>CANTUT010000462.1:627500-1068237 GCA_947687605.1 Reutealis trisperma
AGCTCCTGGTTGGTATTTTCCAAATCAAAGAGAGCCTATAATGAGAAAAAGAAGTAAACATTGTCAATAAACAAGTTAAGTTTTGCTTCAATTTTACTAATGTGATATGAACAAAAGCATTTCCAAACCTGTGCAACTGACTCCTCAAATTCAGTGGGTTCAGCATCCTTATCTTTGTGAATCTTCTGCTTTGTAGTATACATCCTCACAAGCTTGAACAGACACAACCTAAAAAACCAAGAAAAGAAACAAAATAAACCAACAAAACTACATTTTTCACCGTGAATATGAAACTGGAAAAGCTTTACTTATTTGATATATCCCTTAGTTTTCAGTAATACATTACCATATTTATTTCATAAAACAAAATAAAAAAAAAATGCCATAACTAGATTAACGGGAATCATCAAATCATTCATTCTCCTATTTTTATTTTTTCAATATAAGCCAAAAGAATCAAAATACACCAAAGTGAAGCAAAAGTATTACAGTCTAATTAACAAAATATAAGCAAAAAAAAAAAAAAAGTAATTTCTCACAAATTTAAAATGCCCATTAATAATAATCAACTTCTACAAAGAATAGAATAACATTTTAGCTAGTTCTGAGCCTAAATTCTCGTTTTCAGTTAAAAAAAAAAAAATGACAAGCAGCACTGACTTTAAACCTGTTTGGTTACTGAGAAAACTGGAGAAGGGAAAGGAAAAAAATTGATAAAAAAAGAAGCCTTTTTTTCTTTTGTGTTTTCTCCGCAACCAAACAATGTTATGGGTACCTGAAATAGAAGCAAACAGTGTGTCTGTGGAGAAGAGCCTGAAAAAGGTTCTTAGGTTTTGCAGATCAGAGAAACCCTAGAGTTTGGAGTATTGGAGATTAAGATGGATTAAAAGAATAGAATGAAGGATCAGGATCGCTTAGTGTTTCCACGTGAACGGTTTAGATTAAAGCCAGAGAAGTGTAATTTGGGCCATTTGGTTTACAAAAGAGGACTAGCCCATTTCTGGTTTTGATGTAGTCTCTTTTGAGTGGCAAATTTTGCAACGAAGCCCAAGCCTCCTTTTTATTTTATTTTCTTTTATTTTTGTATCACAAAAATGTTGATATTTATTTCAATCTTTAAAAAAAATTCTTATAAAGAACATTTAAATATCTAAATATATATATTTCCCAAAAAAATCTAATTATATATGAAATAAAATCAAATTTTTATATGCAATATATATATACTATATTTTTTTTAACGTATTTCACATGTTGATTTCTATTATGATTCGTTAGATATATAAATATTTATTATAAACTTTCACTTTTTTCCTATTAAACATTTAATGACTAATTTTTTGTTATTTAAGTATAAAATTATATATGTTTATATTAAGTGAAGTTTTTCAATTAAAATGATATAAAACTTTTTAAATAAATATCATATGACTGAAATCTTATTAGTTGATTTTCAAGATTATTATAGAGAAATATTTATATAATTTGATTATTAAATTTACTTTAGTTGTTGAATCCAAATTAAATTAATTTTCCTAGAAAAACTTAAAAATTCGATGAAAATATAATAATATGTAATAAATATTATCTAAATTGTATAATCATGCATATTTAATATAATTAGAATAATGATACAAAATATATAGATTTTATATAAATATATGAATGTATTTTAAAAGGCAATACATATACAACATTAAAATAAGATAAGTCAATCATATCTAAATAAATCATTTTTTATAATTTTAAATAATATTTTTATATTTAAGAATATGTTAGGGAAAATAAAGTAAATAAATTGATAAATATGTTTTATTACAATTTTCTAATTTATTTTGTTATTGTTATGTTGTCTAATTGTTAATTATAAATTGATTTTCATATTAATATTTTGTACATCTATTATTTTCTTATAATTTCAATATAGGTTATATGTTTTTATTAATTTTGATAAATTTGATCTTTTTGACACATTATAGCTTAATTTATATTCCTCTAGAAAATCAACAATAATCTTTCAATGTCTATATGCAGTATTAATTTTAAAATCAACCGATGACTGAATCAGATAAGTACTAGTTCACAGTTCAACCGATCATATTAGCTAGAAAAAATTTCTTCATTTTTATTTTTTTTAATTTTTTGATCATTTTCTAAAAGTTTTTCATTAATACAGGTCCAATTGGTTAACAACTAGCGAAATGACAATTTAATTGGAATTTCAATATTTTCAGTGAACTGAAATGAATTGACTACCGATTTTCGGTTGAATAAGTTAAATCAACTAGTCCAATTCTATTTTTATAATAATGATATGCACAGATTTTGCATCATCAATAATACATTTATTATTGCCATTTGAATCCATATCGACACTCATATTAAGTTCAAATTTTCACTTTGATATCTCTAACACCAACCCCTAATAATCATACCCTAATTTTATTAAAAAATTACCTACATTCGAACCACTATCACTCATTTCTATATTTGTGTCCTTATCAATTATCACTAATAATTCTCTTCAACCATTTCTCTAATGCATCCATATATTTTACATAAACTAATTTCACAAATGATGTAAGGTTTATATCAAATCCAGACTTTTCAGTCACCATATCCCATAAACTATTTTTAGAAATAATATCATAACTATCATTATTCTTCATAAGAAAAAATAATTTAAACAAATTCACATTTCAGTGTATCCATAATATTGAAAAAAAATGAGTCAAACATATCTAAATAAATCGTTTCTTACAATTTGAAATGATATTTTTATATTCAATAATATGTTAGAGAAAATAAAGCAAAGAAATTGATAGGTATACTTTATTATAATTTTTTAATTTATTTTGTTATTATTATGTTATATTAATTTTATATTTTCATATTAATATTTAGTACGTCTACTATTTTCTTATAATTTCAATATAGATTGTATGTTTTTATTAGTTTTGATAAACTTAATTTATTTAACATATTATAGCTTAATTTCTCTTCATTTAGAAAATCAACAATCTTTCTAGTGTTTATGTATATTATTATTTTAAAAACTGTATCGGTGACTGAACCGAACAGGTTTATAGGATATATTAATTTTTTTTCTTTATTTTCATAAAAGACCTGTTATATATACATTCACATTAGGATTAAATGCATCGTCCATGAATTTAACATCAATATTAATTCAATATTAACTACATGCAATTGATTTATCATGTGATATCATATTATATCATAAGCCCAAAAAATATCTATTTAATAGTTATATTACATGAATACTTGTGAATATTTTAAATTTGATATTACAAATAATAATAGTGAGATATAATCATTAAATTAAAAATTTTGTAATTTTGATTTTTCTATTTAATTAATTTTTAAGACTTATTAACATACTTCATAAATTTTAAATATACTTATTTCACTTTTTAATATATTGGTTTATATTATGTTGTAGGTTTATAATTTTTTCTATGCTTTAAGTGCAATTGTTTTTAACAATATCAATTTATTCATAATTAATAAATAAATAGTTTATTAATTTATTTTGAGGGTATCAATATAATTATTATTCGATTTCTACTTTTTTATAAGTATATGGGTTAATTTCTTATTTTTTTTATATAAAAATAATAATTTTGAACTAAAAAAAATCATAATTCACTATATATATATCTTTTAGTTTTTGTATGCCTAAAATTAATTTTCAGTTTTGTTCAAAATCGATTATGACTTTCTAATAAAAATTTGAATATATATATATATATATATATATATATATATATATATATATATATATATATATATATATATATATATATATATATATATATATATATATATATATATATATATAATAAATAGTTTATTAATTTATTTTGAGGGTATCAATATAATTATTATTCAATTTCTACTTTTTTATAAGTATATGGGTTAATTTCATATTATTTTTATATAAAAAAAATAATTTTGAACTAAAAAAAAAATCATAATTCACCACATACATCTTTTAGTTTTTGTATGTCTAAAATTAATTTTCAATTTTGTTCAAAATCAATTATGACTTTCTAATAAAAATTTGAATATATATATATATATATATATATATATATATATATATATATATATATATATATATATATATATATATATATATATATACACACACATGCACACACACTCATACACACACACATATATATATATATACACTAAACTGAAAACTGAAAATATTCATTATATTATAAATTATTTTCAATTAACTTTCAGTTTTGATACATTTTAAATCTCCTGAGTAATGAAAATTTTAAATAAATTTAAGTATTTATTAAATCGCAAATAAATTAATTTTTTTAGAAGAACACACCATTATAAATAAAAATTTTAATATTTGATAATAAAATAATAGATTTTGCTCATTATTATTAAATGATCTCTTAATATGTGTTTCTTCTTATAAAATAAAAAATAATTTTTTTAATTTATAATAGAATTTTCTCAAAGTCAAATTAGAATTTCTCTAATTTGTTAATATTCAAACAATCGAAATTAAATTGAAATTTTTTTAACTCTTAATATTCGAAATAATATAAAAAATACAAATTATTCTAATTTTATTCATTTACACAAATTATTATTTTTTTTTAAACATACAATTTATTACTAATGATTAAAATAATTAATTTTAAAATTTATAATGGGACAAAGTAATGATTTACACAATAAAAGTAAAATTAAAAATTATGTAACTCGTTAATATTTGATCAATCAAAGTTAAAAGATTTTTTTTCTAGTTTCTTAATATTTGAAAAATATTAAAAAAATATAAATTATTCTAATTGAATTCCTTTTTATTTAAATTAAATATTAATTAACTATCTATTATATAATAATTATTTTATTCTTTCCTTATTTTAATTGAATTTATTATTTCTTTATTTAAATTAAATTAAATTAGATTACATAATAAAATAATTAAATTATATTAATTATATAATTATGAATTTATAATAAAATTAATTATATATTAAATAATAATTATTTTATTCTTTTCTTTTTATAATTAAATATATATTTTATTATTTAAATTAAATATAATTAAATAATTATATCATTTAATTAATAAGTGATCATATTACCTATTATAAATATACAATTAAAAATAACTCAGTGAAAAGTTATTACATTAATATGTATATATAAATGCACAATTAAAAATAACCCTCATATATATATATATATATATGATGTGCCTATCATATTGCCGCGCATCTTCTATTGGACCAAGATGTACCACTTTTGGTTTAATTATTAGCAAAAACTACTCTTTAACTTTCTAGAGGAAGAATCTAACCAATAGAACAACCCATCATTTGAGTTTATCTAAGCACCTAATTACAGTGCTTAGATAAAAGCATGGATAAGGAACAATGTCCAAGATGGCTTGTTCCATTGTTTTTAAGTTGAAGATTTTTAGCATTTAGGTGTTCCTCTTCTAACAATTTTTCAGGTAAGCACAAAAGTACTAATCTTATGATGACTTTGGAATCCTATTTATATTTCTATTTTATCCTATTTCTATTTTACCCTAATATTTGCCACTTAACATTGGATGAATTAAATTTTTTTACCAAAAAATATAAGTATATAATAAGAATACATCTATTATATATATTCTAAAAAAAATAAGAAATGAATTTCTGGATTCATAGTAAAGAGTATATTTTAAGTATATAATGAGTATATTTTAGGTATATCTTAAGTATATAACTAGTATATTCTAGATATATCTTAAGTATATACCAGAAATATATACTTTTCTCTTCCTTAGAGGCTTAACATCTTCAACTTTTTTGAAGAAGCATCATTAACATTTTTTTTAATGTGAATCATCATCAAATATAGACAACAATATTAGTTTTAATATATGAATATTTTATAAGAATTTGAGAGTTAAATTAAATGTTTATCCTAGTCTTTATTTTCTATTTTTTACAAAGAAAAAAGAAAATGTGACATGTGTAAATGAAAAAAAAAAGTGAAAATGTGACATGTATAAGTGAAAAAAAAATAAAATGTGAAATATGACACGTGTAAGTGAAAGAAAAAAAATGTGAAAATATGACATGTATAAGTGAAAGAAAATGAAAAATGTAAAAATATGACATGTGTAAGTCACTAACTCAAACATCTACAATTTATTCTATAAAAATGACTAACTTACTACTGAAAAATAATATAAAAATAAAAAATGATTATATGGAAAGAAAATTTGAGAAAATATTATATAATAAGAAAACATTACAAAATCAACTAAACATATACATAAAAGCAACCAACATCAACCAAATATATAAATAAGATAAACCAAAAATATATCTCAATATTTTTTTGTTTCCAATATTCATTTACATTTTGTTTAAATTTAAAAGTGTTATTTTTAAATTTGATAAATGATCATTAGTGACAACAAAGACTAGAAATGTTAATTAATCTTATCACTACTGAAAAAATAACATAAAAATAAAAAATAATTATATAGAATAGAAAATTTGAAAAAAAAAATTATACAACAAAAAAATGATACAAAATCAACTAACCATACAAAATCAATCAAATATATAAATTAAATAAACCAAAATATACCCGAAATAAGGTGAATTAAGGCGGTGTTTGATAAAATATTCAATATAGTGGTGATAAAATTGAAAACTTAGTTGTTGAATTTCATGTATCAAATAATATAAGTGTTGAAATTTCTAAATTATATAAACATTTAAAAATTTAATCATTTATTATATTTATTATAAATTTTAAGTAAAAAATTTAATTTCACTAATAATTTTAGAAGAAATTACATCAAATACCTTTTTTTTTTAAAACTTTTTTTCAAAAATATTCTTTTGCCTTTTTAGGTTTTCAAAAATACCTCTTTTTTTATATACTTATAATATATTTATGATATACATTTGATATATTTATGATATACCTTTGAAAGTGAGACATATTTAAAATGGCAAATTTAATAAGGTAGTTTTTTGAAAAAAAAAAAAAAAAAAAGAGGCATATATGAGAATAATTTGTCTTTTTTATGCATTTGTGTAAATTTTAAGTAAATTATATTTTAATAGAGACTTTTAAAATGATATGTTACCAAATAAATTAAAATTAGTAAGTACTAAAAATTTTAATTTTTTTTAGTTTTAAGGAATTTGCATTGAATGTTGGTAAGGGTGCCATTTTGGTGGCTAAATTGTATGATATTGTTGTATCATGGTACAGACTAATTCAGTGAGTGTTATTTCTATGATTAAGAATAGATGTAGAGCTCCTTCTTTATGGATCTCTGGCTGCAGATTGTAAAGCTCTATCTAGTATTGAAATCGAATAGGCAGTTTTGATTTGAAAATTGAATCATAAATAGACAATTTGGTTTTAGTTTCATATTAGAACGGTTCTGATTTCGATTTTAGGCATTAGCCATTTCAAATTTATTAATTTTTTTTTATAAAAATTGTACAAATCAAACTAAAATCAACTAAATCAAGGTTTGAACTAGATTCAAACCAACCATTTCCATTTCGATTCAAGTTCAAGATAAGGTGGACTAAAACCATATCAATCCTTCTTACGATCTAAGATCATACTGAAATTAGAACTATAATTTCGTTTCCTAATATAATTTTTGGTTAGTTTGATTCGGTTCAAATCCAGTTCCGAATTGGCCATGCAAGGTCTTGCTCTATCCTTTGAATCATATGCTTCTTTATTACCAAGGGATAAAGTAAAAAATAGGTTTTGTTAGGTAATTTGTTTATTTACTGGAGAATCACTTGTGTGATGTTGATGGTGATTTTTGACACATTAAATAAAATTCATTGCGTAAACAATATTTTTTGAACTTGTTAATTAAATTGTTTCAACTATTATAAAATTTTATAAAAAGACATATTCATACAAACAATAAAAAAAAAATAATTATCAACATTGACATTAGAAGTCTTAGTAACAACCACAATAATTTCAATATTCATATGCTTAATTAATAATTATCCTCACTACAAGACAAGCTTAACGTTTATCTTGTAAAGATTTTTGTCCACACCAGAAACAAATAAAGAAAAAACCTTGATTCTAAGCTTATTTCACAATGGTTCACCATACTTAATTAAGCCTACTTCCACAATCCAACAATAAAATCTTCTCTTTAAAAACAACCATCCAACTAAGATCCCTCTCACTTGAGGTGCTTTAGAATCCATTACATTCAAAATAGAATAATAGTTCAATTGCTTTATTTCGTCTATTTCGAATTAATTTTACCCATTATCCTTAAACATATGACTAACACACTTTATGATCTTTCAATTAAAAAAATTATTTAAATATACTTGAACTATCACCTTTTTCAACATTAAATTCGTTCCATCCAACTTTCCATTACAATTTTAACGGAAAGCTGACGTGACAAGCCAACTAAATTATTTTTTATGCCACATCATATAATATAATTTTAATATAATCATTTATTAATATTCTTAAAATGGCTAATTAAGACTATGTAATTTTACAACCTACTATCCCAGAAATTTTGCATACCCTCTGAAATCATACTCGATTCTTTAAAAATGCAAAAGCAAATTTTGGAATCAGTGAGATGGCCTTGCCCTTTTGATTCTTTGATAGATTGATATGGTATGAATTTATTAGAAATAAAAAGAAAAACCATAATCCACAAACACTATATTCAAAGCCACAAGTTACCAATAGAAATAGCACAAAATTATGGCAAGAAAAGGGAAAGGCAGTTGAATAACCTGTTGGGAAATAAATATCACATAGAATAATAACAAATGTACAAAGAATTTATAAGTGAGTAAGTATTAGACCTAGTATATGCCAATTAGCTTTGTACAAGTGGATTCCAACATTTGCCCATTTATAAACCCACGTATGTATGGACCCATTAACTTTAATATGGTATCAGAGTTTCATATCCAAACGGGTTGGATCATGAGACCATGTTCAAGCTCCCTATTGTTGGATTGATGATGATGTCAGTTCGGATCAAAGCTGAAAAAGAGATGCTAGTCGGTCCATTTATAAGCAAGTGTCAACCGATCTATTGATGTTGGCCATGGTCTAAGCCCTGTTGCATTTGAAGGGGTGTGTTCGGAAATAAATCCCATATTGAATAATAACAAACTGTATAAAGAGTTTATAAGTGAATGAGTGTTGAACCTAATACAAACTAATTGGCTTTGTACAAGTGGGTTCTAATACTTACCCACTTATAAACCCATCTATGTATGGGTCCATAGACTTTAATATGGTATCAGAGTTTTATACTCAAATGAGGCTAAATTCTGATACTCATATTCAAATCCGATTGCATTTGAGGAGGTGTGTTAGGAAATAAATCCCACATTGAATGATAACAAATGTATAAAAGATTTATAAGTGAATGTGTATTAGACCTAGTACAAGCCAATTGGTTTTATACAAGTGGATTTCAACACTTGCCCACTTATAAGCTCACGTATATACGGATCCATGGACTTTAATATAACCTGATGTGTTCGACCAAAAAAAATTTAAAAGAAAAAACTAACTGATCGTAAACCTGAAATCTGAGTTACAAATGACTAGATTATTATCATTGGAAAGAAAATCAAAATTACGAATAAAGATAATCAAATGAATTACAGATGATGAAATTGTTTGCTTACAAAAAGTTTATATATCATAATGGACACCGACAATACAATTGATAAACTCAGAGCCCAGAATGTCCCTAGCTGGATTCTCTTTCAATCTGTATCTAGTAAATCTCAATTTCTGAAAAAAAATATAGAAAAATCAGATAATGCGATATTGAATATTTTTATATAATGATATTTTAATTGATTAAACAGTGATTATCCACAAAATAAAATCTATTTTTTTTTATTTTGAAAATTTTATTTCATTAAAGGTTATAATATTTTAATTGAAAATTTTCTGAAATTTTTTTTTTCAGGCTTTGTGTCACGACCCAAACTCTAGGGCAGGTGACTAACATTAGGATACGAGTGATACACGTGACTATCAGTGCTTGTAGTAAGCTAGATAGCAAACTAAACGATAAAAGTTATCAAATAATAAGGCTATGGGCCCATATGTTAGTAGAACCAACCAACATTCATCACATTAATGCCATGCTGTGCTAAAAAAATCATCTCAAAGTATTAAATACTATATAATTGGTTTTTATTTAACAAAATAATTTCTCAGCTCAGAATATATATATATATATATATATATATATTAATTGACAATAAAATAAAATACAGATTTCAGACATAACATTGCAGAGTTCTAAAATAATAATACAAATGTACAAATATCATTTACATAACTCGATACTTAAATACAGAACACTATTGAAAGATAAAAAGGCAGCATAACTCAATTTACAATTTTTCCATAAGCTCATTTCACATCCTAAAAAATAATTTGAACAAGAATGACAGTTTGACTCAATAAGTTATATAGATCATAATATAACATACCACTTAACGGTTATAAATGCTACTACACTATGCCAAACAAACAGACAAATCTTGAAATTATATAAGGATGTAATATAGTCCACAGTACCATATTAATTCTCAATATGGGGAGCCGATCCCTCTATCCTTACTCTTTTAGTCCAATATATTCTCTTAATCCATTATAAGGGTCGCAATAGTCCTAACAGCACTGACTTGACTGGCAACAGCGTATAGGTGATGAGCAAGCTAGTAGCCGTCATACACCAGTTATATGCTCATCTATCCCATAAAATTATCATAAACAGATCCACTGTCTTAAGTGGCACTGTATCATCCCACTTCTATCCAACATCCACAAATAATATGCTATACCAATATTAATGAACATTCACACGCATATGCCAAGATACTAAATACTATACAAAATGCATATATAAATATAAATATAATATATATATATATATATATATATATATATATATATATATATATATATATATATATATATATATATATATATATATATATATATATATATATATATATATATATATATATATAAAATACACACACGATCAATGCATGTGTGCAAGTGTAACTTTAATTAAATAACATAATGGAATATTATATTAAACTATATAGCTCATAGATTTAATGAAATCCAATTAGCTCTTCTCGTGGAGTGTGACATTTGACAACTGGAATAATGCCCGAAACATCAACTCTGAAAAAGAGACAAGATTATTAGAGCAACAATGAATCACTTATAAAACTATACCTAAACGACTACTAAGACTCTGCCAAAATTTCGAAAGAGCTTCCCCTATAACTAGGACATTACCCAATTGCAACAAAAAAAAAAATACTTCTAAAAGACATCCCAATTTATAATATTCCATCATAATCGAATTCCCCCTCCTAGGGCTTTAACTCAAATAACAATACAATCAAAACCAATTCTCAATATATAACAAAATTAAATCTATTTCTAATCTAAATTAATTATCAATTACCAATTAAATCTAATAAATATAACTTAAAATCAAACTACAAGTCAAAATAATCAAAATTCAAGAGTTTCAAATTTACTCATGAAAAATTCGATTGAACGAATGTTGAAAATCTCACTGGAAAGGCAAGATGAAGTTGTTGGATTTGCCCCATGCGATGCTGCTGCCGGTAGCAAATCAGGGCGATCTTCTTACCATCTTGCTCTCTTTGACATCAGGAGCTTGAAAACAGCTACCACTCGCCGCCGTTTCTCGGAAAATGCCTCGAAAGCTCTAGCCTTCAATTCTCCGATATCCACATCCGGCTATTTTTTAGGAGGCATGACAAGTACCAAATTGAAGCTCTCGTTACCAAGAGTTGAACGATGCCAGATTCATCAAATTTCGCAGCTGGAATCAGTCAAAATCTAAATTTGAAGCTTTGATTGTCGGAACGCCTTCACCCGCGAGTACGCCACGGTCCGTCATCCAATAGTGGCGCCGTCGCTTCATCTGAAATTATCGGACAGTGGGCTAGTTAGTGGTGGCGGAGGTGCAACCCACTGTCGGTCAGAAACGGCTCAGCTAGCCTTTCCTCTCATGGTCTCTCTCTCTCTCTGCCTTTCTCTATCTCCTGTCTAAAATGCCCTTCCTCATAGCCATCTGATTGGTTGTTCTTAGCCAATCAAATCGCTAGACCCTTTTCTTTTTCTTTCTTTTATATATATATATATATATATATATATATATATATATATATATATATATATATATATAGCAAAACTTATGTTAATTATAATAATAATAAACCTTAATTAATATGGAATTAATCCTTATAAATTTTCATAATTGCTAAATAAAATCCAATTAAATATTTTTATAAGTAAATAAATAAATAAGTATTTTTCTCAAATTGAAATTTCAAAGAATAATAATTTGAACAAATAATTAACTTAATTCTAAAAATATTATTTTTTGCTTTAGCCATTCTCGTTAATTTAGCTCAAAATAACCAATAAAATTTAGAAAGATTAAATAATAATAATAACACTAATATCATTATCTCAATAGGATAAAAATAAAAGATTTTATGCACTAAATACTTTTTCTCAAAATAACCATTATAATATTTTCATAATTAAATATATAAATACTTTTTTCAATTATATTTACATATTTAATATTTAAATAAAATTTCGATTAATAATATATATTTCTAATCATAAAAATTATTTAAAATGAAATAAACATATAATTTCAATTACGCTTTAGTAAAGAAAATAATTAAATTATATATTTTCATACAAAATAAAATTTTATAAAATAAATAAAAATTCAAGTTATTACACTTTGATACGTGTCTAATATGAATAAAATTTATTTGGTAGCGTGTATGAGAGGTATATCAGTTAATAACTTATAAACATGAAAGAAAGAGAGGGGTTAAGAGCTCTTTAGGGATTGTCTCCGTACAGAGGCTCTGATGCCTAAATTAAAGAGTTGAGAGAATTAGGAGAATAGGTAATGAATGAAAGTTATATAAAGAAGAATAAGATTCAAATAGTTCATTTTTTGTTTTTATCAGTGTTAATCTTAATCTTTAAGTATCTATTAATTTGATATATTGTAATTGATTTTCTGATATACTAAAAAGAATACTATGAAATTAAAATTTTATACAACTTAAAATTTTACAAGTCGAACGAAATTTAAAAATTTTCCATTACCAGTTGACCGATTATTCTTATCACAACATACAAAAAATTCTCCCCTCAAACTAATGAAGGGTAGGTCAGAGACTCGAAGCCCAAAGAATACGGGTCAATTACCCGATAGACACTCCAAAAGACACGTGTCAATAACCCTATAGACACTCACTCCATTTAAGCCAAGAGAACGGTCAAAATTTGAAACATCCAATAATAATTAATGAGTAAAAATCTAATAATAATTAAAGAGTGTGATCGTCGTTCTCATTCCTCAAATTTCCAAAGTATAATGAGTACAATGGTCATCTGTCACATAAAATTATACAAAAAGCTTGAGAAAAATATATCCCAAAAGTGCATCACAAAAATACCCTATCATTAATTAAAATAATAATTATCAATAAATTTTTTATTTAGTGGTATTGAATAGTATAAAAAGTACTATTAACCCAAAAAAAAACTCTAATGAGGTTAACTAAGATTAACATCTTTTCATTATTTTAATTTGGTGATTATTTTAATTAGGTAATTTAATTTGGTTCTATCTTGCGTGAGATTAGTGCAATAAAGTAATCTAATTTTCTATATATAAGTGTTTGATGTCGTTAATTACAATCAAGAATCTAATATATAGATCGCGAGGCGGCTTCGTCAATCCAATAAATATATAAGTTTTAGGAAGCCATCGATTTTCAAAGAGATGATCGCGAAAGTCTTGAGCAAAAATTGGACTTTTTATTGAACGGGTATATTAGAGATCTCATATTGGTAAAGAATAAAAAAAATATAAATAACTTATAAGTGTTATAATCAAATCAACTAATTGGCTAGTGCTAATCATTTTAATATTTGTTAAATCCAAGTCCAATTATGTAAGTAGATTCTATCTTTTACCCATTTACTTTATTTCCTTTTTCATCAATACAATTTATAATATAGTATCAAAACAGCTCTAGTTCGAGTTCTTAATTTTACAGCTTTCTATCTAGATGTCTAGACAGAAAGTTGTCTAGAGGTTTGATCCTAGAGGCCTAGTCATACTAAATGTCACGGGCCAGTATCTCGCAATACCGTTGAAACTGTGTGGCGCTTGCTAGTCTCTAACAAAACAATCGAGTAACTCAAAGAGATCCATTCACAAGGCAATCATAACGGTTAATAAGTAACATAAATAGCTCAAAGGCATAAGATAACATCTTAATATATAGATAACAAAGCATCATAGCCACAAGCCACACAAAACAAGCATCGAAGGAACAATATAACGAAAAGATGAGTCGGAGCTCTTGCAAAGAGAGTTTTTCAGATATAAAGTAACGCAAACTCAAGAATCAAGAATTCAACGAAACTTAAACAATAAATGATTTTTCAGACTTAAAGTAATACAAGCTCAAGAAAATTGCCATTGACATCCCTTGAATCACCATCGCCTCACTCGGCACCAGCAACCAAGGACTCAACTGTCAGTGAGCTCAACCCCGATACTATTCGCACTGGTCCTCACCAGCAATGCTCGCCAGTAATGCACACCAACCTAATTGGGTGCCAGCCATTCATAAGCCCATCGGCAATGCTTACTCAAAACCCAATGGCCAAACCTATAGTTGTCAACGATGGCGTTAACGCCAATCCTATGAGTAGTGGTCTTCGTTCTCCCTCATTGTCCTTTCACCAAATATAGTTAAATTCTTTCATAAGACTTTTGCAAGAAGGAAGAAAGGTATTTATTTAAACCCATTTTTGCAATTGCCAATATGAAATTTTAGCAGGGTTTTGTATGAGACAATAATGATTTTTGGTTTAGGATTTTAATGAAATATTGGTAACTTTTGCATTTGGGTATTGTGTTCTTGAGAAAATTTATTGGGAGGAACTTTGATTTTCCATGAAAAAATAAGTTCTTTTAGTTTGATGTCTTGTTCTTCTAGGTTAGTTCTTGAGAACCAAATGATTGTTCTAGAATGGTTATTCCTTGCAACTACTTTTGATATAGCAGAACCATGGCAATTAGGATCTCAAGACAAAACAACCCTATGATGCAAGGAATAGTGGACTTACATCACGATATCTTTTTTTCTTTTCCTCATTTTGATTTTGGTTTTCATATTATGGATCTTATTATTGTTCTTGATTTTCAAAATTTTTTAATTTATTTAATTACTTTAAAATAAATAATATAATTAAATAATTATTATTTTATTTTTTAAAAATAACAATAATTTTTTAATTTTTCGTTGCCACATAAGATGTTGACCTATAACAAAAATTAATAAAATAATTCACGTCAAGCTTTATAACTAGAATTTTGACCGAAATGTTTATCGGTACAAATATTGCAAAAATTGTAAAATTTTTATATGATCTTGTCAAGATTTAAATGTTATATTATAATTATAAAAACGTGAAAAATTTGTATATATATATTTTTTTATCATTAACCCTAATAATTATAATCATGAATGGAGTATAAAGGGGACAGAAGAGTCAGAGGATATTGAAGTTAAGTAAAAGGAGTGAGATGAGATCGATAGTCAGAAATAGATGGTCTTACTTAAGGGCTTCACAGCTCCCTATTCCTCGTAAGAGAACTCTGAGCCAAGGGGCTTGCTTCATTTTCGTTGCTAAGTGGTTTGGGGGAATGGTTCCATTTTCCGTTGGAATCCCTTGAGTACGTGCCTGGTGTGAAGCTGCCTTTAGTGATAAAGCTTGTTTTTCGCACCAACTCTAGTTAGATACATATTCCTAACTAGCTAAGGATATAGTAATGTACATCCCAAAAAAGTTTTACCATATCCAAATAGGCTAATGATAAGCAACTGTACGTAGGTCTACTCCATAACCAAACCCATTGAGCAATATAAGCCCAGCATTTTTTAAAATTAGTATCTCATTATAACTTTATTTTTAAACTTAAAAAATTTTGAATTAAAATTCTAATCCAAATCAAATTTACTAAAAAATAAAAAAAATTAAAACAACAACTAGGAACTCGGAATTTTTTTCTCTTTCAAATGATGAACTAATAAATTAAGAACGTTACTTTCGTGGAGAATTTTGACTGTGACCTTGCCCCACACTACGTGGGAAAGGCATCTGGATATATTAGTTTAGGGAACGTGAAACAGTGTATATTATCGTAAATGGTGGAGAAACAGAGAGAATTCAGTCCCTTTTCGCATCAATATTGTGACAATGACAAATGATAACAAGTTAAAACCATTAATTCTAGGCTTCAAAGACTTGGGGATATCTATTAGATAATAGATCAACTTACACTTGATGGGGATGGTTTCTAAAAAGTTGTAATGGACAAGAAAAACCAATTATATCCTATGATGTTCCTTTGGTGGGCAATTAATTATTATAATCAAAATAGATTTAAATCTATATTTTTTTTATGCCAAAGTAAATAAATTTCATTAATGGAGCACAAAGGCTAAAACAGTACAAATAAATATTTACAAGTTCATAAGAGCTCAACTAAAGAATTTAAATATGGACCTAAAGTCCAGAAATGAAATGCCCAACAAGAATTTTTTGACAAAGTGCTTAAAGCTCAAGAATAACATAGTCTAATAGTCTATAGAAATTATTAGATTCCTTAAACCTCCTGCTCTGGCGTACCCAGTCTAGCTACCTTCTTTGGTATCGATGACCAAGGATAAGAAAATCACGAGAAAACTACTAGACCCAATTTATGGATGATACATTGTCCAAGCGAAAATGAGATCTACTTCAAATATATCACTTTGAAAGCTTATCAGAATCTACTTAAATCTATTCACCTCAATTAGATACGCCATCATAACCACAACAAAGAGCATCAATAATCATGGCAAATGAACTTACAACAAGAAATATGCCATAGATATTTGAAACTTCAGCTCTAATTTGAGTAGGTATCTGGTCTTACAAAAAAAAACAGAGGTAGAGCTGGTTAAAACCAGATTTTTACATATTGGTGAAGTAATGACCGAATCAGAGAAAACAACAAAAATATCTGCCCTAATGAAAGAGGGAGACAAAAAAGACATACAATCCTTAGGCAAATTATTGAAGGGACTAGAACAAATACACATAAAACCACAATAGTGACCGGAGGCCACCTAAGAAAGCTCTAGAGAAGGCAGAGGGAAAAAAGACAAGAGAGAACACGATGGATATTAGCTTATAGGTTGTATATGTTAACAATGATTAATTTAAATTATGAATTCAGAAAATTAGTTCCATTAATCGAATATTAATCTGTCTTGTAGAAAAAGGAATTTATAGCATGTTATTGGTTGCGTAGCTTATTGATCACAGCCAGAGAGATGACAAATTTTTGTTCTATTTGTACCTGTCCATTGAAACTCAATCAAATTGATTTGATCTTTTTAACTCAAAATAAATCGATAAAATATATTTTTATGAAAATTTCAAAATTATTTTTAGCAATATATATATATATATATAAAAGCACCAGACTCAATTTAAAGCCTACAAATTTATCTAAAATCCTTTCTGAGAATCAATATCGAGCATAGCTCAATCTGCTTGCAATTTGAAATGACAGACCTGTTTAAGATGATTAACCATATTAAAGCATGACTTTTATTAGATGAATTAAATAAATAACAAGGATATGGCATGGCGTGAGCTTTCAAAAACTTTTGTTTAATTAATAATCAAACAAAAATTTAATAAATTTTATGAAAATTAAAATTAAGTCAATAAAAAAATTTCAAATTTTACTTTGTTAGTAATTATTATTTATATTCAATCAATATAATAAAGTACAACTAGTGAAACAATCAAAGTAATTATTTTGATAATTCAAACTTATATAAAATTTATTTACATGTAAAATTTAAAATTTAATACTATTGTAAAACATAAATTATGAATATTCTAATTGCTTATTTGTATTAAATAATAATTAAATTTGGTACTTATGTTAGAATATCAAATAACATATTTGCTAACTTAGTGGGAAAAATTTATTTTTTCCTATGTCAATTTTTTTTTTTTTTTATACTTGAGAAAAAAATTATTATGAGTCACTGTAATTATTAAATCCAACTCTTAAGTCCCTTTAAAAAAATTCTTTTCTCATGCACACTATAAATAAATTTAGACAAATAAAGATAATTAATGTTTTCCATATATATATATATATATATATATTTGACTTAGAGCTAATAATAGAAATATCTCAAATATATATATATATATATATATATATATGTATCATCAGATTGGATTTAGAGGATAGATATTCCTATTATTTGCTCTAAGTCAAACCCATATCAAATTAATTAGAAGAGATCAGAGCCTTGTACGACATTTTCGATGTCTATAAACTCCGCCTACCCGAACTTGAGACTTTTGTTAATAAGTAGAAGTTAAACGATTTGGAGAGGATGGTATATTCAGAGGATTTAGAGTCCAAACTTAGGCTCTCTTTGCATAATTTATATATCAATATGCTTCAAAAATATAATATTTCGTTCTATTAGGTTCACTCTAACCTCTAAAAGAATTTAGTTGGACCTAATTAAGATTCTGGGAGAGATACGTAATTTCGAGATCTTCAGCCGGGTGTAAGAGAGATCAAGAAATGTATTATTTTTGTGATTATGATTGAATCCAATTAGATACCCAACATAAAGTTCCGAAGACTTGTAAAAAATGTTAATTCTAGCTAAGACCAAGTTTTATGTGCCTTTGAATTTGAATTTATTGAGCAGTAACACATAAAAGCAAAATCCACGACGGATATCCACATTCTCAAAATTTTCCAAGTTAGTAAATAGAATATGGTCAAATTCTTTCTAGAGAATTTTCTTATACACACACACACATGGTGGTGATGAGTTCCCTGACCAGTCGACTTCCAATTAGAATCTTTGCTGCTGTGGCAACTGGCCTGGACTTATCTTTTCCAATTTCTTAAAGAAACTTTGTGTTGCAAAATTGGATTCTTGCAATGCATTCATTTATTAGAGCAGAATTTGTCAATTCATCTTCGTTGGCAGCCAAAATCGCAATCGCTTTATTAATCTTCCAGTCAAGATTAGTTAACCGACTCTATTCTTTTCTGATTGTGAAAGAATTGAACATGTGATTTAATAAGTTTTCAACCATTTAAATCACCTTATTTTGTCTACACATAGCATCAAGAATGGCATTTAGATCAAGTAACATAATGTTCTCATTGAGATCTAGTGTAATTGTTAAGAACAACATTTTCTTTTTTTCTTTTAAAAAAATTGTTTAAATTAGATTTACTATTACAATTTTTTTTTTTTTTTTTTGTGTTTTTGAGAGTATGATTCAACACTCAAAAATAAAATTTTTAGTGCATAATTATTTTAAACTGTTTGATAACACTTATCTTACAAGTTTTAATTAAATTAAAATTTATTATTTTTAACTTAAAATTTGCATTGAATATAGTAAATAACAAGATTTTTAAATATTTATAAAATTATGTCACTTGTATTATTCAATACTTAAATTTTCAATTTTATTAAACACTACATAAATTTAGATCTTTAACCAATTTAGTAAAAAATAAACCATATGTATATGTCAAAATTAAAAAAAATATATATAGTATGGATAAAGGATATTTGTATATAATAAAATTGAGAGGGTTTTTATGGTGTCCCATGAATAATTGATCTTAATTAATTTGAAACCATTAGATCATGTAAATTTAATTATAGCCATTGAATCTAGTGACTGGTTATTTGTTTAAGCTATATTTTAATTATGGGGATTTCACCTGCAACTTTCTTAAAACTTTTTTTTATATATATATATATAAAAGGTTGGAAGTGCAATAGATAATTTTAATAACTTTTTAATTGCACTTTTTGTTTCGTAAATATTTTTTACAAAATTTTATGATTAAGATTAATAATTATAGTTTTATCAATAATAAGAACTAACACAATCATAAAATTTAAGAAAAAAAAATGTATTAATCTATTTTGTTCAAATTATAGTTGATTAGCATTAATTAGAAAAATATTAAAAATAAGAGTAATATGTAAAATAACATGTAATTTTATATGAAATTACATATTTATATTATAAAATTATAGATTTTATTAAAAAAATTCAGTACAAAACTAATATTTAAGTGCATTTTAAATATTTTTAAGGTGTTTTTATATATATATTTTTTAATTTTAATTTGATTAAAATACATATAAAATTAAAATATTCATAAAGTGGAAGTAATAGCTATAAAACACTTTTATAATTGCATTTATAATTAGAGGGCTTGAAGAACAAGTTGAAAAATATATTATATTTTATCTGTTAATAATCTATAATATGTTAAAAAGAGTGGAATAAATAATCTCAGAAACACCCTAGATTGGCCTAAAATTCATTTCAAAAGTTGTTCAAAAAAATTTTCACCATGTATCAAGTAAGGTTACACATCAATTTTTTTCCACATCATTGTATTTCTATAGGATTCAATTAAAAATTATAAAAATATATATATATTTTTAAATTATTTGTTATACTAATTCATATATGCTAAACTTGACCCATATAATTTTCTATATTAATATTCAAAATTACAAAAACATAATCTAAAGAAAACATAAATTAAATAAAAAAGAAATCGAAATCCACACAACACGCAGGTTATGACTAGTTTATATTGAACTTGTGTCTTTTATTAGTTTAGACATTAATAAATTTCTATTTTGTGAACAAATGTCTATCTTATGATGCGGAAAGTTATAAATTCAAATAGCAACAGTACTTTTTTTCTTTAATTTAGCTTTTAGTATATTTGTGTGAAATATTAAATTTGAAAAATTCATATCTAAACTTGGTATATAAACTTATCTTGTACACCAAACAAAATTAGTGATGAGATATTTTATTAAATATGATGACTTTTTTATATATTTTTTACTCAGTAAAAAACGCAGATACTTTTATTTTACTCTATGTGTTCCTGTCTCATTAGATTGGTGTATACATCCGATACAGACAAAAATTATCCATTAAATTTAATCTAAAATGTTAAACTAATGGATGGTGAGATTTATTATATTTCAATGTGAGATTTTTTAATTCTAATCTTTTCTCTTAACAAGCGTTGGTCCTAAAGGATTCATAAAAAGAAAAAAGAATATCTATTTTTAAATTAATTTCAAAAATTAAATTTTGATCAATAAAAAAAAAATTTATCAATCAAATTAATTCTAAATTTTTTATTAATCAAATTAATTCTCTAAGTTTAAGTATTGATATCTTTGATTATATTTCAATGTAAAATCTTTAAACTTCAACAATATTAAAAAAAAAAAAAAAAAAAAAAAACCATTCAACTGTTAAGGCCATCTCAAAAGGACTGCATTTTGGGTTGAAAATGCCATTTTTCCACTGGATTTTGCGTCAATTCCAACCCCAATTATGGTGTGCTCTACAGTTTTCACTTTTTGCATTTTACTTTTCTTTTCTTTTTTTTAATTTTGCTTTAACAAAATGGTATATAAGTAATAAAAATGGATATAAAATGAGAAATAAAAGAGAATATATATAAAATATTTTTTTTTGTGTTAAATAGAGTTGATGGTTAGAAATGAATTTATTGTAATTATATTATTTTAGTGTAAAAATTATTGTATTTTGATATTATGTATTTTGATATTATGGATTGGATTGGAGATGGGCTAATGATAGTTTTTGCTGTTGCATATGCTGACACCAGCTTAATGGTCACGCCGATAGTGCTGATGAGTAAATGCAATTCCATTAATTGCAAACTCTATTAAAATATGGGTTGGTGACTAGGCTGTCTAAGTGGGTAATTCAATCTATTCTTAAGTGTATTCAACAAGATGAATTGATTTAAAAGAGATAATGACAAAGAATTCTTCATGCATTATCAATCACAAACTAAGTCATCATTTGATGGTTTTTATTGGTTGGTGGATTCTTTTCATACCAAGGAAAAAAGAAAAGAAAAAGAGCAGAAGTCTTATCAAGGACTATAAATCTAAGAAATTTTGTTTCCTAGAATTAGCTCATTTTTATTGGCAATGGTAGGCAAAATTGAAACTAATTTGTTTAATTTATTGATATTAGAATTCCCTTTAAAATTGTGAGATTACTGTTTCAAACCTAAACAAATAAATCAATCATATGGGCTTGATTGATTTAAATCACTACTCCATTAAAAATCAGTAGTGTCTTTGAAATTTTGGATCAACAATGGAAATTCTAGAGCAGCAGCTCTTTGTCTGTGTCAAATAAATTGACTTCACATTTGATGTTCAATAATCAAATGGTTTATGCCCTTAAATTTCTCCACCATCCCACTTCTCTGACAATTCCAAAAATAAAAAAGATAATTAAGAAAAATACCTTAAACAATGGCTCTGTTGAATCATTTCAAAAATAATTTTATTGACTCTTGACATCAAATATAAGTTCATATAATATAATAAGCTTTGTATATTCCACAGTTGCTGTAAATTTTTGGGTAGAATAATTAACAATTGCTTATCACAACCTCACACAATTAATCCTAAAAAAAAACATATAAATATATATTTCACAATTCATATAATCACTAAGTGTATATAAATATATATTTTGGATCTTACTAAATTAAAAAATAAAAAGAACATAAATTCCCTTTTCTTCCAAGTTTCTAAAATGCCATAAATTCATCCAGGCTCCACATATTTTCTCCAAAATCATACCCAATCCAATCACTTTGGGGCACGTGGCGATCCCCGGCTGGGTTGTAAAATTCTCCAGGCAATGCCAAGTCCATTGATTCCATATTATAGCAATTAGCATCAACATAATAACCATCCCTAACAAAGGCACTGTGATTAGTACTATTGTTACCAATGCCGTGAAAAGGACTATTTGTATAGTCTGATATTTGAGATATTTGTGAGATATTTATTGACTCTGTGGAGGAAGAAATGCAGGAATTTGAGTCTGAGTTTTGGTCATAAACTCCTTTACCAGAAATTTCTTGTGGTGGCGGTGGTGGTGGGATTGGCAACTGTAAATTATTATCAGCAAACTTGATAGTCTGACAAGACAACGAGGATGAAGAAGAAGAAGAAGAAGATGATGATGATGATGATGATGATCCTTCAATTTTTTGACGCAATCTTGGCATCCAAAAACACCTAATTATATCTTGAAAGGCTCTGCTATTTGCATCTACTTTAAGATGCCTTGCTTGTTTTTGCACTCTGGTTCTCCAATAATTCTTGATTTCATTGTCAGTTCTTCCTGGTAAATGTTGGGCAATTTTTGACCACCTATTGATTCATATTGAAATAATTATTATGTCACTATTAATTTTTTCAAGATTAAAGAAGACAATCGAAGATTGATAGGAAAGTTTAATTAATTAATTACCTGTTACCCCATTTAGAATGGAGATCAAGAATCAATAGCTGTTCTTGTGGGGTAAGATTTCCTCTCTTAACATCTGGTTTTAGATAATTTAGCCACCTAAGTCTGCAACTCTTCCCTGTTCTTCTCAATCCTATTTAATAAAATAAAAAAAAAAATTATAAAGTAATTAGTCAAAAACATCATGAAATGTTATTAATTAGTTCTAAAAATTCTTAGAATTAATTAAAAACATCATACCTGCTCTTTTCGCGAGCAAATTCCATCGACCCTCGCCATGGCGAGCAATGTATTGAACAAGGAGAGTGTCTTCTTCTAATGTCCATGGCCCTCTTCTAAGTTGCTCTGTATCATCTTCACTAGAACTACTACTACTAATGGTCTTGTTATTTAAAGAGGACATACACACCCTCATATTGGCAAAATTAAATTAGAAGCAAAGATACATGAAAGGGAAATATATATATAGAAATAGTACAATAGTAGATTATTACCATGGAATAGCCAAGTTTAATATTTTGAAGCTAAGATGAATTTATAGACAGAGTTAGAGATAGAGACAGAGAGAGCAATGGAGCTTCCGTTGAACTTCCTTTAATTAAGTCTATTCCTTCATATAAAGAAATATATATTACTATTGGAAATCATGTAGAATTATATCAGTTGGTCTCTTGACCTATTTGAAGACAAATTTAACCGATTGTTGATTCTGCTTGCTTATTTTGTTGGTGGTCTGTGAAAAAAACTGTTATAAGAATTTCAATTTTCTTTTCTTTTTTTGGGATATAGAGATAATAATTCATAATTTTAAAATTTTTTTAATCTAAAAAATTCAATATATTTATATTTCAACCAAAAAAAAACCCAAAAATTCTAACATATTTTTTATAAATAATTTATCTTTTAACCTTCAGTATTTATCCATACTACATTTTTTTTTTTGGAGATCTTTGTGAAAATTTATGAATTTGACAAGTTTTATGTTTAGCATAAAGAATTTAATTTCAGGACGTAATGAATCAAAATAGTTTATTTAGGCTTTGCATATGAGGGAAGAAAAAACAACTTATTAATTATTGTAAACATGAATATATAAATATCTTCAAATATAAAGAGAGAAAAAAAAAAAACAATTGTATACCAGAACAATTAATATGACAATTTGAGGAATCATTGATTTTCAATTAATATCTTCAAACATGATTAATTTTTAATGCAAGCCATAAGTTTTTTAAACTATATAAGGTAAATTAATCACATATATTTGTTGGTAAATTAATATCATATATTTAACAAATGAATACATAATATATATGAAATATACCGTGAACTGATCAGAACTGATTAGGATCAAATCTAAAATCGAATCAGTAACGGTTCTAGTTCATAAACTAGACTGTATAACTGGAGGTTTCAGGGCTAGTTAATGGTCATGAGAATGAAAAAATAACCGAAACTGGATCATTTGAACCATTCAGTGTGTATGTGTATATATATATATATATATATATATATATATATAAAATAACCAAAACTAGATCGTTTGAACCGTCCAATATATATATATATATATATATAGAGGATTTAAAAAAAAATAAGTCCAAGCCCAAAAATAAGTCCAAGCCCTTCTTAATTTATTGTTAAAATAATTAGTTATTATAAAAAATTACAAATGGCCTTTTTTATTTATTTATTTTTAATTAACTAAGTACAATTTTAAATTGTTCAATCAATGTATTATAAATTATTTTATGTTATATATATTAAAATAATTATTTTTCAGTTGGTTTAAAATTCAAAAGAACTTAAAATTTTAATAATACATCAATATTTTAATTTTTTAAATAAAAAACAATTTGAACTCTATAATTTTTCATATTTATTTTTATAATTTTTAAAATCATTTAAACTATAATCAAAATTATATGAAACCATAACTGTAATTGTATTTGAACTGAAACCAGAACCATATGAATCGTAAATCAAAATCGGCCCATATGATTTAAAGGTTAATTAAGAGTTGAAATTTAAATAGATTAGAACCAAACGGAATTTAACGGTTCTAAACCATTGCCCATGTATATACATATATATATATATATATAGGCACAATGCAATTTATTTTCAGTCAAGTATTCTTTTATTTAACGTGGAAAAAATAGCAAAATTAATAAATTTTAAAATTTTAAACTTTACTCTCTCTCTTTTTTTTTTTTCAAAGAACTTTTCTCAATGAATAATAATATATGGGTTTGATGAAATTACAAATAATTTTGGGATTTAGTAGAATTCTTTCACTTTTAATTTTTTTTTTTTTGGAGTATTAAGGAATGAGAAATTGATCCTAATTCTGTTATTCAAGGAAATATATATTTACCATTAAATTATGTTTCAATATACTAAATTTTAAAATTTTAAATAATTAAAATTTGCATAAAAACATGGGATTGCTATCTTAATGAAATTTTGTCTATGTCAATATATATACCAAATTAATGATATAATAACATTTGGAATAAAAAAAAGTATGAACATCTTTTTATATGCTAAGTATAAGTAAGAATTTTTCTAAAAATAAAGATGTGTAATAATAATTTATTAAATTACAAATACATCACAACTTTATTAAATACTTCAATAAAAAGTAAATAACTTTAAAAAAAATGTAAATAGGTAAATTGTGGAAAAAAATATGAAAGAAAAAAAATCACTGCGAATGCCCTTGTTGTCGATAGTTTTTATTTTCGGTAAGAACATGCTATCACTATTAATTCACCGCAACATAAGAAGAGTGGTTTAGCGATGTCGGCCAGCTGTGAATGGTTAACCATGAATAACAACTAGCAATATACAGTTATTAATTATAAATAATTATAAAACATTTGATAACATAGTAATTAAAATTGAAATTATATTGCAAAGTAATGAATAAATTACATATTATGATAAATTTTAATTATATATACAATTAATAATTTTAGCATTACATGTAAAATATTAATAAAATAACAGCACTTTTTAATTTGCTTTATATTTAATTTATGTGCATGCATTAAGACATTTAAAAATTAAAATAAAAAATATGTTTTTTAATTAATAATAAGTATTTTAATAATTAATTTTAATTTTATATGATATTTTTTATAAAAATTAATTTTTTTGAAAGAAATAAAAAAAAAATTATTGCATTAAATCAAAGAAAAATACATCATGAAACGAGAAGACATATGAGCTATGGGTAGCTGATCTTCTTACAAAACAAAATTCGTTATCATATATATCACTTAGATAATTAATACAATCCTGAATCATAAAAAATAAGTTCAAAAATTACAAATTTTTGATATAAAAATTCTTCTCATTTCATCAAACACCCAACTGACAACTGCTAAAATTTAACTTCTAAAAACCAAATTAAACTAACAATAAACGTAACGAAATTTTACTATCGGCACTTAACTATATTGGCAAGTTTAATTGCTTCAGAATATATATATATATATTCTTTTTTATCTTTTAAAATTTAAGTCATATGCATTGATAATTATTATTATTATTATTTTTAAGTTTTTTCTTCAGAATTTTTTTAATTAAGGGGAGGCACAAAGCCCAGGAACCAATTACATAACACACATACGAGGCATACAAAGCAACCCCCATAATGTTACTTTAGAACTTTAATAGGCTACAAATTCAACTTTTAGTTAAATTTTTTTTTCTTTATTTTTTTTTTAATATATGTAAATGAGATTTTTTTTTTCTAGCCAATATTAAGAATTTTTTGTAATTATTAATAAATTATTTTAAAATTATAAATGGCTAACTATTTATTTAAACCTACCAAAGCTTATTTAATTAGACTAAAAGATTTTTTTTTTATTTTTTACAGTGTTATAAAATTTAAAAAAAAAAAAAAAAGACTTGCGAGATGAATAATGATTATTATTAATATTTTTTAATAATATATTTTGTTTAGGGATTATGATTATTTCATGATGGGATAAACATACTACAATCATATTAGTATAATTTCTACCATTAAATACAAAATAAACATATAATATTCATTTTTATTGTATTATGATTATTCACTTTCAGAAATTTTAAATTTTTCTTTTTAAAATCTCAATTGTTTATTTAATACTGAATGGTGTAAATTATGCTAACATGATATAAGATGTTGAGTGTTTTAAAATATGATGACAATGATGGTTGCGCCGCCCAGATCCACCACTGCATCTAATATGTAGGAATGACAATGGGACAAGTTTTGAGATTTTCATTATTACTTCATGAAAAGTCCAGACAAAAGCAATGCAGATAAATTGAGTATGAGACAGAGATGAAAATTCTCATTTATATTTTTATAATTTTTTTTATATTTTGATAAAATATTATAATATTTATGTTAAGTTATATATATATATATATATATATATATAAGAGGACAGAAATACCAACTGACTCTCTGTCTGCCTACGGTTGGAGGTGAGATTTGATATCTAGGCCTGAAGCACTGCAAAAAAATTTTTTTTTTTTTTTAAAAAACCACTTAGGATGCTCTCCACCCGCTTCCTGAACAAGGCTTTGTTAACAACCAATAGAATAATAGAAACTCTAAAAAAAAAATCATTTTTGTGGAATTGAGGCAGAGATCAGAGTGGAATTAGGCTGGGAGACTCAATTTCATCTCTATTTCAATACTAAAGAGGGGCAAAAATTTATGGTCAAATTCGAATGAGAGACAGATTTTTCATCGGAGCTATTTGAGTTTTACCATCTTTATCAATGTAGATTTTGTACAAGATTTACCTTGGTGCTATTGACTCCAGGAGATACTGTCACATTAAAGGGACCCACTTAATTAGCAATTAGTATGCATGAACAGTATACTGAATTTATCAAAGAAAAAAAAATAGTATATTGAGTTTACAATCAATAGATTGGGATAAGCATAATTAAGACCAATTAAATATTATTATTTAGGGTCAAGAACTCAACTCAATTACTCAAAGGATCTCATTGACTGATATAGACCTCGCAAATAAAACAAAGCATGACTCGAAAGATAAGATAAATAAATAAATAGGGTAAATATAAATTATTATTGAAAATGAAATTTTAGAATTACCATTAATTATGGAGTGATTGGTCATTAATTCATTGGAAATATTGTGATTCTAGATGCTTAATTATAATTATAATACGTGCGCCCCACACCACCCCACCCCCCCCCCCCCCCCCCCCCCCCCTCCCCATGTTGAGAAATGAAACGTGCTTGACTAAACAAAATATATTTTTATCAATAAAAACACAAAGCTTTCTTTAAAACGTGCTTCTGCTGGTGTTCACCCAATGAGGCGGCATTTTGAGCTCTTGCTTGGAATCCCAAAGCATGTCGACTTTTTTTTTAATTTAAATTTCTACGGTTGCTTTTTCTTTTTTTAAAAAAAATAAAAAATATTATAAATAAAATGAAATAATATAATTTTATATTTAACACAATAAAAGTGATAGAAATTGAATTAAAAGAGTAGAGGTGATTTGAATAGGTATAAATTAAACTCATAAATTAATTGAATTTTAATGAATTTGGGTTAATCATTACTAAAAAATTAAATCTAATCAATTAGATAGTTAAACTCAAATCATTATATATCCATCTATTTTTTATTTATTTTTTCAATGTAGGATTTATTCTTAACACTCCTTCTCAAGTGACAATTGGAATTTGACTTTGACACTCAGTTGACTACATGAAATTGAATTTCTCCCCCCTGAAATTGAAATTTGAATGCAACAGTAATACCAGACTTCAGGCTGATGTGATTGGACATCCAGATGAATATTGGGTAAATAAAATTAAACCGGATTAAACCTGCTCTGATACCATGATAAAAATTGAATTGAAATGATAAAAGTGATTTAAATAAGTGTAGATTAAACCGACAAATGAATTGGATTTTAATGAATTTGAGTTAACCATTACTAAAAAATTAAATTTAACTAATTAAATAATTAAGCTCAAATCATTACATACTCATCTATTTTTTATTTATTTTTTTAATATGAGATTTATTCTTAACAAAAAACCTAATAAACTAAAATAAGCTATACAATAAGAGTAATAATCTCTTTCAATATCTCTTATCAAATTGATAACAATTTTTTATAATTTGAAAGATCTTACACTTCCTACATCATTAAAAAGAATGAAAATATTAACCAAATCACACATGATAAGTTTTATATTTTATTTACTATTAATCATGTTATTATTTTCATAAATAAAAATTTCTCTTGCATCTAAAAAATAAAAATCAAAGGGAAAATATTATTGGATTAATAGTTCAATAGCCAATATTTATTTGTTAATATTATCTAATAAAATAATAAATTTATTATTAATATTATCTAATAATATTAATTATTTTTAATTTATATGATAATAATTAATATATTATTATAAATACTTAATAGTATTATTAATGGTAATTAATATATTATTTGATTCCCTTATCAATATTGTCCAATATTTACTTGTTAATATTATTTGATAATAATTAATATATTATTTTAATTATTTATTAATATCATTTAATAATAATTAATAATTATTTGATTTATTTATTAGTATATTATCATAGCTTTTTATATCAATTTACTTTTAAATATAAATAATAAATTTAAATATGTTTTTTTTTTCGCCCATGTAAATATTCCTTTCAATCATGACTCTTAGATTATAGATTATTATGTTTAATGGTGAGGAAGTGTCTGGCGTTTGAATTGCAACACAACGGTGAGTTTTACCATGTGGTTGCTGTTGACGGAATAAGGCAATTCTAAGTTCTAATTATTAATTAATTTCAGTGTTCAAAACAAAGACATAAAGTAGAAGTAGAAAAGTCTGCTCTGAACTAGTCCATATCGTTGCTGCTATATTTGACTCTTGCATTGCATGCACTGTTCCTTTCATATTTAGTATCCCTGTTGCTTAAAACAACTATTCAGCTCCATGCCTTGGCTTGATATATAGGACTAATTATTATCACCATCGTTATTAAAATTCTCCCACATCGCTAATTTAAAAATTTATTATAGTGTATATAATATGAATTGAATATTTTTTTGAGTTAATTTTTAGAAATGAGTTCTACTCAATCCTATTTAATATTATATCAAAACTTAAATCAAATCCATATTATGCATTTATACTCTCTTGTATTCACCATATAAATCGTTCATTTTCAAGTTCTAAATTTCATATGTACTTCCTAACACAGGCTCAATATTCAACTATATCATCAAGAGATTAAATTAGAATTATCTCATATAACTGACTTAATAACTTATTATATATATATAATATAAATTGAACGCTCTCTTCCTTTAAGTTTGCTTTTGAAAATAGATCCTACCCATCTTCATCTAAGCGTGATAAGGTCATTGGAGACTAGCAACTAGCATATAATTAAACTACGTATTCAATTAGGGCTGCATACATTTGATTGGACGGTTTGAAATGATTTTATCTTTTAAATTGAATGAATTGCTATGCAAGTTGAATAGAAATTAAGCATATAATATTTAAAATTCTACCGAATTAAATTATTAAAAATTAAATTGATTCCCTGAGTTCGAACAATTTTCTTTTAAAATAAGAAATTATTTAATTGTGCAACTATATTGTTGATTTTTTTTTTTTTTGAAAGTGTCAAGATAAAAATTAAGGTGAAAAAAAAATCTTTGGTTTAATCCTTTTACATTATGGATCTGTGGGATTTTTTTGATAATAATAATCTTGGGTTTATTTCGTTAGTAGTTTAGGATCTCTTCACTAATATCATTAGTTAGTACTAATATATATAACATAATCAATGATAAGGTGTTATTGACATATCACTTGTAAGTATATTTTTTTTTAATCCACATGATTATCTAAAAAATAAAGAGATTAATTACATAAATGTCACATTAACGTCACATCAATATTAATTATATTATATCAGTATTGATTAACGATATTATCCTAAAGTATTAATAGAGTAAATCTCATACTCCTTTTCATAAAAAAAAATTCACACATCCATGAGTATAAAAAAAAAAAAAAAAAAAAATCAAACCACAACCCCCAAAATGTATTATCAAATAATATTATTTGCAATTTAACATCATGTTTTTGTGAAATAAAATTATAGGTATATTATGAGGGATCTCAAAGCTAACTCTCACATGTAGGAGTATAAATAAGTCGAACTGTTCACGAACAGCTCGGTTTTTTATTGATAAAAACTCATTTACGTTCATATCACTTTATAAATGAGTCAAACTTAAACGTTATTTTAAAATTTGATAAATAAATAAGCTAAGTTTAAACAAAGTAAATATTGGTTCGATTAGATTCGTAAACAATTTGATTATAAACTTGTAAATAAGCTCACAAATAGCTCAATTAATAGGCTCATAAACAGTTTTATTATTATTATTATTATAATTTAATAATTTTAACACTCTAAAAGATATATTTTAAGACTTCTATAAATTTTTTGCTAATTCAAATTGACTAAAATATATATACTCTTGATTAACATAACATAATATTTTCATATTATATAAAATATGTTTTTTATTAATTAATATCTTTTTTTTTTTAAAATTAATATTTTTATAATACATGTAATACTTAATTTTATAATTGTATTTTTTCTCTAATTGGATATTTTTATTTTTATATTAGTTTTAAGTATTTTCATTATAGTTCTTTTATTAGAAATAAATATTTAGAAAGTTGAGTATTTTGATAAGTTATAAACAAATTTCATAATAAGTCAAATTTAATTTTAGCTTGAGTTTTAAACGAGCAAAGTTTAAACATGATTTTCAAACTTGATCCGAACTCGAACTAAAAAAATAAAAATCAAACCGAGTTTGAACAAGCTAAAATTGAGCTCGGCTCGACTCGTTTACACCATTGCTCACAAGTTAAACTAAATATCACATTTATAATATATCATGAAATATACATATAATATAAACTCATAAATTCTACAACAAAATTTTTAGAAATTAAAAAAAAATGTCCAAAATATTTTGATTATTTTCCCTATTAAAAATTTCTCACAATATTATATACATAGACATATTATGTATATAATAAAAGATGCAAGGAAAATGTAGTTTTTTGTTTTCAATTTAGATATATAATGACTAGTTGTTCTGATTCGAGAGAATTTTAAAATCTAAAACTACAACCAAACTTAACATTTAATTTAATTTCAATCTTTGTCAAAATTTAATTATGAATTCAAATCGACTTTGATCAATTTTTATTATATCTTATTTTATTTTTTTTGTCAAACCCTAATTTCAACACATCAATGCAGGCTACTTAATCTTAATTGTCAAGGTTTAAATTTTGTCAATGAAAATTTTCATTTCATGATAACTATGAAGACAGAGAAAAAAAAATAGGTATATAATATTAATCCTACTCCTAAATGAATCTATTTAGATTTAATGATCATTTAATGTAATCAAATTACATTAAATGTCATTAATTAGAAGATATTGACAAATCTAAAATCCCAAAAAAGACAATATTGACAAAAAAGAAAATTAATAGTAACAAAAATAAGAAATACATAAATTATTTCACACTTTTAATAAGAAACATTACTTTATATTATATAGTCTGAAACTCTCAAAATTTTTGTGTTGAGACTAAATTTTCAATACTTTATAAATGAAAAAAAAATAGGGAATAGATATACCAGTAATCCTAAAACAGTAAGAAATTAAGATTTCCCTTTAAATGACAATCACATTTTGGTTCTGAAAAATTACATGCTGGACTTTTAAATTTATTTTATGCTAATATTTAAATTTAATTTCATCTGGATTGATATTTATACTATATATAATAGCTCTTGAAAAATAAATTACTTATTCAAAAATCTAAGATTTATCCATATATTTATTTATTATATTTTTTTTTTCTTTAGGGGTTGATAACCAAACAATGGGCAAATGTGGTTAGGGGAGAGTCCAGCTTGACTAGAATTGGGCAAAAATGACGTGTCTCCGCGTGGACTGGCTTATGCAAATTGTAAGAAAGCAGAAATTTTGTTCTGTAAGTTGAGAACAAACCTTTATATGTTTTTCATATATTAAACACAATGCACGCAATGCCCTCTAATGAGAGCAGACTAATTTGCAAAGTACAAATATTAAATAAAATATCTAAATTTCATATAATTAATTTTGAAAAAACTGCCACTATAATACCGCTATGCTTTTTGCAATTATCTGAAATATAATAGTGCACAGATATATTACCAAATTCATAATAAAAAAGAAAAATAATTTTCAACAGAATAAGACATAACAAAACTTCCACTAAGAAAAGACAAAATAACATAAAAAATAAATATAATCTAAAACAAAATAATAAAATGAAAAATATCACTATAACAGCAATAAGCATAAGCCCACACACAAGTATATAGAAAAAACGAAGATAGGAAGGAGATGACAAAAATAAAGAAGAAGAGAACGAGATTAAGCAAAAAGAGCATCGAGCGACAATAAAAGAAAATGCATAAATAAAGGATGAATGAGTGAAATTGAAAGTGGATAAAGCAACAACAGTCGAGATAAGATTATCCATATTAAATCTAACAGAATATATTGAAATTACCAACTATCAAAAGAAAAGATATTTTTGTTCAAGAAGTGAGAACTATAGAAAAAAAGAAAAAGAGAGACCATTGGGGTTTTTAATCTAGTATGGCAATGCCTTCTATTAATTGTTAAAAAAGTGGTTAATTACATTACAAGTCTGAAAAATTAAGATCAATTTTTCATATTATTCACTAATAGTTTGATATTTTAATATTTAATTCATACAGCAAAAAATTAGATATTCAAATATTTTATTATCGTTTTTCTTTAAAGTTTTAAGAGAACTAAAATAAAATTTTATATTACCAATCCTTTTATTTTATTTTATTTTTTTTAATTTTCACCTAAAATCAAATTTTTAATTGAGTTATTATATATATTATATAACTAAATGTTTAAGAGTGTACACTGTCATTGAACTTATTCGAAAATAAAATTTAATTTTAATTGACATATACATAATCTCGAGGATATTCAAACTATTTGAATTAAAAAAAGCATTCAAGTATTAAACATTAGCAGCCAATTCTTATAATTAGAATTTGATGTTAAAAAGGGAAAAAGCTTCATTTGTTTTTCTAGGTTTATAATCAATAACTAAATTTTTTTATAAACTATTAAATAAAGTTGGAAATTCATATCATGTTTCAAAAAAAAAAAAAAAAAGAGAATATTCGGACGCACGCTTCACCTTTGCAGCCATCAATTTCCATGAATTATAGTTAAAAGATTTAGTCTGCATTCATGGTATATATATCACAGTCTATTTCTTTCTCTTAATTGCCATTATAATGACTTGTTGATACAATGACAGTTCGACACCACCATTTCGTCCTCAAACCTAGAAAAAAAAAAAAAAAACAAATTACATTTAATAGCAATTGAGGCTTTCAAATTCAAAGAATTAATTGGATTCACAAATTAATTTATTTTTTTATTTTATTAATTAAAATTTAATTTTTCAGATTAATTAATACATTTTAAAAAAAAAATTAAAATAGTACAAAGATAATTTTTTAATATATATATATATATATATATATATATATATATATATATATATATATATATATATATATATATATATAAATTATAAATACATGAAATTTACTTTTAAGTCAGTTTTGATCTATGCATATAATGAAAGTTAAACTTAAAAATTATTTGAAAATTTTTTAGCTATATATCAAATAATTAGCTCAAAAATTAAATTTATATGAAGTCACGTTATCATTTTTTTTCATATTATTGTATTATATAGGTCCTAATTTATTTATTTATTTATTTTTTAGTAGAGGAAATAAAATCAAACTTAAATTTATTATCTATGTCATATATATACTTACTATTAAGCTACGTCTCGGTGTGCTTAATAAAAAATTTTATAATTACTAAGCAATTCAAATTGATAATTTCAAATTAATAACTTACCATTAGGTGCCAATTTAAATTTTATACATATCTAAGCAATTCAAATTAATAATTTCAAATTAAATTTTTTAAAATAAAAAATAATTTTTTTTATTTATAGAGATAAATATGTTTTCTTACAAACAATCAAGAAAATAAAATTCTATGTCAAACGATTCTATTTCGTTTTCAGTTTTGGAATAAGCGAAACCATCATAATTAATCATAGAAAAATTTATAGCAGATAATGATGTAGATCGAAAATGTTATGGCGATGATAACGTGGAAAATGACAATAACAATAACAACATAAAAATTAAAAATTAAAAAAAAAAACCGTGATTAACGGCACATAATGATGTTTAATTGTTTATTTTAAAAAATCACATCAAAATTCAAGGGTGATGATGGTAAGAAGAACATAGAACAGTCCTTCTCTGTACTTATTATGACTTGCTTAATTTGCTATACTATTTTTTTATATTTAATTTATAAATTTGGAACTTAATTTTCACACATCATACGACAATTTGCACATAGAATTTGAAATTTTAGGAATAAAATGGGCCTCTTTCAATTTTTTTTAGTGTAATGTCAATCCCTTGTTTGTCATGATAAATAATTTAATTTGAGAATTTTCACTCATCATTTTAATAATAACATAATTTTTAAATTTAATAATTTTAAGTTTAAGGGTTTTTTTTTTTTGGTAGAATGATTCTAATGATTATAGTGAAAGTTATCAAAACGGATAGCTCTCTTGTTATGCAACTCATAAGATTATTTTGACTTATTTGCACCTCTATGAAAAAAAAAAAAGAAGAAGAAGAAGATATTTAGTTATTTTATTAAGTATTATTCTAAATAATAAATATTATTATTTAGTATCTAACATTTATCGAAATAGAAATATTAACTAATGAATTTTTTTATGGCTTTAGAGATTAAAGATAGTTTATCTTAATTTTTTTTTTATCACATTGACTAATTTTATATTTTGACTAGCTAAAACTTAGATCAAACTTTGTCAACAAGATTAGGTTGACTTTAATCAAATAATAGTTGTAGGCCGGCATTTTGCACAAATTTTAATTATTATTTATTTAACTTTTTTTAATAAATATTTTAATATATGTGCACTATATTATTATTGTTTTATTAAATTTAAATGTTGTCATTTAATAATTTTGACTATTAATATGAAAAAATATATGAGTCAAGTTTATTATGATTAACCGGAAAAATAATAAAAAAATATTATACATATATTAATTTGTATAAATTTTAATTAAAATATATAGAAATATAATGACATAAGAAAAACAACTTTATATAGACTTAGTTTTTTTAAGGTTATTTGATACATAAAAGAAACTTTTTTAAACAAAATTTAAAATTTTGAGTTTATTTTCATAGTTTTGGATTAATTTGTTATTAATATTCAAAGTTCAAACAGTCAAACTTATTTAAAAATATAAAGAATAGTCACTAAACAATGTACGTTTCTTATTCATGAGTTGCTAGTTTTAATATTTTATCAATACAATTAACAAATATTAAAAAATTCAAGCCATTACTTTTTAATATACTTTATATTTTTATTTTTAAATTAAAATATACTATTTTTACTTATGAATATAAATTCATGATATTTCCTAAAAATAAAAGAAAATATTTTTTTTGGCATGACATTCCACTAGGCATTGCAAAAGTCACTTTCAAATTAAAATTTAATTTTAATTCGTCGTAAAAATTTAAAAATATTTTTAATAGAAAAAGGAAATTAAATTTAAAAAATTAAAAAATTTTCTAATTTAAAATCCACTCATACAAAATTTTTCACACATCTTAAAAAACTAAACAAATTAATAAATCTCAAACAAAATCTCTACTTTAATAGTTATGTTTCACAATTACTCATGAATATTTCAATTTTGATTTCATGAACAATAATAGTTACATATTAAATAAAGATTTTGTAAAATTTATAGATTTGTTTGGTATCCTAAAACATGTAAAAAAAATTTATATGAGTGAAATTTGAGATTTAGAAATTTTTAATTATATAAAATTTTATTTTCATTTTTTTTATTATAAACATTTTTAAATTTTTATAATTAAGTAAAATAAAATTTTAATTCAAAAGAAGGTCTTAAAGTGCCTAATGAAATTCTATGCCAGAGGAAAATATTTTTTAATTTATATTATTCGTCAAATGGTGAAATATTAATGGTATTAGTGAATTCGATACTCAAATTTTTAATAAAATCAACAAATTACATGGTATTTAAGTGTAATAAAAAAAATCACAAGTATTTTTCAAGAAAAACATTCAACTACAAAGTAGTTTTTTAATTTACCCCAAATTTTAAGTTAAAAAAAATTCCAAATCATGATTGGTTAGAGATTTATTTAATGAGAAATTATTAAATAGAACGAGAGCATGTTATTGATACACGCAGATATAGGCGAACCTACCTAATAATTTATCTTATTTTTTATTTATTTTTTTATAGAACATAATCTAGTCAATAAATGACAACCAATTCTATAGGCCGAATCTTAGGCCTGTTTGTGAGACATCAAGGGGCGTATCTGCATGATTGGGCTGAATCCAAGATCTTATTCTGAGATACTATTATTCTATTAACAGGCCTTGACACATGCAAAACCCTTCAGTCCTTCACCATTCTCCTTAATTTTAATGGGTAATCTACATAAATGCCTAAAAAAGAGACAACTTTATTTTTTAATACTTCATTCTTAAAATCTTGATGAAATTATACCTTCTACTCATTTTTTATTTCATTTACTTTTATACCCTGTTTTTTAAAATTTAACATTTTTGTTTTTATTTTTTTTCTTTTACAGGCTTTTTACATTTGTATTTGCACTTTTTTACGCCTTCTTTTTTGTCTAAAGCAAAAAAAAAAAAAAAAAAAGCTAAAGAGTATGTACAAGTGTTACATTAAAATAAATTAATTGATTTAATAACTCTAAATTTCACAAAATGAATATTATTATTTAAAAAATATATATATAAATATTAAAGCAGCATACACAAATGATGAAAACAAGGATTTCATGATTTGAAAATATCTGACATTCATATAATTATTTAATTTTAATGATTTGTTTACTTAATATTTTTTAAAATTAAAAATCTTTTTCTTGAATTTTGCTTCTTTAAGAAAAAAATTGGAAACTTTTTATTATTAAAAATTTAATGAAAACTAAGTAATTTGTTGAATTATACTGCTTGTAGCATTTATAATTAGTTAATACATATATGTATTAATTTTATATGATTAACGATTAATAAGTAATTTCTCGCTAAAATACTAAGTAATTTCTCACTAAGTATAATGTTCGTTTTTGTAACAGTAATGTATATTGTATTGATGCTAGTATAATATTCCTATTGCATTGCTTAAAATGAAACAAAAGATAATAATTAAGTAAAATTACACCTCTATTATTATATTATATCATATTATATGTATTATCAGTCAAATATGTAGACTATAATTCAAATTTAATTATATCAGTTTGATCAAATATTCAATTTTATAATTTTAAATATATTTTTAAAATATATATTATTTAAGTAGTAATTTATTAATTCCAATTTAAATTTAGATTTAAAGTATTTAGATAATAATTTTTTGTTGGCTGGATTTTATTTTATTTTTTTATTTTTAGTCTTTTTATTTAATATTTTATTATGTAATATTTTTAAATATTTTAATGGAGATTTGGCACATAGAAATCTTGAATACAGGTGTATTAATAAATGAGTTTCCAACTTTAGTTATTTACTTTTAGTAGTGTTTAAAATTACTCTGAAAATGCTAAAAAAATATATTAAGTAAAACTAAAAATTTATTAGTACTTTTTAATTATGAGATCGATATTAGATTCATTTAACCAAAATTTATTAGTACTTTTTAATTTCTCAAATACTAAAAATTAGATGGTATTGACTTTCTTATTGATTGAATTTTCTTTTACCATTTTTTATTTTAGCATACTTATAGTTTATACGTTTGGGCTATTTTATTTATATATTTGGTTGGTGTTTGAGTTAAAAAGAAAAGATTTTTAAATCTAAATAGGCAAGCTTGAGTAAAAATAACATTATCAAAGAAAAAGTTTGAGGGTGTTAAGTCTCTAAAAAAGAGGAAAATGTCTATTTCTTGTATATATTTAAAATATACCTAAAATATACTTGTTATATGCTTGAAATAAACTAGAAATACACCTAAAATATACTCATTATATACTGCTTATTATGAATCCTGAAAATTGTTTATTATTTTTTTAGTATAATTTTTTTATCTGATATATACTTGATATATTCCTTTTATATACTTATATTAATGTAATATTCAATATCCAAAAACTTTTGAAAACATATATCAAATCAAAAGGGCCAATAAATTATAGGAATGAACTTTTTTAATTTAAACATTGTTTTATTATTTTTGTTTACATTTTAATATTAATTTTGATGATGATTCTCACCATAGAAAAAGAAAAAAAAGAATGTTGATTATGCTTCTTCAAAGAAGAAAAAAGTTAAGGTTATTAAGTCTTTCAAGAAAGATGAAATCTTATAATTATAGTATATATTTAAAATATACCTAAAATATATTCATTATATACTTAAAATAAACCTAAAATACATTCATTATATACTATTTATTGTGAATTCTAAATTTTGTTTATTTTTTATATCATAATTTTTTAGTCCACACAATAAAAGTGAATTTTTTTTTTTTAATTTTGAGCATATGTTTGGTTTATTTTGTTTTTTTATTTGCACATTAGAATAAGTAGAAATTATGGCAATTGAAAATTATGTAATTAATTACCATATGTTAGAAATTATGGCAATTGAAAATTATGTAATTAATTAATCATGTGTCGATTGGATATAACTCTAGTTACACATACTAATTTGCACATTAGAATAATTGAAAATTATATTAATTAAAAATTATATAATTACACTACATGTCAGATTTAAATTTTAAAAAATATTCATTTGAACATGTGTCAATTGGTGGCATAACTCTAATTACACATGTTAGTAATTATCTAATTAATTACCACATGTCAAAGATCCAAGTTTTAAAAAATACTCATTTGACATGTGTAATACCCGAGGCCTCTTAACAGTAGCAATGATATTATGGCGTCTATATACAGTGCTGTGTAAGGTTTTAAGAATTATAAGAGTATCAAAAGAGATAAATTCTAAATGAATGACATGACAATGAGTGAAGGATATAATCAATTTTGATAAATTCGTGTACATGAATAGTTTCATGTACAACAATAAGGTATCGGGAGTGATAGTATCTGCTGATGTTGTTGTAACTTCCTATATGAAGTGTATTGAAATTCGGGGACGAATTTTATAAAGGGGGAAAGAATGTAATATCCCAACCCGATATAGGACATATGCACAGTATACGAGTGAAGATACCCATTTAACATCAGAATACGTTGCCAAATTGAAAATGAATATTTTCAATATTCAAATGATTTAAATATAAACGTTTTAAAATAATAATCTTATATGAAAATATTTTCCTTTATTGTTATATTTATATTGATATTTAAAATTATCTAAAGTTATAAACTTCCATTTGAATAGTGATATTGATATTGATATTTTTATTATTATTATATTGATATTAATAAGCCAAACTTATATTGATATTTGACATATGATTTATAAATATTGTTATATGAGTATTTAAAATAGTAGAAAATTATTTCAAATTTAAAATTGATATTTGAAAGGGTATTGGTTTATTATATTATTATGTTAATATTTTTAAGAGAATATTTTATTAAATGAATTATTGAGTTATTATTTACTAAATTGATAAAATTTTAAATTAAAGAAATTGAAATTTTATTATAAAATATAGATAATTTTGTAATTAATATTTGAAGTATATATTATAATTTTTATATTAAAGTTAATGGATAATATGATGAAATTAATAAAATTAATATTTTGGTTAAAATTATTGTTTTAGAATTTATATGATAAATATTATTATTATTATTGTTATTATAATTAAAGTTAGTATATTTAAAAAAAAAAAAAAAAAAAAAAAAAAAAGAAACCAAAGTCGGCAACCCAAAAAGTGGGCAGTAGAAAAATAGAAGCAGAGAAGAAGAAATAGAAGCAGCGGGAAACGGACAGAGAGAGAGAGAGAGAGAAAGGCGCACAAGGGACTGCACGCCAGAACGCCGCCCTCCGGCCACCGCTGACCGACACGCGCCTCACCAGGAGGAAGGACGCCCGCCGCCCCGTCGACCGGTAGAGGCCCGTCGCCTGAAGCCACCGGACGGCGGCGCACGCTCCCTCCAAAGTTTCGCCGGCCGAAACTTCTAGGCCATTTTCCGACGACTTTCCGATCTCCGTTTTTAACGAAATTGGTATGGTTGAATCCCTTGTGATTCCAGCTTCGATTTGGTATATTGTTTGCTAATTTTAGATAATCTTTTTATTGACCGGAATCCGGCGACATCAACGGTTACCGATGCCGTTTCTACCTGTTTTCCAGCGGATTATGGTAAACGAAAGTGATATTTGGACTCCTCTCATCACAAGCTAACTGATGATATCCTCGGATCGTGATTTGGTCGTCGTTGGAATTTTCCGGCGACCGGATTCCGGCGACCTCTGAAATCGACAAATTCGGACAGAAGCTCCAGCTCATTAAACCGAGCCATATGGTATAAATCTTGATTTCCAATTATGTATAGATAGTGAATTATGATTTTATTTGTAAGAATTTAGGTAGATAGTTTAATGGAATTAAGTGATTAAATGAGATAATTGAATTGAATTAATTGTTATTTATATGATTATGGAGTATTATTGGTGATTAAATGGAAAGATTGAAGTGAAATAGTGAGATTTGAATTGATTTGATTGAATTGAATTATTTGGAAGAATGAAGTGAGATGTGGATATTGTATTGATTAGATTAAATTAGTGGTTATTAGTTTGATAATAAGGAATGAAGTGGGCGGATGGGATTAGTGTATTGAAGGTCCGGGTTGGACAATTTGATTGTGATATTGTGGATAATTTGAACTTATGGAAATTGCTTAATCGATTTTACTTGAATAGTATGAAGATTGAAATGTAAAAATTGAAAGAAAGGAGAATCATTCTTTTAAGTGAGTTATTGGAAAATAATTAGAGAAATGTTAAGTTTAGTAGTAAGTATAAGTTTAGAATATCTTAATTTTAGAATGCTAAGTTGTGAATAAGATAGAAATGTTAATGACTTATGCTAAGTTAAGTAATGTGATAAATGATGAAGTGATTAATATATGATTGAAATGCATGTGTAGAGTCTAATAACAAGGACAAGGATATTGGGTAAAGTGCGAGAAGCACTAATCGTATCAGAGTCAAATGTACATAGGAGCAAAGGAGTCCACGGTGAGTACTTAATAATATAATATTCCTTATTTCATATACTTGAACCTTTATTGTTCCAACCTTAATGGTTGAATTGTTTCTATGCCTTGAAAAGTTGAATGGCTCATTGATATTCCAAAATCTTGATTTCTTGATAAGCTTAATCTGCTTATTGAATATTGAACCGTTGATATAATACTTCCTTGATTATTGAGCCAAAGTGAACCAAACATTTCTTTATGGCACTTGGCCAAATAAGTCTATATTGTTTGATCTTATAATATGATTAATAAGGAGAACCCAATTGATATTATATATTATCCATTATAATATTACATTTCTTGTGCTTTAAGTATAAGCCTAAATGTTGGATCACTTTCCTAATTAAAATGCAGTGCAATTCTTTGGCATGCATGATATGTTTTACCAATTATTGAATTAAATATCCCTTATGGCACTTGGCCAAATGAGCCTTATTGCTTCATTTCCTAATATGATTAATGATGGGAATTTTGATTATTTATTGATATATTATCCATTGAAGTATTTCATGGATGGAAAGGAAAAATGTTTTAATGATATCGTGGCAAGCAGAATACCCCTCTGATGTGGGGCAATACATCAGACATTGTGCACAATGGTAATGAACCTGCGGATAGGGTAAAGAGTATCCGAACCCTAGCTGGGAAGGGTTTATGGCCCCCAGTACGTGCGACCCGATCAGTTGTACGTGTGACTGATATGGGAGTGAGCAAGGCGTAAGCCGCCACTCAAGTGATAATGATAATGTGGGAAACACACCGTTTCCATAAAGGAAATATTCTGCTAAAAATGCAATAATTACTGTATATGGAAAACTATTCCATAAGAATGATTCTTGATTCGTTTCACTTCATTGCTATAAGAAATTATCACTAAACCACCTATCACTTGCTTACTTTATACAGTTTTATTATGTACTCACTGAGCTCTGTCTCATATTTTAGTGGTTTAAACTTTTCAGGTACAGTCAATGAGTTAGCAAAGTAAAAGTCCCAAGCCCATCCTTCGCTTGGAAACTGTTTTGATAAGTTTCGGTGTTGTAAGTAGAGCTCCATGGTTATTGAAGGTTATAAGGTCCATATGTAACATGAATGGTTATTAATGGGTTAGCATTAATATGTTAAAGGATGTTTGTATAATATGATTCGTATCATAACTGTTATTGTGATTATATATGAACTATTGAACGTTGAGTTAATGACATGAAAGGAAACTTTAAAGGTTTTACAAGTTATATATGTAAATAATATTATAAGTGGAAATGATAGTAAGTAATGGGTATTAAGGAAATGTGATTAGGCTACGGTCTTGGGATATGGTTCAATGTAATGAATGTCAATTGATTATGAGTGAAATGGGTTCTACGGGTTTTGGTGCCCTTATGGCTACCCATGCCCTAGGACCGTCGCGGCTCAAAAGGTGGGTCGTGACAACATGTGTCTATTAGTTATAACCTTAATTACACATGTTACATATTATTTGTATTACTCAATTGATATGGATTTTATAGCATTAGTATTTTATATTTATTAGGTTGTATTTTGACTAATCAGATGTTGATTTGTCATCAATTACATATTGACTGTTAGTTGATAACATGTTAATTGTAAGTTGATTGTTTGTTTTTGTGTATTTTATCTTTAGTGTTGCTAATATATTGGTTAATTTTTAGTTTTATGTAGATTTGTGGTTGATTATAAGTTGATTGTTGATTGATAGCAATTTAATTTCAGGCATATTACAGGTTGATTATTGATTTTTGCGTATTTAGTATTAGTATTGCTAAAATACTGATTGTTTTTAGTGGATTAGATGTTGATTAGTGGTTGATTAGAAGTTAATTGATTGTTTTATTTATATATTTGTATAAAGGAGGAAAAAAAAATTGGATTTCAAATCAAAATATATAGAAGCGAGTAAGAATTGTAGTATCATATAGTTTACAAATATTCGGAACATATCTAAAATATATTTTTTAGTGTGTATTATTAAAAATATTTTTTTATAAATTAAAATACAATATTAATATTTTTTCAAAATAATTTTCAACTTATAAAATTTTATTTTGTCAATACTAAAACTAGATTTCATTTTTAATACTAAAACTAGATTTCATTTTTACATTTCTATTTCAAATTTTTATTTTTTAATTTTACTGTTCAATTTACAAAATAAACTCTCACACAATTTAAAATCACATAAAAGATTAAAAATATTCAAATCAATAAACAAAATTTAAAATAAAACTTATAAAATTTTCTTTGAACAATAAATAAAATATTTTAACAAAAATATTCATTCAATTATTTTGAATATCTAATTTTTTTTTGCTGATATTTTAAGTAAAAAATTTTTGAATTATTTAAGATTCTTATAATTTATCTTTTAAATTAACAACATTTCATTTGATATAAATTGTAGATAGATGAGGTTTTATTTTCCATATATTAATGATTGGTATTAATCTAATTCAATTTTTTGTATTTTTAAGAGAATTGGTAGTAAGTTTATTACAATAACGAAAAAGCTTTCATGTTTGGAGAGCTTAATAATATGTAGTGACATAAAGTTTATACATTTGGCAAAAAAAAAAAAAAAACATATATTCCCTACCATCTATTTCCTGACATGCGAGCTACCACGTTTCCAATTTAGCTGCAACTAAAATTTAATGGTCAAGAGGCATTTTTCTATTTGTTCAAGCCACTATATACTAACATGTGTCATAAAAAGTTAATTAATTTTGGATTTAAAAATTAAAAAGTTGATGGTGCACATTAAAAAAGACAAAATAAAGACAAAAAATGAAGCAACTAAATAAAGACAAAAAGTGAAGCAAACTCATTAAAGAAGCCAAAAAGTGTAAAAAAGTTAAAAAAAAAAAAAAAAACACATTGATAGTTTTGTAATGATTTGAAAATGAATGTATAAATATAACTTAGTTCTAATTTTTAAGTATTTCTATAAAAATTCCTAAAATCTTTTAAGTATACATTTGGCAAAAAAATAAATAAATAAATAAAATCTTATAAATATAAGCTCACATCTTCCATTTTCATAATTTGACGCTGCTTTGGACCCCACGCTAAATCTCGGATTTTGAGGTACTAAGAAGTAAGAACAATTTTTGTTTGGTGGAACAGATCATGGATCAAGTACTACATCGGACGGGCAGCAAAATCAAGCCAAATAAGCCATATATCTTATCATTTTTATCTATGTCCACCAATAAAATCTCATGCATACATCTTAACAAATCAGTGGCTGTAAATTCACCGTTTTCTTACTCCTACTTAAATACTATCACAGCCATTGCCTACATGTCAAGTCAAGAATTTTTCTTCATTAAAAAAATTAATATTCAATAATTGAAATATTAATTAATTATTTCAAAAAAATATTAACTAATTAAATGTATAATAATACAATATATTTTCAATTAATGCTTGGCGTAGAAGAGGCACCTTATAGACTAACTCAAAAACTTACAATTTATTTCATAAATATATGTAACTCAATTCTGAAAAAATAATATAAATAAATAATTATATAAAAAAGAAAATTTGAGATAATATTATACAATAGTAAAATCATACAAAATCAACTAAATATAAAATTAAATCAACCAAGTATATAAATAGAATAAACCAAAAATATACTAAAGAAAAAGAAAATTTAGTTTATATGATATTTAAGTGGTGAAATTTCCATGATATAATCAAAATAATCCATCTTTATGGACAAGCATTGATTTTTTTCTCCTTTTTATTTATTTCTTCAATTTTTGTCCCTTGATTGATCAAAATCCAACTTGATCATATCCTTGTTAATGAAATAATTAATTATTGAGTTTAAATCTCATTTGGAGTTTAGTAATTTAAAAAAAAAAATTAAGGTTTTTCCATAGATATTTTAGTCTAATTTTGAATTCTTAAGTATCTTTTTTTTTTTTTTTTTTTTAACAAAAAATGTTAATATTGTATTTTAATTTATAAAAAAAATAAGACCATACATAATAAAGAGTATATGACAGATATATTCTAGATATATGTGAACTATATAATAATACAATTCTTACTCATTCTACATCTTATGATTTATATTCTAACTTTTTTCCTTCTCCTACACAGATATAGAAATAAAATAATAATCAACTTATAATCAACTACAAATCAACATATGATCCAACAAAAACATCCCGTATTACTAATTTGTTATCAAACAATAATCAACTTGTAATATATTACAAATAAACCTCTAATCCATCAAAAAATAACCTAATTCTCAATCTATTCCATTTTGATTGAGCATTATAATTTTTAAATTGAGTTTAATTTGGCATTCAAATTATTTAAATTCAACTAATTACACCCCAAAAAATTAAAAATAAATAAATAAAATAAAATCAATAAATTAAAATTGCAATTTCTTTCTACTTAATTATTTCTAGAAATTATAGACCTAATCTATAATTTATTTCATAAATATGACTAACTTACTATTGAAAAAATAATATAAAAATAAAAAATAATTATACAAAAAAGAAAATTTGAGAAAACATTATACAACAACAAAATGATACAAAATCAACAAAATCTATACATCAAATCAACCAAATATATAAATAAAATAAAATAAAAATATACCCAAATATTCATATTACAACTGAAAATAACTTAGAAATATATCAAAAAAATGAGTATACTACTACCATTATTGAAGTTAAATTATACTACTGGCTACTTATCTTATCACTAATTAAATTTTATAAAATTTACAAAACTCCAATTTATCATTTTTATGTCACTTAACTTTTAATTTTAATTTAGTGGAAGCCACTAGACATTTTAATGTAATCGTGATAATGACATAGCAAAAAAAAAATCAATGCCAAGTCTGCAAAAGGTGGAATCATCCACTAATTTATTGTAAATTAATGTTACATTGGATTTTACTTTATTATATTCGATTGTGGTGCTTCAAAGTCCAACACTCCCTAATCATGCCATCTGGCTATCCAAAAACTCCTCAATCATGCTATATGGCTGTCCTTACATACTATTTATCCACCATCGCGACTACCAACAGTGCCGCTTCGGTGATTCAGCATGATTTTTATAACTAGTACGTCTCTTTTCCTTCTCCTTTCACTACTAATAGTGCCACAGTTGTAATTCAGCCTGAGCTTTATAGCCAATAGGGCTGAGCACGAGATGTGGAGACACTGAATCATATCGAAAATTCGAACCGAAAATCTCTAGAACTGAAAAATATCTATTGACTATTTGACTTTTTCTGAACCGAACCGTCTCATTTTTTTATGGTATGATTATGGAGATTAATAGTTATCCATACCGAGAACCATACCGAACCGAATAACCTAAATTATAACCATTTTAAAAGGTTGTTTCATATATATATATATATATATATATAAACACACACACTTTAATATTAAATTAACAATACATTTTAAAAAATTCAATAATATATAAGTCAAATTTAATTTTTGTTAATAATATATTCTTTATTTTTCATCTTAATTAAATATAATGAGCTTTAATTTTATGTTTTTATTTATTACATAAATTATTCAAAATCCTGAAATTTAGGAAAATATCTTGTCAAAAACCGCTGTTGATTGTTGATTTTCGCACTGTCTTATTTTTTTCATGCCTATTTAATTTTTATTTTAGCTTGGTTGACTTTAATTAGATTTCTTTATTTATGCTTTATGTATTTTTTTTTAATTTCTTTAATTATGCACTATGTAATTTAATTTTTATTTTAGTTTGGTGGATTGTAATTAAAGTAATTTAGTTATGTACTATATTTTTGTTATATGTACTAATTTAATTTCATGTTTAAGTTTAAAATGTGTATTTTTAATTATTTTTAAAAATTATAGCAAAAAAATTATTTAAAAATTGAAAAATCTTTGAATCTCCGTTTCTCTGCTCCGTATCGAACTATCCCGTTTGAATTGAATTTCTGTTTCGAACCGTCCTAAAAAATCAGGACGGTTTAATAGGGAGATTTTAATCCCGCGGTTTGATTCCGAAGATTTCATTTTAGAAATCTCCGAATTTCGGTTTGGTTCCGAAGATTTCAAGATTACTATATTTTTGTTATATGTACTAATTTAATTTCATGTTTAAGTTTAAAATGTGTATTTTTAATTATTTTTAAAAATTATAGCAAAAATATTATTTAAAAATTGAAAAATCTCTAAATCTCTATTTCTTTGCTCCGTATCGAATCGTCTCGTCAAAACTGAATCTCTGTTCCAAATCGTCCCGAAATATCAGGCCGGTTTGATAGGGAGATTTTAGTCCCGCGGTTTGATTCTGAAGATTTCATTTTGGGAATCTCCAAATTTCGATTTGGTTCCAGAGATTTTAAGATTTTCAGATTTTTCTGAATCGTGCTCAGCTCTAATAGTCAGTACGTCTCTTTTCCTTTTTCTCACTGTCAAATGTCTGCCAACAAGGAAAATGCCAAAGATTTGATCAGCCAAGCATTCGACAAATAGTTAACTCATTAAGACAATACTTATACTCCGATGGAGTCGAATCTTTTCTTTTTTTTTTTTTTGGGCGAAAGGAGTTGAATCCAATTTGTGAGCTTGTAGAAAAGTTTAAAACAAAAGTACAAAAATAAAAAGAAAAAGGAGAGAGCATATAGAAATAAAAATCAATTAGCAGAAAAGTTAAAAAAAAAAAACAATGGTATAAAAGTTATCTTTCGAAAAAAAAAGAAAGAAAACATAGAGGGTGTAATTTCCTCAATTTTAACTTAAACCTAATTATAAGCCTGGAGATTATTTAATTATATTTTTCTTATAATAATAATTGATATAATATGGTATGGACCACAAGTGGGCCTATTACTCTAGTTGGGTCAGCAAAAAAAAACTAGAGTAAACTCGAACCGAGAGAATTTAGTTTCGAGAATGGTCTAAGTTGGGTCTAGGACCCTTGGCCCCTTCTTCAAACATTATACTCAAATCCGTGAGCGAAAAAGAAAAAAAAATTTGGCTGATATCCTGTTGGAAAATTTAAAATTTGAATTTTGAATTTTGCCAAACTTGACTAAAAATCTATGTATTGAAACCTGAATCGGTCTTAAAATTTATAAAAGAAGAGAATCACGAGTCAAAAATTCAACTGAAGTCAAATTGAAATTCTAAATAATATCATATATTTATTATTTATACGTTAAAAATAAATATAATAGTCTAATAATTATTATTTACAGAACAAATATAATATACTAATAATATATAATACAAATTTTATTGTAAATTTTTTGCTGATATGCATGAGTACCACATGTTACGTATTTTGAATACATATTACATATTCTGAATAAATGTTATAATCAGAGTGAGAATAAAGTAATCTTATTACGTATTGTTAACGCTTTTTATAGAAGGTATTTGATTAATAAGTGACTCAAATTGATTTATAGATTACTTTTAATTTTTCTAGTTGAATCAACCGGACCAATCAGACTTTGAAAATATAGCTAAAAATAATTCAAATTCAGTTTCAGTTCATGACTTTAATCAATCTGAGCCTATCAGATTATACCCCTCAATATTTTTTTAGAATTGGAGAGAATAAAGGCTTGACCTTAAATCTATTACAACATCGAAAAATGCAGTAACACTGCCGGTGCCAAGTATACCCCTAACCACATGTATCCCATGTACTAAAATTTTAAAGTTGAAGCATATATTTATTTTTAGATTATGTTCTTTCCAAATTTGGTTATACTTGCCTAGCATATGATTTTAAGACAAAGTATCCGAAAAATATTTGTTTGATTGACATTCTCAGCCACTCTTCCTAAATTTTATCAAACCAAATCTACAATGCAATTACCCGCAAGGAGTTGAAAGGCTTCAATTCAATCCCTATTATAATGTACGACATTCATTTGTGTGAAAAAGTTATTTAAAAATATAGAGCAAAATCTCATATGAAAAATAACAGTCTATATGAGAAATATAGAATTCTACTAGTATTAGATTTGTACTTGTAATTTTTTTTTTTATAAATTTAGTTTTGGTTGGAACTCAAAATTGAGCTCATTCCAAATAATTCATGGTAATATCATCAAAACACTTAGAGAATGATCTCTTTAGGATATAACACGGCATACCAGGCTTCTTGCTATTCATCCTTGAATTGGATTGCTGGACATGGAGAGATTGTTGGCGAAGGTGGTGCACGCTGTGCTATTGGTGGTCTTGGTGGGGTTGCTCTTTGCGTTGGTGGTGCAATGAATGAGGAGGAAGTGACACTAGTGGTGGTAGGTTGGTGCTTGAAGCTTCATCACTTTTTCTTTTTGTAAAACCTATCCAGAGTCAATTTCTTTGGAGCCATAGTATTTTTAGGTAGATTTCAGCACTTTGGGAAAGAATGTGTAAGGATTTTGGGTTTTAGTGTCACCGACAGCTGGGTTTATGTTTTTATGGTGGTTGGCAATGAGAGGTTTAAAGAGAGGGAAGTTAGAGTTTTAAAATGAAAGTGAAAATGAATTTGACCCGCAGTTTGTTTTTATGTCTTGCCCACGCACGAGCTCATGCTTATCAAAATGTATGAGTTCATACTTCTAAAAACGCATCAGCTCGTGCTTTTTTGAAATTTAAAGTAGGCCTGAGTACAGAATTTAAAGATACCGAATTATATCAAAAATCTGAACTAAAAATCTCCAGAACTGAAAAATATCCGTTGATTGTTTAATTTTCTCCGAACCAAACCATCTTGATTTTTTATGATACGGTTCTTGAGATTAATAGTTATTCATACCAATAACCATCCCAAATCGAATAATTGAAATTATAACCATTTTAAAGGGTTGTTTCATATATATATATATATAGACACACACACTTTAATATTAAATTAATAATACATTTTAAAAAATTCAATAATACACAAGTCAAATTTAATTTTTATTAATAATGTATTCTTTATTTTTCATCTTAATTAAATATAATGGGCTTTAATTTTATTTTTTTTATTTATTACAAAAATTATTCAAGATCCTGAAATTAAGAAAAATGTCTTGTCGAGAACCGCTGTTGATTGTTGATTTCCGCTCTGTCTTATTTTTTTCATCATGCCTATTTCATTTTTATTTTAGCTTGGTGGACTTTAATTAAATTTCTTTATTATACTTTATGTAATTTTATTTTGTAATTTCTTTAATTATGCACTATGTAATTTAATTTTTATTTTAGTTTGGTGGATTATAATTAAAGAAATTTAATTATGCACTATATTTTTGTTATATGTACTAATTTAATTTCATGTTTAAGTTTAAAATGTATATTTTTAATTATTTTTAAAAATTATAGCAAAAAAATTATTTAAAAATTGAAAAATCTCCGAATCTTCGTTTTTCTCTCTGTACCGAACCGTTCCGTTAAACCCTAATCTCCGTTCCTAACCATTCTGAAAAATTGAAACGGTTTGGTATGGATATTTTAGTCCCGCAATTCGGTTCTAGAGATTTCATTTTGGAAATATCTAAATTTCAATTTGGTTACGGATATTTTCAGATCTTCGGATTCTCCCGAACTGTGCTCAGCCTTAATTTAAAGACTTTCAGGCAGCATAATTTTTCTCATAGGATCATGCATTTTGTGACATATAAGCTTGTTCTCTACTTTGGATAGATTTGAAAATTTGAACAAAAATGCACGTGGAAGTGCTATTTAAAATTGCACGATCCTGTGCACCTCTTCAAAATTGAAAAATTGAAATAGAGGCAAATAATTTTGCACACCAACATGCACTTCATTGTGCATGAGCCCGTGCTTAACTTGTATATACACTTAAATAAAATTATTGTATTATATGACCTAGATATTCAACTTTAATGCAAAAACGATCACAAATTTTGAGAATATATGAATAACAAATGAACTCATATTCACAAATTGCTCATAAACTTCTCTCCTAAGTCAATATATTAAGCAATAAGTGCAATCAATCAATCAATATTCAAAATTTTAGAATTTGGCTTAGTATTTGTAAGTTAGAATACTCCTTCATGGTATAGGTATTTTTGTCTTTTTCTATTAAGGTCCTCTAATTGCATTTTTATTTAATATCTATAAGGAAAAATATCTCAAAACCAAATCTAAGTATGAGTGAGGTTAGTTACAATATAAAACAAAAAATTGAAAAGACTGAAGGGATAAAACTTGGGGTGCCTCCCCAGGAGCACTTCTTTACCTCTCGAATTAGCTATTGATTATCACTTTGGTAAGCCATTGCATCACTAACTAGCTAATCAGACGCTAGCCCCTCCTTCGGCAGATTCTTCCTTTTGCTCTTCAGCCAACGGGGTATTAACAACCGTTTTTAGTTGTTGTTCCCCTTCTAAGAGTAGGTTAGAACTTAGGGTGCCTATCAAGGAGCACTTCTTTAACATTATCTTAGCTGGATGTTTATGATTTGCTTTCTTAAAAGACATTAATAAGAGAGTGAACAACTCTCTTCTCTACTTCCTTACTGACTGCATATGATCTTGACTTCCTTTTATAAATTCTTATAATGTTAAGTGCTCGAGATAACCAATTGAAGTGAGTTGAAAGATAATTAATTACATGGACTGGATGTTCTTTAGTAGATGGATTTGTTTAATGTTTTCCCTTATCCAATTCTTCAAAGTAAGTTTTCTTTTGGTAAGGCATTGGGTCATGCTCTTCTAGTTTTTTGCATAGGCTACCACTTCAATATTTTCATCCTCCATTATGGCATCTTGAACAAGGCAAGTTTCTAGAGGGTTTTCATGACAAGTAGTATCAAACACCTCTTGCACCATCTCATCAATAATATTAATTCTAAAGTAAGTATCCATGAAGGATAGCTACTTGGTTGCTTGAGCAATGTTGAACTTACAATCTCATTTCTAACTCTTAAGGTGAGTTTTCCCTTCTTTACATTAATCAATGCACTAACGGCCGCTAAAATTGTCTGCCTAAGGATGAATGGTATCTCAATATCTCATCTATGTCTAAGACAATGAAATCCACTGGAATATAAAATTTATCAACTTTAATAAGCAATTCCCTATGATTCTTAATGGATATTTCATCGATTTATTTGTTAATTGCAAAGGAATCCTTGTGGGTTTAAGATCATTCAACCCAAGCTTGTAAATAGAGAGAAACATCAAGCTCACGTTAGCTCTAAGGTCATACAAAACCTTTACAAATTTGAGAGCGCCAATATTGCATAGAATGGAGAAACTACTCAGATCCATTAACTTATTAGGCAACTTATTCTAAATTATGGCACTACATTCCTCTATAAGTGCAACAATGCTTGCTCTTTCAAGCTTCTTTTATTAGATAATTCCTTTAAGAATTTAATATAAGTGAGCATTTGAGCTAAACCTCCACAAACGGAATGTTGATTTAGAGCTATTTAAAAAGATTTGAGAAATTTCTCATATTGTTGATCAAGCTTTTGATTTTTAAACCTTTAAGGGAATAGGATGGGAGGGACATAAAGCTTAGGTAGAATCTTAGGCTCTTCTTTCTTTTCTATCTTGATCTCTTCAATTTCTTCTTCTTTAGCTTCCTTACTCTCCTCTACTTCCTTTGGCTTGATTTCTACTACTTCCTCATCTTTAGTCTTCTCATTTTCAACAATGGAATCATTCTTCTTCTTGGATGAAGGGTTTTCTAATTGCTTCCCACTTTAAAGTGTCACCACCTTGCATTATTCTCTAAGGTTCATCTCAATTCTGCTAGCTAATGTACCTTGTGGTCTTCCACCAAGAGAATTGGCTAATTGACCCATTTGCACTTCCAAATTGTGGTTTTGAACACTAAGTTGGTCCAAATGAGCTTCCAACTTGTCATGTTACTTGTCTATTTTGTCAAATCTACCATTGGTGGTGGATATGAATTTTTCTAAAGCTAGCTCAAATCTAGGTTTAGAGTCTTAGGATAGTTGCTTTTGATTTCTTAGTTAAAATTTTTGGTTGTAGGGTTGTCTTTAGTTGGCTTGATTTCCCTAATTACTGTTTTGGCTCCTCCGTGGTTGTATAGGTTGCTCCATTGTTTGTTAAAGTTCCCCTAATTGCATTTTGGTGCCTCTTGGTTGTTTGAGTTTCCCCATGAAAGGTTTCGATGGTTTTGCCACCTTGAGTTATAAGTATTGGAAAAGGGATTATTTTATGGTCTATTAGTGTTCTGGTTAGCAACATAATGGACTTGCTTAGCGACTTAGCATTTGATATTGGAATGACCACCATCACAAAAGTCGCAACTTATGACTTGCATAGCTTGGGAAGGAAGGTGTACATTCTCTAACTTCTTGGTCAATATATCCATCTTTGCATTAAGCATGGTAAAACCATTGACTCTTTTGAATCTTCTTATCATTCGACCAATGATAGCTATTTCCCACCATACTTTTAATTAGTTAAGTAGCTTTGGGAGCACTTTTTTCCATAAGAGCTCCACTCACGGTTACATCAATATGACATTTAATAGTGGTGGATAAGCCATTATAATAAGTTTGAACTATTAACCAATCAAGTAGACTGTGATGAGGACATTTTCTTTGCAAAGTCTTGATTCTCTCCCATGCTTCATAGGGGGACTCATTTTCTTGCATTGTGTAGTTGGTGATCTTATGCTTATGCCTAAGTTTTGCGGTCTTCTCCAATGGAAAGTATTTACCAAGAAATGCATTCGTCCTATCATCCTAAGCAGAAATAGATCCAACTTTTAAACTATAATACCCCAAGTTTTTAGTGCTTGTAATACTAAAATTACAATTTTATTTGTATGTATGGTCAACGTCTATATCTCAAGCATCTATAGTAAGGAGTGTTAAGTTAAAAGTTTATTTAAATGATCTATCTGCCGAAGGACAGACTCAACAAGTAAGATGAGCATTGATTAGAAAGGATGAAGCGAAAAGTTTAATAGCAAGGTAGGCCTAAATAAGAGAGAAGCAAGCCAATAACTTAAGAATAAGCAATCAAACAAGTGTAAGCCTATGATTATATGTTATTATTGATGCATATCTTGCTTATGGTAGAGGTAAATGATTATCTATAAATATAATGTCAGTCCTAAGGAACTTCGTACTTCATGTCCTTCATAATACAAGGTTAATGATTAATTTTGAGCAATTTGTTAGTCATTAAGAATTTTACTAAGATTTTATTTGCTTTATTTTTGTAAAAGGCAAACAAAAAAAAAAAAAACAAATTACATAGATTTATAATGTCTATTTTCTCTTTTTTCCTTTTTCAAACTATATTCTCTTTCTTTGAGAGCTATGAACTTTTTGGAGGAAATCTTAAGAAATCTATTCATTAATGAGTTAGTTAGATCAAGAGTCAATATGTCAGCTGATCGAGCCTAATTTTACTAGGTTTTGCATTATAGAAGGATCATAGTTAAATAAATTTTTTTTTGAGGTAAGTTATAAAATGAATGATATATGTTGATCGATTATAAATTGTTCGAATTGACTATCTATTGTTTCTACCTTTCTTAAGACTACCGTTAAATTATTTTTTGCTAATTAACTCAGCCTCTAAGTCTAATATAATTGATAAATGTTTTATTGCAAATGGCCGCTTGGATCGAAGAATTATGTTTATAATAATGATAAGGCCATTGAGCGAACCAATTGATTATTTATTAATTTAATCCTATTAAGCCTATACCAACCTAAGCCATACTCGACAAAATATCTGAACTAATGGGGGAGAACCATTAGCTGATAGTTATGGAGGTTTGTACGGTCAACAATGCAATCTCACCCATATTTCTCTAATGGTTATAATTTTATTCTATCTTGACGGATAGTCTCTTAGTGCTTGCTCCTTCTTGGCGCATATATATATATATATATATATATATATATATATATATATATATATATATATATATATATATATATATATATATATATATATATATATATATATATATATATATATATATATATATATATATATATATATATATATATATATATAACTTGGACCTTAGGAATTAGGAATTAGGTTGATTCTGATTTTCAGCCACAGGAACTTGCTCTAAATCTTCTAAACTCTCTCCTTCACTACTATCTTTTTCTAATGTTTCTTTATCTTCTTTCTCAAATACTACCGATTGTAAGTTATTAGCCTCTTCACTAGCTTGCTCTTCTTCTTTAGTTTCTTTTTCTTTAGAGTCACTTGCTTGCCCTTTTTCTTGTAATAGCCCTTTTTTCTTGAATTTCTTGTTGGCTTTACAAGTCTTCTTAATTTTTGGATTGAGTGGTTCTAATTGAACACTTTTGTCACTTCTCATATACAAAGAAAATTCCTACAAAAGCAACACACAAGCACTTTTTAGCAAACAAAAGCAAAACGCGACTAAAGTATAAGAAAACTTTGTCATACTAGTGTCAAAAACATTGTCGGCTGGCAATAGCACCAAAAACTTGGCCGATCTTTTCTCACTGCAAGTATATAGGTCTATTATAGTTAGAAGTTTTAAAAAGTAAGAATGTCAAACCCATAGAGAGAGAGAGAGATAGAGAGGGAGAGAGAGACTTGAGTACCAATATATTGAAATTTTCTAATATTTGGTAAATGGAATGATTTGGATTGATTGTTGATGGCAAATGGAAAAATAAACTAAATGAACTAAATTTTCCATTGATTTAAATGATGCAATACTATTTAGTCAGTGTACTTGTTAAAATATGTATATCCTAATCAGTTATTTATATCTAATTTTGGGGACTAATTAGTAATTCAATTATTCACTTTAAACCTTAAAAAAAATAAAATAGTCATTGATTTTTTTTAATTGACAAAAAAACAAAATAATTAACAGAATGAATTGTGAAATTAATTTTAAGGTATTGTTTGGTACGGGGTAAATAAATTAAGAAAGTAAAATTTTTTGGGAAGTAGAAAATTTTAACTTGTTTGGTCTCATTATTAAAAAAAAAGTTTTCAAGAACATGATGTCTACTTTCGGAATTTGGAGGAAGTATACTTCCTTATATGAGCTAAAGAAGTTGGACTTTTTTAGTTAAAATAGATATAAATTAACATATTTAGTCCCATTAAATAGAATTAAATAAATGGGGTAATGTATTATTTTCTTTTTTTATTATTAAGTTAAACAAAAAAAAATGTTTTTTAGAAAGTTATATGCAAATTAAATATATAATTACTTTTTTAGAAGTTTACTTCATAAGAAATAATTTTCCGAGAAGTATACAAAAAAATACCTAAAATAGAAGTTATGACTTATGGATTAGATTAAATTACTAAGATAGTAATAATTTACCCTATATTTGTTAAACAATTAAGTCCAATATGGAAACTTTGCGATTGCGTGATACACATATATATTACATGATGTGCAAAAATATATTTAAGGTGCACAGCAAAAGTGAGCGGGTTTAACATAGTGGAAAGTTTAGATGACAACCTTAAGTTCTTAAACATAATTTTAGTATTAAATTTATTAAAAATTCAAATGAGACTAACATTAACTATTGTTTTTCTCATTATCATTATCATGTGTGTATATTATGTAATTGCTAATTTAATTAGTCATATTAAACTTAATTCTCCCGTAAAAAATGGTTTCAAGAGCTCAAATGTCATTCTATTAAAATTCAGTATATTTTTCTAGATTATGCCATTTTGTTTTCTCTAATTAGATTTTCATGAAAATTTAACTTTATTATTTCATAACTTTGAAAATATTTTTATATCACTTAATCATATTATTTTAGTCGAATTGACCCAAACTCAATTTAAAAAATAAAATGAAATGAAATTTGAATTGATTCAGTTAGGTTCGCGGTTGATCTAATTCATACAAGAGAAAATAGAATTTAGATTTGGATCAGGGATGACCCAATCTTGACACTTGCCTAAACTTGGACCCAAATTTGAGTTGATACATGTTCAAGTTTATTATCTAAAATGATGCATAATACTTCAAATGTTGATGAATCTACTTCAAGTTGTCTTTCACAATCCTTGATGTTGATATGGCTAAGGCTTTTAATCTTTGTAGATAGTGTTAGATAATGGGGCAAACAAAATAGTCATAGCTAGGGAGGAACAGCTCAAATAGTATCTCCATATACACATTGAGAAGATCCAAACAGGACCACAATTCCTTTCTGTTGATCATGGAGAACCAGCATTTCTTAGAGGATCAATTATTTTGTAGACTCTATTTTCCAACATATACGTGGCCATTTACATACCGTTAGGAAAGCTTGTTAAAGTTTATTTTTAATTCTTTTTGTTATTTTTAAAAAATGTCATATTTTAGTTAATGACAAAAAAATTATATATATATATATATATATATATATATATATATATATATATATATATATATATATATATATATATATATATATATATATATATACATACATTCATATATATATATATATGTGTATAATCTTTAATTTTAATATATGTTTTAAGAATAAGAAGTAGTAATTAAAATAAAATAAAATTGTTTTTTTACATATGTTTGTAATATTTTTTTATAAATGTGAAAATGGTACGTTGTAATTTCAAACATTATAAATAATATTTGAATAATTATTTATCATTTGTATAAAGAATCATAAATAAAGAGCTCATAAAAATTAATTTAAGACCAAGGTAATTTTAGTAATACTTAATAACTTTTATAAAGATGATATAATTAAAATATAATATCAATTATCAATTGGTAGGAAAAATTACAAAACTAAATAAAATTTTTTAAAATTCATAACTATCTTATTGAAGTTTCTAATAGCTAATAGCTGCTCTTTTTTCTTTTTTTTATATATATATATAATTTTTCAACAAATTGAATTAATTAACTTTTGAAAAAAATCAGCTAACTTCGAAAGGTTAAATAAAAATTTCTTGCCTTATTTGTCATTATGCATAGTTATTTGGTTAAATGAATTAAATTTCTATATATTATACTTTCCCCAATAAAGTGAAAACAAAAGTACAAAAGCCCCATAACTTAGGATCAAGTCTTTTGGGAGGATAGAGTTCAACCTTTTTGATGGTCTAACCAAATATAACTTTGGCATTTCTCTTTCTCATTGCATAATAAAGTTCAAAATAAGACTATTACTATAGTCATTGAAGAGCAATCAAATTATAGGTTTTTCACCAAATCATTTGAAATGTAAATATATGGAAAAAGTAACAAATACCTTTAGTAAATTTTGGATGAGTTATTTTATTTATTTTTATTTTTTAGCAAGAATTTTGAAATTTGATCTCACTAATAATTTGGCAAATATAGCCTTATATATATGTTAAAAATATCTCACATTTATCAAATACAAAAACGTTAAGTGATTAATATAAAAATAGATTTCCCAATCTTAACAAATAGTTTTTTTAAACTAACTTTTAAAGTTGATTCTCCTAAATCTATATTAAAAATTTAATATGGTATCAAAGCAGGTTGATCCAATTTACCAATTACTTGATTATTTTACCAGTTTGATCCGGTTCACCTACTTAATTATCTTGTTGGTTGATCCAATTTATTTGATTACTTAATTATCTTACCGGTTGGTCCGATTTATTAAATTACCTTACCGTTGATCCAGTTCTAATTATTTTAGGTGACAACTTTGAATACCCCTTGTCACTTAAGGGAGGATTGTTAGAATATCTTAAATTAATTAAATACCAAAAAGTTAGCTGATTAATATAGAAATAGACTCTTCAATTTTAACAAGTTAGCTTTTAAGATTAATTCTTCCAAATTTATATTAAAATTTAATATAACTTTTTAAGCTAACTTTTAGGTTGGTTCTTCCAAATTTATATTAAAAATTTAAGAATATGGGTTCAAAGTTGCAGATGAAAAGCATACATGAATATGATGCAAAGCTATGAACTTATAAAGCATTTGCTATAGTGTTAAGAATGAAAAAGAATTAAAGGATAAATATGATGTGGTGATAGATTGCATATTGATTAAATATAAAATGTTAAATAAGTTTATATATAATTAGGTTTTTCAACCTAAATAAACTCCAACATTTATAAGAAATAGTCGAAAAGATTTAGTTATAGTTAGAGGTAGTAACTAAAAATAATTTCAATAATTTATTTAAGTATTAAGGCTAATTTGCTATTAGATTAGTGGCTGGATAGTAACATCTGTTTTTTAATGCAAGAGATCAAGAATTTAAATTCTGGTGATTAAGATTTTCGATCATATCACACAAAAGAAATAAATAAAACAAACAGTAAATAAATGTGAGAGAAAGAAAAATAGAAAATTAATTTTCTTCTTTTCTTTTAAAACAAATCTTTATGACAATCTTATAAGATGTTTTAAGAAATAATGATTATTGTGCACCTTATACTAATGCAAAATGTAGCAAGCCTTTTCAATATTTTGTGAAGAAAAGTTCACACAACTCTCTTAGATTGCTAAGTAATCACATATATTGAAAGGGAATATATGATTGATAAGATTAGAAATATAAAAATTAGGCTTAATTGATACACAAATTATTTTTTTATTTTATTATTTTCTTGGATTACTAACCCTTTTAGTTTAGATATTAATTAAGATATAGTAAATGAAAATGGACAACTTTTTTGATACGGAAAGAGTATTAATTAAGATGTAGTAAATGAACCCCATATCCTTCTTGAGAATATTTCAAACCAAATCTTTGTTAGGTAAGGGCTTCAATTAAAAATCTTACATAATTGAGTACCAAACTATAATAACTATTTCATGGTTCCCTAATTAAAGCCTTAGGAATCCAAGCATTTAGAGTATGCCAAACACACAACCCACATGTAATTAGAAATTATTAAATTCCATTATTGTCTTCTATTTTCTCATGAATTCTAACTTTTTAAATTACATTGAAATTAAAGCGTTTGAATGTGTATGGTTACTTGCCCTTTTGGTGGCTAAATATTGGAACTAGCTTTATTCTAATTTAGCATATCTACACATAGCCAAGTGGTTCAATTGTTATTATGATATTTTTTTTCCTTTTGATATATGGGAAAAATTTTCAAGGGGAGTGAATTTTATAAAAATTTGAATTTAGGATTTTTTTTATGCCACTAAAAAACTTGTATATCTAAAAAAAAAAAAATCAATAATTTGGAAAGAAAAATATTTTTGAAACTATAATATATATATATATATATATATATATATATATATATATATATATATATATATATATATATATATATATATATATATATATATATATATATATATATATATATATATATATATATATATATATATATATATATATATATATATATATATATATATATATATATATATATATATATATATATATATATATATATAAGTAAGGAGCTAGAGTTGGATTATTTACATAATACATTGATTTGTTTGAATAATGAGTTTTTTAAAGTGGGTGAGAAGTCATTCTTTTTCATTTTATGTGACTTTATAAAGTTGAAATACAAAGTTGTGATTCAAATTTGTGTTGACTCATTCTATGAATTTGAGAATTCAATGAATCCTTAATTGTACTTTCTTTTTCTTGCTAATTTATAATTTATATATATATATTTACATAAAAAGGAAATATCATACTTTAAACTCTTAAAGTTTTTTTCTTTCAATGACTTTATTGATAAATAAATATATAAAAGAATGTATATATTAATTCTCCTTGATTCACTAGACTTATTAAATTGAAAATTAGATTATTAATTTTGTTTTATCATTTGGTTAATAATTTAACAATTAGGTATTCATTTGATTGTACAAGATATTAAGAATTCAAATCATGACATTTATATTTCTTTTAGGATTTTTTAATAATACAAAAATATTTAATTAATTTATGATATTAAATCACAAAATAGATATGGATTATTATTTAAAAACAAAATGAATGTTGTTCTTGGTATGTATTTAATTTAATACAAAAAATGAATGGTAATGTTAAATGAATAAAATAGTGAAAGATGTCGGGCATTGCTGCAGAGCTAACCGACAATGGAATAGTTTGAAAGTGGAGGTTGCCGCTTGAAATCAGATATTGTAGCAATTTTGGATTAGGTTTGTGCGTATATGCCCATTTTATGTCCAAACTCCAAACGCACTTATCCCCAATAATAATTATTGCAAAACTTTTTTATTCAGCTATTAATTTTTTAATTAGTAATTTCTTTTAATGATAGCGGTTTACTCTTTTTTTTTTTTTAAATAATTAATCGCTATCATTAAAGAAAAAAACTGTTAAGTAGTCAAATAACTGTTTACAAGACACTAATTGAGAGTTTTTTTTTTTAAATAGCTTCTATTTATTTAAATAAAAAATAAATTACCTTATTTAAAATAATATTTAAAATTAAAATTTATTCTTAAATGATTATTAAATATATTAATGATAATTTTATCAAACACTTAATAATGATCAGTTATTAACTATTAACTATCAGCTAACGATTACCAACAAAAGGTAATAGCTGCTACAAACTATTAAACTAAATAGACCTAAGCTTTTATATTCACTATATTCACTATATCTATTTATTTTAATCACTCAAATGCTTTCATATTTAGATTTATATTTAATTCATCACTTTGATTTAAGTTTCATAGCTAAAATTTGGAACATAAATTTTTAAATGTATAAGTTAAGATAGTATTTGATAATATCATTTTATATTTTAATTTTTATATAAATTAAATTAAAATTTGTATTAAATATAATAAGTGATTAAAATTTTTAATTTTTTTAAATTTAAAAATTGCCTCACTTATACTATTCAATGCTAAAATTTCACACTTAAAATTTTAGTATTTAACTTTTAATTTTATCGAATACCGTCTTAAATACAGGAGAAATACCTATTAAATTCAATTTTAATAAACACAAAATAACTTTAAATTGCCCTTGACTATATATATTTTTGACAATTGAGAAGACTTGAATCCTCGCACCAATTCCAAAAATGATATGATTTTATTATTAGACTAAAACACTAGTTGATAAAATATAATAAATTAATTTTTTTTGTCAAATTAACTTAATTAAAATCTCTAAATTTTGAAGATGATTCTACAAAACCATTTAGCTAAAATTTATTTATTAACTTAAATTTACCTTCCTATTTTTGTTTAAAAATAAATTATCCACACATGAAATAAATGATTGATAAAAAGAAGAAAAATTATATTTTCCATAATTAAAATATAAAATAAAAAAAAAAAAGAAGTTAAAAGAAAACTTAGGAAAGATGTACAAAAAATATCAAAATGGGCCATGATGAATTTATACATGCACATAATTGTAAGAAACCCATACTTAGCTAAATAATAATGATTGATTTATCTATTATAAAAAGGATAAGTTAGTAGTCAAGCCTTTCTCCACAAAGCTCATGTCTTTTACAAGAAATACTTTTTTATTAACTTAAAATTAAAAATCAAATAAAGAAAAAAGGGGAAAAAGTTCAAAAAATAAAATTAAAAAATTAATTCCACTAAACCTTTTTCAATTTTAAGTTTTCTCACATGCTTTCCCCCTGAAGGCCAATTGGCCAAAAGCTTTGGAATGGGCCCATTTTATTATTTGGATATATCTCCTAAGTGTAGGACCCACATGGAGACATAACAATAGAAGCTGGTATTGCCACGTGGACCCCCTCAAAACTCCTTTTATTGAAAATTTAAAAATGTCAAAAATGAAATCATTAGATTATTTATAGAGTGGGCAGTCATTCTAAAATTCCACACTATAAATACAAGTCCCTCTCTTTCATTTATCCAAAACACACACAAAATCAAGAATTTATTTGACACCTAAGCTCCAAAATTCAAGAATTCGATTCTTTGTCCTCCTTCAAAAATTCAAGAAATTCAATTCCTTCCATGGCTGATTTTACTTCACAATTGCAATGTTTTAGACCTTCATTTCCATCTTTATTAGATATAATTGATCCAAGTATTGAACCCGCCATGAACCAATTCACAGAAATAAACCATACCATTATTGACAATTCAAACATGAATAATTTCCAAACTTTCTTTCCTTTCTCTAGTGACAATTTCTTTAACCATCAAGCAGCAGAATTTCCTGGGAATGTGATAGAAAATTTTCCTGGCATTTTCCATCAAAACCATCAGATTAATGTTATGCCAATTTCTCATCATCAACACTCCTCTGCCACTGCTAGAAATGATCAAGAAAGTGAATTTCAAGAAACCAAGAAAAGAAAAGTAATGGATTTATCAGAAACAAGCTCTATGAACTCATCTCCACAAATTTCTGAATGTGGGAAAGGCAAAAATGTAATCAAATGGAAATGTTTTCTTGATTTTTATTTTTATTTTGGAGGATTTCTTGATTTTTAATTTTAACATGGATCTGCAATTCTGTTTTGTGATTTTACAGAGTTCAAGAAGAGGAAAGAGAGCAAAAAGCAAAGAAAAAGAAGAAGAAGAGAAACCAAAAGAAGTTGTTCATGTCAGAGCTAGAAGAGGGCAAGCCACTGATAGCCACAGTTTAGCAGAAAGGGTAAATAATTAAACATTTAATTATAAACTTTTCAAGATTCCAATATTTTTAGATACCCTTTTCAAAGAAATTCAAGTTTATGTTTTATAAATAATAAATGAAATAAATAATTGTTGGACTGATTTTTTGATGTAATTTCTTGTTTAACAGGTAAGAAGAGGAAAAATCAATGAGAGACTAAGATGCTTACAAGATATTGTCCCAGGTTGCTACAAGGTAGAAAAACAAATAATAAAAATGTCAATCAATTAATTATATTTTGTAATTGAAAATTAAAATAATTAAAATTTTCTATGCTAATATTTTTCTATAATTTTGTTGATATTTAACAGACAATGGGCATGGCAGTAATGTTGGATGAGATCATTAATTATGTCCAGTCCTTGCAAAATCAAGTAGAGGTGAGTTTATATTTAATTAAAAAGATCCACATTTTTTTCAGAGCTAATTTATTAAAAAAATTTTAAAATGTTCTTATATATATATAATTCTTAAACTAACCTTTTTTTTTTTTTTAATTTGAATATTCAGTTTTTATCCATGAAACTCACAGCAGCCAGCACATTTTATGATTTCAATACAGAGAAAAATGTCATAGAAACAATACAGGTGCTTGAATTATTATATATAAATAAAAATAATTTTTCTTTTGCAATTATTGATCTTATTTATGATTATATACAAAATTAAATTTTAATTAATTATTATATTTTTATTAACAATATTGAATGGATTTTAATTATTTTTTTGTAGAGGGGAAAGGCACAAGAGGCAAAAGAAATGGAAAGAGTGGTGAGAGAAGGACATGAAGGATTGATAAATTATTTCCAACCAGCATGGTCCCTTTGACTTCAACTCTTAATATTACTACAGAGACACAAGAAGAAGATGATCCATTTTCTCAATATTTTCAATAGTTCCCATTTCATGTATACTTAACACAAACAAGCGACAATTTATATACTTGTACAATTATTCAAACCATGTGTGGGAGTATATTCAATTGTTATTTATAAAAATTGAGTCTTTCTGTAATACCCAGAATTTGTTTATACTTATAATATTTCAAATTAATTATAATGCAATGAAAAGACAGTGTTATTACCAGTATGTTTTAAGATGTATTAATTTTAAAGTTAAGTTTTAAAAATTTCACTAATGAAGACGAGTTTCATTAACAATGGTGTAACCTCGATGAGTAGCTATGCGAATTGATGAAGTAAGGTGAGTTGTCACAGACGAGCTCAATATATAAGAGAAGCGAGAGGTTTCAATGACGGGGATGAGGACAAGTTTGTTGTAGAAGTATCAAAGGGAGTTAAAAAACTTGACACGAGCAAAGCGAGCGAAGAGCTTTGTATAAGAGAGACGATTTGAGGAGTCGGTATTAAGGCTGATTGATACTTGTATCAATGTACAAAGCAAATTTGATGGCCGTTGTAGTGTAACATGGCTCAATGAATGGACAAGTTTAAGGTTTTGTCTATGAATGAATGAGTTTGCATGACTTAAGATGTAAGCTACATACCCATGAATAATATTGTACAAGGTGTTTGGTTGAAAATCAAAGCTACCTAAGTTTGAATAGTACTATAGAAATTGTGTGGCTAGTGATAAAAATTATCTACCACCGAATAATGTGTCGGCCACTACAACTAATGCATTATTTTTTTTTCTCTATATAAGATGTCCAGTGTTACCTAACATTTCATTTCTTTTCTTCTTCTTCTTCTCAAATTTGATTTTTTTCTTCTCTCCAAAGAAATTGTAAGTTCTTAAGTTACAAGCTAAAATTCTAGTGATCTATTTCTTCTACTTTCTTTAGAAGTGTGAAACAAATCAAAATTTTGATTTTGTAGCTAGCTGAGCTTAGATTGTTAAGCATCATGACTGTATAGGTGATTTGAGCATAAGAGAAGTTTTTACTTTCCGAGTTATAAAATGTGTGAATACATGATAAAACCTTCATGAGATGTTATGTTTAAAACCTTTCACTTGGTTTAGTTATCCTAAATGTATAAGCTATATTATCATCATCATCATCATCATCATCTAGTCAGATTTAAGTGTTGGATAGCCTTACTATCTTATTGTTTAAATGTTGATAATTTCATCATTTTTTAACAAGATATTGTTTCAAACTGTTATTAACAAGGCCATTAAGCCAACTAATGAATTGTTATAATCCATATCTAATTGTTACCTAGCCACTAACCACATGTTTAACAGAACGTCTCACTAATAGGGAAAAACCATTAAACTGTGTGCATTGGTGACTTGATTGATAAAGTTTAAATTATCAGTATCCTGCTTAAGAAGGGCTTTATATCCTAGGTGTACACTCAACCAAGTATACGTAACTATTAAAAGGGAGAAGTTACCTCTCTTACTGTTTAACACTGATTTGATGTATTATTGACTGTTTATTTTGTCAAAGTGTACTGCAACTCTGGTGCCTATTTATTCTTGACACATAATATATTGTAATATCCCAAACATTAGGATGAAAGTATGATCAAGATCTAAGTTAAGGATATAAAAGAAATTAGGATAAGAATCCCTAAATTAAATTAATGACTAGCACTGAGGATGAAGATTGGTGATGAAGTGGAATTTGGATCTTGATGATCAGGATAAGGTTGGTGACAAAAGTGGTAAATCTATAAGTTGGAGTCATGGAGATGAGGCTAATCTTAGAAATAAGGTAAGAAATTATGAAGAGAAGTGATATAAGGCCATATTAGAGATGATAGATATAATGAAAGACATAATATAAAGAGGAATATATATGAGTTAATTAATAAAGAGGTTTTCAAGTATAAGATTAGATGATAATGAATGAACAGATGGGTTCGGTTTTGCAAGAAGAATAGAGCAAATGAGAACTCATAATAGATGAAATTAAAGATGTCTATAGATTTACAAAGGAAATTTGGGTAAGTCTAAGATGAGTAGAATGAAGATGAACGGTGATAGTGCTTAGCTACTAATGGATGTTACGAGCCGAACTGATAGGCTTGCTGATGCATAGTGTCAAGCAATAGTTCAATTAAATATTTTTATTTTGTAGTAGATATGCATGATTAGGTGGAAAATCATCTACTATTGACCATTTCTCAAGAATACTTAATGATAATTTTCTTTCCCAGAAAAGTTACCTTTCCAATAAAAGTTTTCCTTCTTAATGTGACTTGGCTTTTCAAAACTAAATATTAACCAACTTTATGTCTTTTCGTAACGTAAAGATAATATTATTTCTATCTATTTAAAGATCCTCAAGACCGATCAGTTTCAAAATTAAATGGTTACTTTCTCTTTCTAAAAGCTTAAATAATGAGTTTTTCTCTAACTTGATAGAAATTGATTCAAACCCCAATTTTTTCATTCAAGCTTTTTCTTTGAAAGAAAATAGTTGATCTTAAAATGAAACCTAACCCTAAATGGTAGATGATTCTCCAAGTGGGTATAAAGGATAGATCGATGGATCCAGTAAGCCTAAAGATAAACAAAGCCCACCTTGATGATCATGATCAGATCCTAGGGAATGATGTCTTGATCTGGAATGATGAAGGAGATATTGGAAAGCCATTGGTGGAGATTTTGATGGTGATTCTCCTGATTTCATTGAAGAAGTTGTCATTTGAGCTAAAGGAGAAATCAAAAGTCGAAAAGAAACTTGATAACTGCCGTAGAGCCTAGGCTGGAAGTAGAATATTAAGGTATAATTATGAAATGTAGGTTTAATGTAATGTAATAAAGTTTTGGAATCCATAAACAATATAATGATAATTCTTTATGTACATTGAATTTCATTCCTTGCCAATTTGCCATAATCTTATTTCTTCCATTAGTATTATTACCATCACCATCTATGAGATAACTTAATATTATAATTTCTATCAAAAAGTGAAACAGGCAAAGCTAATTAGGTTGAAGACAGTAATCTATAAGAAAGGTCATTTGGACAAAAGTTATTTCTTTTGTAAATGAAATTGTTTCAATTGTAAATGAAGTTATTCTATCGTAATCGAAACTATTCTATTGTAAACGAGATCACTTGGTAAAATCCTATGTATGTGTAATTGTCAAAGCCATTTGGGCTAACTTCCTATTGAAATAAATAAATAATCTTTTCTTTCTTAATGTTATGATTTATTTATTGAATGACTAACTGACACCCAACTAATGAGAAAAATTATTAGACTATGTGTACTAGTGAATGGATTGACTAGATCTATAAACTAAGTCAGACGTATCCTTGCAGGTATGCAAAGGTATTTCTAGGATATGTAATAGCCCTTGATAGTTATGAAGAGCACCTAAGTTCACTCATGAGTGCTTTTGATGGTTATGAAAAGTTTTTACCACAATGGTATTATGATGCTAGTGATTGCTCAGACTTATGGGTTAATGGTTTGTCTTACAAATAGATCTTTGATAGTTAATGATGTGATACTTGCAATAATATGGTTATGATGAATCTGAACTCATTAAAAAATGTTTCTGTCATATTGAATGAACGATTTTCTAAAAATTTTATTGTTTTTGATTTGTATTGAAATCTCTTGTTCCATACTGTATGGAATTCACATAATTCATTCATGATTATTTTCTCTTCCGTACATTGATTATTTAATGAAACCTTTATTTCTGTATGCATTCCTATACTTTTATACTAAGTTGATAGCTCATCATATTATCTATGGATTTCAGGACTTAATTTAGAAGTTTTTAAGCAGTCCTTGGAGAAGTTAGAAGATGAGGCTCTAGCTATTGATGATGAGAAGGGTTATTCAAGCTAGAAGTAGAAAGAGTAAGAGTATCAGTATTAAGTTTAATATGAAATAGTTCTAAAAGTCATAATTATTATTGATTTATATCAAGAACATCAAAGGTTGTAAAGAAATGTGATGCACTCATGCGATTTAAATGAATAGAATGAAGAGGTAGATTTTCTTAAGTACAATTGTGTCCTATGAATTTAAACTAGCCCACATATGTTTTTGATTGATTGGTAGGTTTAGGTTAAGAATATAAGCATTTGGGTATAAAAAGGGGTTCTATATGTTCAGTAGTCTTAAACCTACCTATACCTTACAAGAACAAAAGGCAGCTTGAAGTCGAGCAAGGTTAAGTAAGGAACGACAATTGAGGATGGGGCATAACATATATTATTATTGGTTCCCCATATTTCAATATTAGTTACGTATATACGACTATTGCTCATCCGAGGAACTCTTGATGTTAGGCATTTCATTATTTACTAAGTTGAACGGCACACTCTATGCATCTGTGGATTTTATATTGTCGAGCTGAAGAAATTAAAGACAAAGATAATAGAATTTCATAATTGTTCTTTCTTGAAACTACCATAAATATATAGTTTTTAAGGCTATAGTAAGTGTTATATATCCTAGATACGCCATAGATTAAGTACGTTGATGTATAAGGTGATTTGAAGTTAAATGGATGGAATATTATGCTTTCCTTCAATTGTACAATGAAAATGATGGTTCAATACATTTTGATTCGATTGTCCTATTGTTAGTATTAGATTCCACAAGTATTTAGTGGTCTTAAACCTATTCGTTTCTTAGAACCATCACAACATTAATCTTCCAGGGTGTGACACTTTTTAACTAATTTTCTTAATTATTTACTTTGAATATCTTGGAATCTTATTTGGATTTTCATTTACATATCAGATTTTTTTAATGAGAGGGAAATGGAGGGATTAGAATTTTGATCTTTTGCGTCATTATAATAATAAAAAAATTAAAAAAAAAAAAACTATCGAGAGTATTGGATGCATTAAGAAATAGTAGACTTTGCACTCACAAAAATATGAGACCCATCTAAATTTATAAAAGATGGATTCTACATTTATACAAGTGACGGTACATTACATTTGATGCACTAAATAATTTACCTAAAAATTAATAGCAACTAATGAGCATTTGGTTATTTGGCGGAAAAAAAAAAAAAAAAAAGAACATTTAGTTTAATATTACTAGTCTTCTTTAGAACTGAGAGATATCAAATTTGAGATCCAATGAAATCTATATTTAAACCCAAAAAAAAAACTAATAGCACAGTTTACTATTTGATATTAATAAGAATTATCAACAATATGGATCATTTAGTGCGTATAAATTTTGTAATAAAAAATATTTAATAATGCTACAAATGCTATATACTATTATAAATATGATCAATAGATAAATTTATCCTAAATTTTGCATATTTTTGTTTATCCTAAATTTTGCATATTTTGTAATTATACCCTTTTTATATTAATTTTATTTCAATTTAAAATTTTAATAGTAATTCTATAATAAATCTAAATTAATAATAATCATAATAATAATAATATTTTCATATTAATATGAAGCAGAAAAAAAAAATTGACTTTGGAACTTATTATACCATTCTATTTTAATTTTTAATTTTGAAAGGAATTAATTTTGTTATTCAACTTTATGAATTTGATAAACTACTAACTATCAAATTAATAACTCAATGAATTAAATTTGTAAAGTTAAAGATTTTGATTATCTTCAATCAAAATTCAAAAATTCAATTGAAAGTATGATACAATAAGTTTAAGAATCAATTTGATTTTTTGGCATTTTTAATTAATAAAATTTTTGTTATAATTATGCTCATGATAGAATTGTAATTATTTCTTAAAAAAAAAAAGTAGAATTGTAATTAAATTTTTAAATAATGATGGACAAAAAAAAAAAAGGTATAATTGTAAAAATGCATAAAATTAAGGGTAAATTTATATATTAAGTCTTATAAATATGTATATGTGGTCAAAATTATTAATTATTTTTAACATTAAATATCAGATAATATTAAATTAATATTATTAAATTTAATATTTATTGTAATGCACCGAGATAAACACTCAATAACCATTTGTTAATTATAATATATAATATATATTTTTAAACATATCAAGAATATTTACAGTTAGATAATATTTGAGTTAAAAATTTTAATTATTAAGTAATATAAATAATGAAATTTTAAATCTTAAAATTATTTAAAAGATAAGTGACTAATTATAAGTAATGTTAATTTTAAATTGAGAATTTTGACTTATAATTTACAATTTTTTAAATCATATATAGATAAACATTATAGAAAAAAAAATTTAGAATTAATTTTTAAATAATGTTCGGTAGACCGTAATGGAATGTAATATAATATAATTAAATATATTTTTAGCTTAAACATTATATTAAAAAAAGCATTTGATTATAGCACATTATATCATATTATAGTTTATCAAATGCATTTTTTAAATTTGAGCGGTGATATATATAGAACAGCAAACATGTTAGTGATGCTAAATATCATTAGGAACAGGATTGAGCATGAAATAACTTGATTAGACTTGAATTACATGTGTTGAATACATGTCATCATGCCCACAAATTAAGTTGTTGAAATATGGACAAAATACTATATATGATTAATTTGAACTTTAATCAAGACATTAGGCCAATTTAATATATCTTGCTAATTATGTCGGCATTGAATATTGATGGACATTGATTTCCATTATATCCAAAATATATAAATAGAGAGAGTCTTGGTGATACTAATTCAAATGATGTTCAAGGCAGTCAATGACATGAGAGATTGTTTCTTAACTATTGGGTACTATCATACTGGGGGCCATTATATGTGAATATGAAGTTGAAAAGACAATTAAATTGACGTCTTGATCACTCAAATGAATGTTTATCAACTGATGAAAAATTATTCTAATTTAATTAAAAATTTTATGTTTGAGTTCGAGTTCTGAATATATAATTACTTTAAAATTTATAAAAAAGAGTTTTGTCATTTTTTTATCTCATTTAATATGAATTTAAATTAATCAGAACTATTAAATAAAAAAAAATTTAATGTCTTAATCGCTTAATTCTAACTTAGGTGATAAGACCATGTATTAATTTTTTCTTAATTAGTTATGTGGCTTTTTTTTCAATACAAATAGGAATACTCACTAATTAATTTACTTAGCTTTGTGCATTTAAAAAGTTACTTTCTAAATATACCGATTCTAAAATCGAATTATGATCTATAAATAAAAGAGCAAATTTTAAATTTTTTAGTGATTTCTATTCAAAAGAAATTAATTAATTATGTATGTTGTAAGTCTTACTTTCTTTTTTTTTTTTTTTTTGATAGGGTAAGTCTTACTTTCTTAAGCATTATTAGTTGTTAGTTTTATATATTTTTTTTATATAAAATTATAAGAGACAAATTTTTTTTGGAAAATTTCAAAAAAAATAGTAATTATTAGTATTTAAATTTTTTTATTAATTATATTATAAGATAATCTAATATTACAGGATGTCAGTTACTTCACATTATGACCAAAAAAAAAAAAAAAATTCTTGTCAATTTGATTTCAAAAGAAAAAAAAATAAAAATTAATTTTGAATCAAATTTTCCACATCATAATACAAATATATTTTAGGAATTTTTTTTTTAATTATTTCTTCATAATGAGAACTCTCAAATCATGCATGTACCACACATATCTAATGAATAGTGAACAGTAAAACTTCTTCACTTTATTGGAACAAAACCTAATGCACAACAATGATTCAAAAATATGTACAATTAATAAAGATAAAACAAATTTGTTTTATCAAATGGGAAGACCCATGTTTTGTAGGGTCTTTACTCAATAACAAATAAATTATTGGCATCAACCTGAGGGGGGGAAAAAATCCTTTCTGTCTATAAAAACAAGAGTCTACCAATCCAATTTGCAACTATCACATTTTGTTTATTCTAAAAATTGAAAAGAAAATAAATTTATTTTCTTATTTAATATATAATAAAATTTAAATTTTTTCATAATAATTTTATATGTAAAAAAGTTTTTAACTTTTACTGAAAATGACATCTATATTTTGATGTATAATTAAGATTTTCATATGTACATTAAATCATTTCTAAATATTTTTAAAAAAAATAAATTAGTAATAGTACTCTTTTTACCTACACATTTATTTATTATATTAACGTGAGATAATAATATGTGATTAGGAGTAAAATTACATGATATAAAATAGCAACAGATTTTGTAATGACAACATGTAAATTGTTGAATCCATATGGACAAAAGAAACAGAAGTATTGGATCCCACAAATTAGATGTATTCTTGAAATCTTATGGATGTTACCAATTCATTAAGTGAATGATTGGAGAGAAGAAATTTTTGGTTTTAAATGTCTTTATGTTTGTGTCTTTATATATATGTATATAGGTAGAATGGAGATAGATGCAATGCACCCAACAAGAAAATGAGAGGCAAAGGGAGGACAGCTGAAATGGGGCATAGCATGCCCAAAAGAGGATGGGGCAATGTGGGGATATGAAAACATAATGAAATATGATAAGAAAGGTTATGAGAAGGGTTTTTTTTTTTTTTTTTTAAAATCCACTTTTGTTTCTCTTCTCCACTCAAAATCTTTCTTATTTGACTCCCTTTTGACCAAAGAGTCTTTTGCTTGTGTCTTGGAGCATGCATGAATGAACAAAGAGGAAGAGTAGGGCTCAAATGGGTCCCATAGTTAAAACTAAATGGATAGTGTCAAATATTCCAGATTTAGATTGGAGGTCATATATTAGGTGAAGTTGGAGAGGGAACTAGTAACTACTAACTAATATGGGCAAGTTCAAGGATCCCAAGTTTTTTGTGGGCCTCATCTTCAAAAGCTTGAGGAAGTGGAGGAGGTTGTTAGCTAGTCAAATGATCTTTTTTTATTTTTTTTTATTTTTGTTAATTGTACTACTATTGCAAAAGTGGCTCAAAAATCATATTGTGTTCATGCATATCATGATTTCCAAATCTTCTAGGCTAAGCTTGTTGAAAATCATCATAAAATTTGATTGGTATCTTCACTTTTCTTTAATTTTTTTTTTTTTAAATTTAACTTCCACTAAAACTTGAAATCTAGATTTTTTAACTCTAAAAAATAATTATAATATTACTAAAAAAAAAATAAAAACCCAAAATCTGAAATTCAAGCCCCCTTATATTAATAGGATGAAAATTTTCCTCAGTTTAATGAAAGTATTAAAAGAAATAACTACTCTTATTATATAGCTTGCAATACTCTTTAGCCTATTAGACCTCCTCCTCCTACTACTAATAATAATAAATCATCTTAATAAATTATTGCGTCACTCTCTTAAACAAACCTTATTATTGCTTCCTTAAAAATAAAAAAAAATAAAAAAAAAAAGAGACTAGAAAAGGACATTTTTGTTAATTATTGTTTCATTTATGTATATTCATTAGGATTTGTGGCAATTTTTTTCTTAATATAGAGCAATAATTTTATTGCATGATATTTAATTACATTATTCTATATAGAGCAATATTTAATTCATTATAATCATAAAAGTTTTCTATTATTAATCTTTATATAATAAAATTACAGTGATATTTAGTCAAGCTGAAAATAATATAATTTCTAAATTATAAAAATATTTAAAATTTTAATCATTTATTATATTCTGTCTACATTTTAATATAAATTTTAACTTACCATTTTTAATGATGAAATATTGAAAATTTTAATTTTAAGTGTTAAATAATATTATCAAACAATAGTCTGAAACTAAGAATTATTTCCTTTCACTTCAAATAAAGGGGCTGATAACAAAGTCAAATTCTTTAATTCTAGTCTTTTAGGTTTAATATTTATAAGAATTGACGAAAAATTATACAATTGAGAATATGATAATCCATTAAAAACAAATAACTTAAAGACAAATTATAAAATCCTAACAGTCTCCCTTCCGTTTTTCTTTTTTCCTCTTTTTATTAGTAAAAAAAAAAAAAAAAAGGCTGCCATAAATTTTACCGTAAATTTTTTATTTATCGATCCATAAAATGAGCGTTTTAAACTTTCTGTTAGTTTTTCTTTTTCATTGGTTTTGTCTATCTGAATGAGATTTTTTTTCTCTCTTTATATAGGACTTCTATTTTCTTTCGTGCGAGAAATTTGATATTTAACTGAAAATCAATTCTAAAATCTGATGAAGTCTTAAAATTATATATATTATAATTTCATAATCTATATATATATAAAATTATTAATTTGTTTTAAAATTATATTACTGAGTGTTTAATTATCTTATTATTTTTTTAAATATTGATTATTTCTAAATATTGATTATTATATTTTTTCAAAATGTATAAATTATGAAGTTTTAATATTAATAAAATTATAAAATATAAATGGCGAATTCCTATTCTTACTCTGCATAAGCCGGATGCCTATCCTTATCCTACATAAGTTTTGAACCCCAATTATCCTGCCTTACCTTTGCCCTTGACTGTTTATGAGGCATAAATGAAAATCTTAAAACTCCCTTTGCGTTGCCTAGCCCCGGCCCTCTCTATTGTCATTCCTAGACCAAGTTAACTAATTTGTAATTATTAATAATAGGAGCAACTTTTATTGGAATTATTGTATCTCTCTTTCTTAAATGAAAATTATCTATACCCTTTTAAAAAACAAAATAATTATTAATAGTAGGAGCAACTTTTATTGTAATTATTGTATCTCCCTTTGTTAAATGAAAATTATCTATACCCTTTTAAAAAACAAAATAGCTTCTCATAATTGAAAAGAAAAAGAGGAAATGAAAGTCTTGAATTATTTTAGACAGTAAAAATTTCCCTTAAATTAGAATAACAAAAGCTTCATATTAATTAAAATGTGTTAACCCATAAACTAAATCTAAAATTAAAACTTTAAATTATTTAAGTCAGCTTCTTCTATTTAATTTTTTTATTGAAAAAAAGTTAGTATTTAATGAGAAAAAGTAAGCTATAATAGGCATTAAAATTTTATTCGATCTGACATAATCCTAATTACTTGCCCCCATTTAGAAAATGAGATGATACAGGTTTTAAAATTTAAATATAGTCGAGTTCATGTTAAATTTTGATAATGGTATAATTCGATTCGACCCTGATCCAATTATATATATTATTTATATAATTTGTAATTTTTAAATATTTATTTACAACTAAAACAATTGATATAGGTGATCAATTAATTTAGAAGTAAATATATTTACATTGCTTAATTGGGTTCTTGTATTAGTATTGTCAGATTTCTAGATTGATTAATATTTTTGATATTTTCTAATTTATTATTGTAATTAAAATTACCTAAACATAATGAATATAGGCAAACACTACCATCAATCTTTGATTTAGGGATTTGTGCTTTGAAAATATTAAAGTCAGCGTACTCACTAGGCCCAATAGCAACAACAGGGTCAAGTGTCTTATCAGCAAGTTCAGCAAAGGGCCCAACAAGGTCAGAGATAAGCCAGAAGATAGGACCAATCACTCAGAGAGTTCTCTCCATTGCTGCTTTCGATGAGCAACTTGATGGGGGGTTTGAAGGAGCACAGGAAGTTGATTCCAAATTATGAAGTTGAAAATCAAAGGAAAGAAAAGGGAAGAGATAGGCTAGCTACTTGCTTTCTTAGTTATCAAATTGTTATGCTTGTGTGTTGTGCCAGTCCACTTCATATAATGACAAAGCCATCAGTAATTCTTTCTTTTTCTTCTTTTAGAAGCAGTAGCTAGTATTCCAAATCTTTGCACAAAAGGCACTGTCAGGCCTCAAAGTCATTCATTATACATTTAATTTCAAGATAGTCGTCAATTCAAGATCACCATATCGCAGTTCTGAGAGAATCTAGTAGTTTATTGAATTGAATTATAAAACTATACAAAGTATTTATAGCACTGTTTATAGTGGTTATACAGGATAAACTAGTAATTCTAGCTACAAGTTGAAACCCTTATCCTAGTAGGAAGTATACAATTCAAATGAGCTCAATATTTACAAAGGGCCCAAGTATAAATTGAATTTTAAATATTTGTACATGTTGGGCCCTCTTAATAATTGGACCTAATTTTCGAATCGGCATCAATAATGTCCTCTGCAACCCTTTTATTTTGAAAAGATAAAGGGTTGCACCTTTTTAATAGCTAGCTGAACCATAATGCTTAACCAAGACGATGCTTCAGCTTCCAAGAATAACCGAACAACATTCGGACTTAGAATTCTCGAACTTCTTTGGGAACTAATTCATCGCAACTTTTTATCTTCTGTATCTTTTAAATGTTGTAATTAATTAAAAAAATGAATAGTTTAAATTTCAAATTTTTAGTTTCTTGGAAATCCAACCATCATAACCCTTGGCATTCTATGCCTTATAACCATCTCTTGGGTCCTACGAATATGAGAGAGAAATTCACTTTTATTTTCACCATTTATTAAAAAAAATTCCTTAACAAAATCTCTCTGATTCGACCTAAGCATCTTCAAGTTCTTAACAATTCTCAAGACTTCTTTAAAGATTCAAGTAAATTTTCTCTATTTTCCACTATTTGATCTTTATTGCTTCTAAAATTCCTCTGTTTACTGTTTGTGGAGCTCAACGTTTCTTTTGATGCTTTGCATAATGTGATTAGGACAAAATGACTAAGTCCAAAGGAATGGAAATCTCTTTAAGCACTCCCCAACAGACTAACTAATTTATGACTACGTCAATTGAGTTGATCTTGCTAATATATTTAACGAAACCTAATCTGGCTTAGTCTTCAGATCTATTTTGACCGAACACAAATCATCTCTTGAAAATTTTTATTCAATACTAGCTCGCCTCCTAGGTTTAACTCCAAAAATTTCAGCCACTCTTGGATCCACTTAAAAGGCCATAGGTCATGGCCGACCACCCTTAGGTCATGGCCATAGCTGACCATTCCCAATGATTATATAGCTTAGTATGACAGACTCAAATCTTTCTTTGCAATTTCTTAGGAATCTCTAGGCTTTCAAAATTTATTAAAGTTTTATCTAGTTACGATCGGTTCTAAAAAAAAAAAAAATATATTATTTTCAGCGTGGCTTTTTTTGGTTGACCAAATGTAATATTTTCGCCTTAGGTTTAGCCCCATGTCCATCACTCTCTCTGAGTTGGCCGTACTTTTTAATGTCCCTCTATCAAGCAAATCCATTTATGCCTCTATAGATGTCAAAACTAATAACCTCGATATTGCCTTTGGCAAAACAACCTACAACTAAAGTAATTTCCTTGCTAATAACCGAACTACTAACCCTGACCCCTCTTTCAAAGAGTTTGTTTCAAAATCTTCTTTATTGGCTGTGTAAATTTGTCTATATATATACATTAAAAGTGGATTAGATTTCATTGTGGAGTCTACATCAAGCACATGCTCTCCAAGGTACACTATTAACAATTATTTTTCTCTTAAATATCTTCTTTCATTTCATTTTCACTAGCTATATGCGTGAAAAAAAGAAAAAAAGAAAAAGAATGCAATTTCATTGTTCATCCGATTTCCATCTTTATATATTATATATAAAATAATTTGCTATTTTATATGTACATTCTCTAGTGAAGTGTCAGAAGAGCCCATCGTCTCAAAGAAGTATGGGCTTCTTTACATAAAACACTTATATGTTTATCTCTTTGTTTTTTTTTTTCTTTCATAGTTGTAATTTAGGGTTTCAACATGCTTATACTCTAATTTTAATTTTTGCGCTATTATTTGCTTTAAATAATTACTTTGTTTTTGGAGTTATGTCATTGTTTTCTGATTTATTTTTATTTTAATAGCTCAAAGAAACCTATATTACCTGATACTTAAAAAGATTCAACTTATTACATCAGTATTTATTTATTTTTAAATTGTTGTTGGCAAATGTGTCAATAGAGAGGAAGATTCACTGTAATAAATGGAAAGAACACAAAAGGTTTCAACTTAACTTGTATGTTATTTGATTAGAATTATGGAAGTAAATTTATCATCTTCAATTAATTTAAAGAACTTGAGGAACTTGAGTTATCATACGGGTTTTCTTACAATATTTTTTTCAGAAAATATGTTGGAAAATGTGGTAATAGTTTATTGTTTTGCGATATACTTCTTTTTAGCAACTGTTAAATTTGAAGAATGATTTTTAACAATGAGTTGCCTACTTTGCTATGAAATGTTCTGTGGGCTCATTGGCATTGCTTGATTTATAGTGATTTCTGGTCATTATATATACATAATGAGTTTTGATCTTTATTACTAATAAGTAGAGAATGAAATAGATTTAGATCAGAAAAGTTAAACAAACGTTGTCCCCCATTTGTGATTTGAAGAAATCAGGCAAAGAAGTTATTACTAATGGTCATGGTGTTGATGATGATGATCGTTATGAGCAACTTTTGCAGTGATGGCTGTAGGGTTAATGAGGTCTTCTTCATTGCCAAGACTAGCTCTAGACACATCCCTCCCACTTGTTTCGTTTCCTCATTTCCCTAATTTTTGAGGAATCCATGGAGTAATCTGGCAATTCACCCTTTTGATCCCAATCTCCGAACTGTGGTACTGATAGCCATGGTGCATATTTCTTAACAAAAAGACATAAAAATGTAAATTAATCAGTGTTGTAATACCCCAAAAGAATCAACATTATTTTCCAAATTTATTGAAACTTCGAATTAAATAAAAAAGAATTCACAAATGACACGTTTCAGCTTGCAAGAAAGTCAAGTGCTTTCTTTGGTTCAGCATATGACACCAACAATCATTGGATTGTAAAAAATGCATTCAAAAAATTAATTCGAAGAGTAAACAAGAAAGAAACAAACAAACATGGAACATTAAACAGAATGATTGTGACGACGTAAAAAAGCGATTTTTTTTTTTTTACTTTGTTAATAAGAAAATCTTTTTCTTACACACAGATGAAGAACAATCAGTTACCAAAATTACCAACACTTCTTCCAAATCAAACACAATTTATTCTTGCATTCACTGAACCAGCGTAAAAATTTCATTCAGAACTTATAAATTTATATTTCCCAGAGTTTCTCAAGAAACAAACACCAAAAACAGAGAGAAGAAAGTACCTCCTTGCAGTCCTCCGCGAGGAAAAAAGATACCTGATCATCAAAGAAACAAATAAAAGCTTTCCATTATAATAAATTAATACTTGATCTTCAAACAAACAAAGCTCAATAGAATAAAAAACCAGATTGATGACAGCACAAACGCCTATCTGACACGTTATTCAACACACTAGATCCAATATTATTGCTTCCAGGAAATACTGCATTATCATTTAGAATCAACAAATTCAAATACCAAACACTCCAAATCAAGGCACAATCTTATAACCCTTCACTTTATCTATCCAAGAAATGAAAGAATTCTTGGAATTTCTAAACCCCAAAAATCCATGCTCTTTGCTCTTGTTCATGCTTGATATCACAGCCTCACCTCCCAATATCAAATCCACAAACCACCAAACACCAACATCCTCTAGTTTGGTAGGTTGCAACTGATATTCCCTCACAATCTCTTCCCAGACTGGCCCTTTATCCTTCATCATTTCCGCCAAACTCAATCTCTCCTCTCCTTCCTCAAACCCATACTTCTCAATACCAAATTGCTCGGCTAAAACTTGCCAGAAATGCTTCCACTTGAACACATCTCCATTGTGACAATTAAAAGCTTCATTCTTAGCATAAGGATCCACAGCCGCCCAAATTTGATGCTCCGCGATCAGATCGGCATCAGAGGCAATGGCATAACAATTCCAAGAGGCTTTAGACCCGGGGAATAGTAAAGGCAAACCTTCATGTTTGCATATTGCAGCATACACACACAGAGTACCAACAACATTCATCAAGCTGTAAGGAGAGAAGCCAAAAATATGATCTGGTCTGTGAATGGACCAGGTCAATCCCTCCTTTTTGGCCACTTCCTCGAACATGATATCCTCTAAGGTATAGTAAAAATTGGGAGCGTTTAATCTGGGCAGATCCTCCGTGAAAGGTGGATCATGCGGCTGGATCTTGCCAAATAACTCGAATGGACCCACATAATGTTTAGTCCCAGTTTGGAGACAGATGTGTCGGAGATTAGGAGCATTGGGTATAACGGCCTGAAGTACGTTCCGAAACATGAGACCATTAATTTCACAATTCTCGTCCTCCGATGATCGGTTAGTCCAGGTGACATAAAAGATGTGTGTGACATCAGTGAGCTGGGAAAGCTTGGATTGAGTTTCGGCCTGGTCGGAGATGTCACACTGGATATATTCTACAGGATGATCCGCATTCCAATTGGGCCGAGGACGGCGTGCCACACCGTAAACTTTCCATGGGCCACCAGGGGTGTCGGAAAGCGGAAGGATCTCGGCTAAACTGTTGCCGACGATTCCAGTAACGCCCAATACAAGGCCAACGCTCTGGTAGCTTCGTGGTACATCGTCTTCTTCAAATTTTTTCTGCAATTAGAGAGAAAGAACATAAATTAAGAGAGAAAAATTACCCAAAAAAACAAAAAAAAGCCGAAGAAATAATATTAGTTAGAGCGGGTTGCTTTTACCTTGGCGGCACCAATAGCACCAGCCCACCACCAGCTCATAGTTTGGAAGTTGAATACCAGAGATGAAGATGAAATTAGGAAATGGAATGAATAGTTGAAATCTGAACGCAAACTCCTAATAGTCAGTATGATTTGATGGATTTGGCTTGGACTTGCAGGTGAAACTCAGAGGATTCTATCTACTGCAACTCTATGTATTTATTTATTTCTGTAGGATTGAATTTACAGTATGTAATTTTATTTGGATCTTTCATATCTACTAGGTAGATTACCTGCACGGTGCTGAATCTTTAACATTAAAGGATAAATATTAAATTAATTTAATTTAATCTAATTGCCATATATATATATATATATATATATATATATATATGTTATAATATATAATTTAATTGGTATTTTTTCATATATACATGAATATTTTAATTTTCATATTAGTATTAATTGTATTTTTCTTATTACAAAAGTTTTCTATTTCTTTCCTTTTTGTACTCTATATAAAAAACTTAATACTATTGAATGAAATAATTAGAAAATTATTTTTTTCTCTATATTCTTTGTTCTTATTTTTCTCTATTATATTTATAATATGTTATCAGCACGAATTTGTTCTACCATTTTAAAAAAAAAAAAAAAAAGCTTTTTGAAGGTTTTTTTTTTCTCATCTCGAATAACATATGAATTATATATATTCTCAAAAAGACATATGCATATGGCATAATACATATATATGTTCGAAATATATTTATTTTATTATGTCAATGGAATTAAATTTTTTTTATGCTTTTTGATGTGGGCATAAAAAATTTGCATATACATTTTTTCTCCAACAATGAAATCATTTTTTTTTATTATTTGATATGAATTTTTTTTTATGTTAATATGCAAAACGTTTTTTTTTATTATTATTATGAATTAATTTTTATTTTGTTATCATATAAAACAAATGTTATCATATTATATAAACGTTTTTGTTTTGTTTTATATATATGTTTTTGTTTCTTGTTTTATATTGTTATTATTTTAATAATAATTTGATTATCATTTTTATGAAAAAAATTATTATTTGATGTTATGTAATTTTTATTAAGTAAATTATAGTTCCTGAAGAACTAGTACCATATTTTAAATTCTAATTTCTGAATAAAATAGTATTATTTATAGTTTTTGAAAAACTAATATCATACTCTAATTCTTGAAGAAATTAATATTATTTATAGTTTTCAAAAAACTAGTACCATATTAATCAAATTATAGTTTCTGAAGAACTAGCGTTATATTTTAAATTCTAATGAAAAACTAGCACTATATTTCAAATTCTAGCTCCTGAAGAAACTAATATTATTTACAGTTCCTGAAAAACTAATTAAATAAACAACTAAGGTATAAATTCCTAAAGAATTTTTAGCCTAAGTTCCTGAAGAACTAGAATTATATTTTAAATTCTAGTTTTTAAACTAAAATTATATTTTAAATTCTAGTTCCTGAAAAACCAATAATCTCTATAGTTCTTGAAAAAACGATAATCTCTACAGTTCCTGAAAGAACTGATAATCTCTACAGTTCCTGAATAACTAATCAAATAAATAAAATAGACATCCCTGAAAAATTGATATTTTATGTTTGTGAATAACTAATAAATTTGATTTAAGCTACACGTGTTAAATAAATTGGATGTCAATAAAAAACCTGTGTATGGTCATAATATTAAGGTAAACCTTTTTACTTTGATTTTTCTGTTTTGGGTGTTTCATTGTTGTTTATATGTATTGGAATGATAGGTATAGCCTATTTGATTAACCAACTAAATTGCAACTTTTAATTGGTTATCAATTATAACAACACATTTTATGCATAATTTTAAAATCATTGCTTACAATTTTTTTTTAGGCATAAAATCCAATCCTAAATTATTCATTTATTAATTGACTTGCTTTGTGGAGAAAGGGTAATCTTGCATTCATATTAATAGGTTTACTTGATTCATTAAATTGAGATCGATTCTACTAGTGTATATATTATTACATATCTTTCGGTCTTAGCATCTCAACTCAAAATTTATTTTATGGACAATACACGTGTCATATATATATATATATATATTTGTTAGTTGAATAGCCTACAAGAAAATTGTGTATGTTATACATGTTTTGAATTTACTTATGTCAATATACATTACATGTGAAAGCAATTAGAGATTTAAATGTGAGATGAGATGAATATAAATTATATAAGTGACATAGTTTTGTTAATTTGTGAATTGATGAATTTATTTCCGGATTGCATATATTGTTGGATTTATGTTGGTATAGATAAACATAATTAGTGCTTACCTTTCCTTGGTAGGATAAATTATGAATTTAATATTTGTTAAAATTAATATTAATTTATTTTCTGATTGGTCTATTTAGATATATTTTAAATATATGCAAATTAAGTTATTTAAATAAAGTGAAGTATAGTAAATTAAAGTTTGGTTGATAATTTTTATATGCTCTTGAATTCAATGGGACTAATTTTTGACATGAGTTGTTGATAATGAAATGCATTTAGATGCTAGTAAAAGCAAAAGCTATTATCTACTTAAACCTCATTTAAGTGAGGATTTAAAAGTTGAATATCTCGCTATTAATGATTTTTATATTTTCTATAAGAGTTTTAAAGATAGATATAATCACTTGAAATATGTGATACTACCACAAGCTTAATATGATTGGCTAAATTTATGCCTACAAGACTTGAAATTTATTTGAGAATATAATTCAACCATGTTTAAAATTACTTCACAGCTGAAATTGTGCAGTAATAAAGTTACATGCTCCTGTAGTAGCAGTATAAAAAGTAAAAATTTACAAATATTATTTTTCTAGTGGTTGCAAAAAATAATTGTTAATAAGAAATCATCAAACAATACCCACTAGTATAAGTGCATTTCCTGAAGTGAATACTATAAATCATTTGGTAGATAATGAGAATTCTGAAAGAATAATTTCTAAAGAAAAATCATCAAATAATGCTCACTAGTACAACTATAGTTTCTGAAGTGAATGTTATAAATCATTTGGTAAATCATGAGATTCTGAAAGAAGAACCGCCCATATAGAGGACAGAACTTAATTTAATATTGATGATTTTATGTAAACTCCTTGAAAGAGTAATTTGCAAGGATTTTACAAGTTGTGTATTATAATGAGTTATTTCATTATTATTTTATCCCTAGTATACATGCACAATATATTGCGTTGAACTTGCAATTTAAGTATTGAACTTATAGTTTAATAATTAAAGTTTAAAAGTTTGGCATGAATGTCATTGTGTACATTATATATACTCTCCCTTGAAACTTATATAAGGACATGAGCCATAAATTTTTTTTTTGTGCCATGAATATATTAATATCACTATCTCAATGTGCGATAATGGGTCCACAAAAGATACTAAGAATTTATTTTGATGATGTATATTTCTCGACATTAGGGAGAGGAAAAGCACATACAGTGCTAAAAAATGTCAAGAAATTTATTGGACTGAAAATCCTTTAAATAATTTTGGTCCATATACAAGTTAGAGTGAATCAAAAGTTCACAAAATAATACAGTTGTAACAAATTGTAACTTAACTGCCAAATGCATTTATAGATGCTAAAAGAGTGATAAAGTCTCATATTACAGTTGCTAATACCCTAACAAGGGTTGTGATTCCAATTACAAATAGAAAATCAATCAATCTCATTACATGCCAGAAGCGTGAATAGTAAATTAGTACTAAAGACAAAAATCTATGAAAAATAAAAGCAGTGCCACTCATAAAATATCCTGAAAAGAAACCTACTGAAGAGAAAGATCTCAGTCAAAGAGCTATAGCCAATTATGAGACACACACTGAGACAACGAAACAATTAAATCCTTTAGATATGGCTTCTGGAGTTGATGATCATATAAATGAAAACTATGAGATCTCAATTATTTTTGTGATATAAGAAAGAGTTGATAAAAATTTAATTATCGTCGACGATGAATTTACCTCAACAGTAGCTCTTGCTGTTATAAAAGAAAATATGGATCCAAAATCTATAAGTATAATTGAATATTAACATAAATATGATTGATCATCATGGAATGAGGCAATTAAAGTAGAGCTAGACTCGTTCTATCATTGACTATGAGAAAATAATTCTCTTATTATGGAAATGATCATGTTCTAATACTTAATTGATATGACAGTTAATAAAAAGCATATTGTTCGCCTTATGTAAGCAATAAGAGTCTCAGAAGGACTAAGTATATCATAAATGAATACACATTAAACATGTGACATATATTTCATCAAATTGCAGAAATCTATGTATGGATTAAAGCAATATGGATATGCGGTATGATTATTTGAGTAAATTCTTATTGAAAGAAAGATATATGAATAATATACTATATCTATTTGTATTCATAAAAGACCATAAAATGGTATATATTATTATTACAGTATAAGTTGATTTAAATATCAATGTGACTCCTAATGAACTCAAATAAGTATGTACCTATTTGAAAAATGAGTTTGAGATGAAAAAATTAAATGAAATGAAATTTTGTATCGGCCTACAAACCGATTATTAAGAAGTCTTAATACACCAGTATATTTATGTGAAAAAGATATTTAAGTAATTTTTGCATGGATAAATCTTTTCCCTGAAGCACACCAATAGGTGGTCCGCTCACTAGAAGTGAAGAAAGGCTATTTTAAACCTAAATAAGATAATAAAGAGCTATTTAGTCTTGAAGTATCATATATAAGTGTTATAAGGCACTCTTGTATCTTGCAAATTGCATCAGGCCTGATATTGCATTTGTAAGAAAAATTCCTAACTAGGTATGGTTCTGCACTTACAAAGAGATATTAGAGTGGTATAAAAAGTTATCTTCAATATACTATTAATATTATAATTCATATTTGAAATTGGTCTACATGCGAATATTGGTTATTTGCTTAGTCTGCATGATGGTAGATTTTAGATTGACTATGTATTCACTTATGGTGATACTATAATTTTATAAAGATTTTTATGATCCTGAAGTATCTCACTAAAGGATAATCCTATTGTGTTTTGAAAATAATGCAATTTGCATTGCACAAATTAAAGGTGGTTATATCAAGGGTAACGAAGTAGACATAAACTTCACCCAAATTCTTGTATATAAATAAGTTTCAGAAGAGATATCTATCAAATTCGCTTGAGTAACAATTTAACAGACTTATGTACTAAGTTTTTACCTAATATGGTATTTAAACGGCATTATTTCATCAATTAGTATACGTCGCGTTAAAATCTGTCATCATCAGAGGGAGCGAATTAGTATATGATTATACTCTTTTTTCTTAGTCAAGTTTTTATCCCACATGATTTTCTTGGATAAAGGTTTTAATGAGACAATCTGTGCAATGACAAAATAGCGCATAAAATATACTCTTTTCCTTAGCTATGTTTTTTTTATTGGGTTTTCTGGCAAGATTTTTAGTAAGGCATATTTATAGCGCAAGTAATATCCTAAGAGAGTACTATAAATAGATTATTATATTTGGATATTACTTAAAATCATTAAGCATACGGTTTGACAACTTGACAAATTTGTTTACAAATGCACTCCCTATAATCACATTTGAAAAGTTAGTCAACAAAATTGGCATGCGCCGATTAAGAAATATTTGATAGAAATTATGTTTTTATGAGGGGGAGATTTTGGTACACTATACTCTTTTTCCCTTAGCCTAGGTTTTGTCCCATTGGGTTTTCCTGGCAAGGTTTTTAATGAGGTAGTGTTATGGCACAAATCTCTATAAAATTAATGTACTTTTTTTCCTTCACTAAGATTTTTTCCCACATGATTTTTTCTTAATAAGGTTTTGACAAGATATATTTTTTGTAAAAGACATCAAGAGGAGTGTTATAATATATGATTTGATTGATGTCTTTCCATATATATGAATATTCTAGTTTCCATATTAGTATTAATTGTATTTTTCTTATTAGAAAAGTTTCATATTTATTTCCTTTCTGTACTTTATATAAAGGGTTTAATACTATTGAATGGAATAACTAGAAAATTATTCTTTTCTCTATATTCTATGTTTTTGTTCTTCTCCATTAAAACTATAATCTGATGAAATCTTAAAATTATATATATTACAATTTCATATTATATATGTATAAAAAATTATTACTTTATTTTAAAATTATATTATTAAGTATTTAATTATATTATTATTTTTAAAAAGAAAGTCTTGAATTATTTTAGTCACTAACAATTTCCCTTAAATTAGAATAACAAAAACTTCATATTAATTAAAATGTGTTAACCCACAAACTAAATCTAAAATTAAAACTTTAAATTATTTAAGTCAACTTCTTGTATTTGATTCTTTTATTTAAAAAAAGTTGGTATTTAATGAGAAAAAGTAAGCTAATAATAATAGGGATGACAATTTTATTCGATCTAACATAATCCTAATTACTTGCCCCTAATTAGAAAATGAGGTGATATGGGTTTTAAAATTTAAATATAATCGAGTTCATGTTTAATTTTGATAATGGTATAATTCGATACGACCCTGATCCAATTATATATATTATTTATATAATTTATAATTTTTAAATATTTGTTTACAACTAAAAATAATTGATATAGGTGATCAATTAATTTATAAGTAAATATCTTTACATTACTTAATTTGGTTCCTGTATTAGTATTGTTAGTTTTCTATATTGATTAATATTTTTGGTAATTTTTGATTTATTATTGTAATTAAAAATTAACATTTTTGGTATTTTTTGATTTATTATTACAATTAAAATTACCTAAATCTAATGTATATAGGCAAACATTACCATCAATCTTCGATTTAGGGATTTGTGCTTTCAAAACATTAAAATCAACAGACTCACCATGCCCAACAGCAACAACGGGATCAAGTGTCCTATCGGCAAGGTTTGCAAGGGGCCTGACAAGGTCAGAGATAAGCCAAAAGATAGGACAGATCACTCAGAGAGTTCACTTTGTTACTGCTTTCAATGAGCAAGTTGATGGGGGGTTTGAAGGAGCACAAGAAGTTGATTGCAAATTATTAAGCTGAAAAGCAAAAGAAAGAAGAGGGAAGAGATAGGCTAGGTATTTGCTTTCTTAGTTATCAAATTCTTATGCTTATCTATCATGCCAATCCACTTCGTATAATGATAAAGCCATTAGTAATTCTTTCTTTTTCTTCTTTTAGAAGCAGTAGGTAGTATTCCAAATCTTTGCACAAAAGGCACCATTAGGCCTCAAAATCGTTCATTATACATTTAATTTCAAGATAATCGTCAATTCAATATCACCATAATGCAATTTTGAGATAATCTAGTAGTTTATTGAATTGACTTATAAAACTATACTAGTAGTTTATTGAATTGAGTTATAAAACTGTACAAAGTATTCACAACATTGTTTATAGTGGTTATATAGGATAAATTAGTAATTCTAAGTACAAGCTGAAACCTTAATCCTAATAGGAAGTATACAATTCGAATGAGTTCACTATTTACAAAGGGCCCAAGTATAAATTGAATTTTAAATATTTGTACATGTTGGGCCTTGTTAATAATTGGACCTAATTTTCGGATTGGTATCAGTAATGCCCTCTGCAACCCTTTTATTTTGAAAAGATAAAGGGTTGCACCTTTTTAATAGCTAGCTAAACCACAATGCTTAACCAAGATGATGCTTCAACTTCCAAGACTGACCGAACAACATTTGTACTTGGAATCTCAAACTTCTTTGGGAACTGATTTGTCGCAACTTTTTCTTCTGTATCTTTTAATCATTGTAATTAATTAAAAAAGCTAAATAGTTTAAATTTCAAATTTTCAATTTCTTGGAAACCCAACCATCATGACCCTTGGCATTCCATGCCTTATAACCATCTCTTGGGTCCTATAAATAGGAAAGACAAATTCACTTTTATTTTCACCATTTGTTAAAAAAAAAAAAAGAACTTTTCCTTAACAAAATCTCTCTAGTTCGACCAGAGTGTCTTCAAATTCTTAACAATTCTCAAGACTTCTTCAAAGGTTCAAGTAAATTTTCTCTATTTTCCACTATTTGATCTTTGTTGCTTCTAAAATTCCTCTGTTTACTGTTTGTGGAGCTCGGCATTCCTTTGATGCTTTGTATAATGTGATTAGGACAAAATAACTAAGTCCAAAGGAAAGGAAATCTTTAAGCACTCCCCAACGGACTTACTAATTTATGACCAAGTCAACTGAGCCGATCTTGCTAATATATTTAATGAAACCAAATCTGGCTTGGTCTTAGGACCTATTTTGACTGAACACAAATCATCTCTTGAAAATTTTTGTTCAATACTAGCTCGCACCTTAGGTTTAACTCCAAAAATTTCATCCACTCTTGGATCCATTGAAAAGCCCTTAGGTCATGGCCGACCATTCCCGACGATTATATAGCTTGGTATGATAGACTAAAATCTTTCTTTGCAAATTCTTAGGAATCTATAGGCATTCAAAATTTGTTGAAGTTTTCTCTACTTATGATCAGTCCTAAAAAAAAAAAGAACTATTATTTTCAGCGTGGCTTTTTTTGCTCAACCAAATGTAATATTTTCGCCTTTAGATTCAACTCCATGTCTATCACTCTCTTTGACTTGGCCGTACTCTTTAATGTCCCTCTCTCAGGTGAATCCATTTATGCCTCTATAGAGGTCAAAGCTAATAACCTCGATATTGCTTTTGGCAAAACAACCTACAACTACAGTAATTTCCTTGCAAATAACCTAACTACTAACCTTGACCCCTATTTTGAAGAGCATGTTTCAAAACCTTCTTTATTGGTTGTGTAAATTTGTCTATATAAATACATTAAAAGTGGGTCAGATTTCATTGTGGAGTCTACATCGAGCGCATGCTCTGCAAGTTACACTAATAACAACTATTTTTTTCTTAAATCTCTTCTTTCATTTCATTTTCGCCAGCTATATGTGTGAAAAAAGAAAAAGAATGCAATTTCACTGTTCATCCGATTTCTATCTTTATATATTATATATAAAATAATTTTTTTTTTACGTACATTTTCCAGCAAAGTGCCAGAAGAGCCCATCGTCTCAAAAAGTCTAGGCTACTCTATGAAAAATACTTACATGTTTATCTTTTTGTTTTTTTTTTCTTTCATAATAGTAATTTAGGGTTTCAACTTGCTTATACTTTGATTTTAATTTTTGCACTATTATTTGCTTTAAATAATTACTCTATTTTTGGAGTCATGTTATTGTTTTCTGATTAATTTTTATTTTAATAGCTCAACGAAACCTAAAGTACATGATACTAAAAAAGATTCAGCATATTACTTCAATATTTATTTATTTTTAAATTGTAGTTGGCAAATGTGCCATTAGAGAGGAAGATTCACTGCAATAAATGGAAAGAACACAAAAGGTTTCAACTTGTATGTTATTTGATTAGAATTATGGAAGTAAATTTATCACCTTCAATTAATTTAAAGAACTTGAGGAACTAGAGTTATTATACAAGTTTTCTTATAATATTTCTTTTGGAAAACATGTTGAAAAATGTGGCAATAGTTTATTTATTGTTTTGAGATAGACTTCTTTTTAGTAACTTTCAAATTTGAAGAATGAATTTTAACAATAAATTGCGTAATTTTGCTATGAAATGTTCTGTGGGCTCAGGAACATTGCCTGATTTATAGTGATTTCTGGTCATTATGTATACATAATGAGTTTTGATCTTTATTACTAATAAGTAGAGAATGAAATAGATTTAGATCAGAAAAGTTAAACAAACGTTGTCCCCCACTTGTGATTTGAAGAAATCAGGCAAAGAAGTTATTACTAATGGTCACGGTGTTGATGATGATGATCGTTATGGGCAACTTTTGCAGTGATGGCTGTTGGGTTAATGAGGTCTTCTTCATTGCCAAGACTAGCTCTAGACACATCCCCTCCCACTTGTTCTGTTTCTTCATTTCCCTAATTTTTGAGGAATCCATGGAGTAATCTGGCAATTCACCCTTTTGATCCCTACCTCCAAACTGTGGTACTGATAGCTATGGTGCATTTTTCTTAACAAAAAGACATAAAAATGTAAATTAATCAGTGTTATAATACCCCAAAAGAATCAACATTATTTTCCAAATTTATTGAAACTTCGAATTAAATAAAACAGAATTCACAAATGACACATTTCAGCTTGCAAGAAAGTCAAGTGCTTTCTTTGGTTCAGCATATGACACTCACAATGATTGGATTGTAAAAAATGCATTCAAAAAATTAATTGCAAAAGCATACAAGAAAGAAACAAACAAACATGGAACATTAAACAGAATGATTGTGACGACGTAAAAACGCGTTTTTTTTTTTACTTGGTTAATAAGAAAATCTTTTTCTTACACGCATATGAAGAACAATCAATTACCAAAACTTTTTCCAAATCAAACACAACATATTCTTGTATTTGCTTAAACCAGCATAAAAATTTCATTCAGAACTTAAAAATTTACAAACCAAACTTTCTATTTCTTTATATTTCCCAGAGTTTCTCAAGAAACAAACACCAAAAACAGAGAGAAGAAAGTACCTTCTTGCAGTCCTCCACGAGGAAAAAAGATACCTAATCATCAAAGAAACAAATAAAAGCTTTCCATTATAATAAATTAATACTTGATCTTCAAACAAACAAAGCTCAATAGAATAAAAAACCAGATTGATGACAGCACAAACGCCTATCTGACACGATATTCAACACACTAAATCCAGTATTATTGCTTCCAGGAAATACTGCCTTATCATTTAGAATCAACAAATTCAAATACCAAACACTCCAAATCAAGGCACAATCTTATAACCCTTCACTTTATCTATCCAAGAAATGAAAGAATTCTTGGAATTTCTAAACCCCAAAAATCCATGCTCTTTGCTCTTGTTCATGCTTGATATCACAGCCTCACCTCCCAGTATGAAATCCACAAACCACCAAACACCAACATCCTCTAGTTTGGTAGGTTGCAACTGATATTCCCTCACAATCTCTTCCCAGACTGGCCCTTTATCCTTCATCATTTCTGCCAAACTCAATCTCTCCTCTCCTTCCTCAAACCCATACTTCTCAATACCAAATTGCTCGGCTAGAACTTGCCAGAAATGCTTCCACTTGAACACATCTCCATTGTGACAATTAAAAGCTTCATTCTTAGCATAAGGATCCACAGCCGCCCAAATTTGATGCTCTGCGATCAGATCAGCATCAGAGGCAATGGCGTAACAATTCCAAGAGGCTTTAGACCCGGGGAATAGTAAAGGCAAACCTTCGTGTTTGCATATTGCAGCATACACACAAAGAGTACCAACAATATTCATCAAGCTGCAAGGAGAGAAGCCAAAAATAATATCTGGTCTGTGAATGGACCAGGTCAATCCCTCCTTTTTGGCCACCTCCTCCAACATGATATCCTCTAAGGTATAGTAAAAATTGGGAGCATTTAATCTGGGCAGATCCTCCGAGAAAGGTGGATCATGCGGCTGGATCTTGCCAAATAACTCAAATGGACCAAAATAATGTTTAGTCCCAGTTTGAAGACAAATGTGCTGGAGATTAGGAGCATTGGGTATAATGGCCTGAAGTACATTCCGAAACATGAGACCATTAATTTCACAATTCTCGTCCTCCGACGGTAGGTTAGTCCAGGTGACATAAAAGATGTGTGTGACATCAGTAAGCTGGGAAAGCTTGGAATGAGTTTCGGCCTGGTCAGAGATGTCACACTGGACATATTCTACAGGATGATCGGCATTCCAATTGGGCCGAGGACGGCGGGCTACACCATAAACTTTCCATGGGCCACCAGGGGTGTCAGAAAGCGGAAGGATCTCGGCTAAACTGTTGCCGACAATTCCAGTAATGCCCAATACAAGACCGACACTCTGGTAGCTTCGTGGCACATCATCTTCTTCAAATTTTTTCTGCAATTAGAGAGAAAGAACATAAATTAAGAGAGAAAAATTACCCAAAAAATAAAAAGCCGAAGAAATAATATTAGAGTGGGTTGCTTTTACCTTGGCGGCACCAATAGCACCAGCCCACCACCAGCTCATAGTTTGGAAGTTGAATACCAGAGATGAAGATGAAATTAGGAAATGGAATGAATGTGATTGAGTAGTTGAAGGCTGAACGCAAACTCCTAACAGTCAGTATGATTTGATGGATTTGGCTTGGACTTGCAGGTGAAACTCAGAGGATTCTATCTACTGCAACTCTATGTATTTATTTATTTATTTATTTTTGTAGGATTGAATTTACAGTTTGTAATTTTATTTGGATCTTTCATATCTACTAGGTAGATATTAAAGTATAAACATTAAATTAATTCAATTTAATCTAATTGTTATATATATATATATATATATATATATATATTGAATATTTTAATAAGTTTTAATTTGAATAATTTTTTAAATATATTCAAACATTAAAAAAAGACAGAAAACAAAATATAAATATATTATTTATGCATTGTCAAATAAATATATTTAAAAAGATTTGACTTTTTTTTGACACGTAAGTGCGTTTGTTTATATGTAATATCATTAAAAAAGAAGGGGGGGGGGGGGGGGGGGGGGGGGTGTTGGTGTGGTGGAGGCTAAAAATGCAAACAACAAAACAATCTATAACCAACGAAAAAATAAAAAAGAATAAACTAAGAATTCCTTTGTCTCATGGGCACATCAAAACTTCAAATTAGGAGATTTCTAAGACCAAAATTTTTAATTAGCTATGAGAACGAGAATAACTAATCCGAGAGAAAATTGCTTTAGAAAGAAATTAGAGTTTCTTTGAAGTTGGTACATGATCAATCACCAATGGAAGACAATAGCAAGAATTTGGTAAAATCATCAAACATTTGAAGGCACATATTACATATGCATCATTATACAGATTAAGATTATAGCTAGAATCTTTAAACCCAACAGTATTGCTTCCAATTAAACCTCACATTTTGGTTAAAAGTTGAACACCGATGTCATGATGGAACAAAAGAGCAAATTAGTTATTTTCTTTGAAGTTTTCCTTGATAGATAGCATTGAACTACTTTGCTGAGTTTGCTTGCAAAAAGGTAAATTAGTTGGACTTGCCGGTAGACAGTAGCACCTATTGAACTGCCATATATCAAGGAAAATCGTGTTGTTTTATTTAAAAAACTGAATCATCTCTATTAACTATTGAATTCTACATTAAACTGTATGGTTGAGTCGCTAGATTATAAATGTTGCTAATTTTATGCATGTTAACAACAATAAGTTACTAAAAAATTCAGCAGTTTTACCATTAAATCAATTGTTTTTTCTCATACAACCCAGTAACCCACCCACAATCACAAGTCTCACTGCCCAAACGCCATGAATCAAAATATATGCCTTTTTCTCTTCTTTTAGCTACAATTTTTTTCTAATTCGCTCGCCAGACCACTCAAAATTGCAACAGTTATCATTTTTCACTCCAGATCCACTCAATTTTTCACCTCGATTTTGCTTCAAATTTACTATCTGAACTAAAACAACAAACACCCTAACTCAGACTTCCGAACGCTGTGTTTCTCAGTTAGCTAGCGGCACAGTACCAATTAGGAAAATTACTGAAGATGATCCCATCAAAGCCAAACTGGCTTCAGAAATATATGCTTCAAATTGAAATCAACAAACCAAAACCCTTTTAACAGTTTTATATCATAACATATTAGCCATCATTTGCATCAAAACAAGCAAAGTACATGAATATATCCCAAATCTGATTTTAGCCAAAAAGAACAAAAGCAAGAATTCTTTGATTTATATCCCAAGCAGAAGAAAAACGCCATACCTGAGATGAACAAAACAGAATACAATAGCCCAAGCAGAAGAACAATAGAAGCAAAAGGCGCTACCTAGTTTGGGAAGGATCGAGAATAGAGAGCAAAGGCAACAGATGAAGAGGAAAACTTGAAAGCCGTAAGACCAAGCGAAACGGCACCGGATATGTGCAGATGATGAAGACCAAAAGATAAATACACTCTGAAGATAAGAAAGGATCGAGATTCCGCTAAAGTAATAGCAAAAGAAACTAGGCAGAAATTTTTAATATGAAGATCCCAAAATATTTATTAAAAAAATTATTTTATATATTATAAAATATGTTTAATATATAGTAATAAATTATAATATGATGTAATTAAATAAATTTTTTATATAAATTTATATTATTAAAAATTTATTTATTTATATTAAATTTTATTACATTATATCAAATATATTTATAATATCTTTTAATGATTTATAAAATATTTTATATTAATATTTTAATGTTTTGCATAGTATATAGTATATTGATGTTATTTATATTAAATAATTTTTACCCATTATGACAATGGCTTAGCGAAAAGAAAACAAAAAGTCAAAAAGCTGATATGATATTAAAGTCACTGTGGTCATTGTATCTTTATTTTAAATCTTAATAAAAATTACAATTTTCAAAAGTTCTAAATGTATAAATAAATAAATAAAATTTTCATTTTAAAATCATAACTGTATAAATAAATATTCAAAATTTAATTATAAATATTTCATTTTGTATTTATTTTATATTAATAATTTAACTTTTGTATAATATTTTATATATTGATGTATACATATTAAATAATTTTTATTAATTGATTATTTGATAGCATGTGATAATTATTCAAAGTAAACTAAATAATTTTTTTTTTGATAAATAAGTAAACTAAATAATTGATTATTGTTATATTAAGATAAGTTGATTTTTATCTCAAAATTATCACTTTTGGAAAAGGTAGTGCACTACAGTTGAATATTTATTTTCTTTTCTTTTCATTGGCAAAGGTAAAAATCACATCATCAATGAGAAGAAAACGATTAATTAGATTATAATGTTATTTTTTGGTAATTTTAAGTTATATTAATTATATTGTAATGTTATGATTTTCCATAATAGATGTTTATTATAATATCCAATTTACAAGTACTTATAAGAATGATTTTTTTACAAAACTGGAAAAATTGGAAGAAAACAATAAAAAAGAAAATTTAAATAAAAAATAATAAACTATTCATTTACTTAATAAAATGCCAAATCTTTACTTTGTGACAATAAATTTATGCCAAGTAGATTTATCGAGTCCATGTGACAAAAAAAAAAAACTCAATGAATGTGTTGCCACAAGATGAGTTCCTATGAGGGACATGGGGATGTAAAAAAGGGATCCTATCAACTTGTTCGGATAAATTATTATTTAGTCTCTATGTTTTGATCTAATTTACACTTGTGTCTTTATATTTTAAAAAAACAATCAAGTCATTCATTTGTTTTGAAACCGTTAACAATATACTCCTTTCATCAAGAATTACACTCTTTTGCCGTTAGTGAATTGTGAAATGACTAAAAGGGACATTATATAACAAATAAAGAATAGACAGCTGTCTGTTCAAATTTTTTTCTCTCACCTTTCGCACACTCTATTTCTTCTTCTTCTCTTCTGTCCATTATAGATTGGTGAAGGGTTAGAGTGTTTGTAGGGGTTGTGAAAGTAGGAAGTTAACTTTAATGGTGATGCATTCTATATAGTGATTGTCGGGTTATTTGGTAGAATCATAAAGTAAGTTTTTGTTTGATTTTCTATATACGTTTTTTATTTATGTAAAATTGACCTTGGATAATTGATTTCATTTTGGTTTCTATTGATTTTTGTTTGATCAAGTAACCGATTGTGAAGTTAAATGAAATGTTTTATGAAATTGGGGTTTTTTTTTTCAAACTAGATTTCAAAATTGAAATACAATATCAAAGAAGGAAAATTGTAATAATTGATTGATTTTATGTACGAAATTAAGTTAATTTTCTTTTGGGTGTGGTCTTCTCAATGTGGCATGGATTCTATGCGTGAATTAGGATTTTTATAAGGGGTTATAGTTATAATTGTGTTATATGACAAATCTGTAAGTGGTAATTGTTAATTTGTGCTTTGAGTAATTGATTTATAAGAAGTTTTGTCAAAAATGGAATCTGTTATGAATACTACCTACAATGTGTTTGATGAAACGTCTAAATGAAAAAAATTAAATGTTTTGAATTTTGCAGTCATGCTTGTTTTTGGTACTATTAATGCATATGAGTCTTCTTGAAAGTTACACATTCAAATTAACATATCTAGGTGAGGAAGGTACAATTACTAATGTAAACCCAGATAGATACATTCACTTTGATTTGATTGATGACATTTTCAAGCTCTTCAAAGTTAGGACTGAGTTTGTTGATGTCTACTTTTGGTCAGGTAACATACATGTTGCTAATGACTTTGATGTTATGTTTATGTTTGAGATGTGTAAGGATACTGTTGAAGTAAGTTTGAAGGTGGTTGAGCAAGTTCCAAAAGCCCTAAACATAGATCCACCAGAAGAAATATTATTACTAACTAATGATGAGGCTCCTAAACAAAAGGAGGAGGAGGTAGCAGTTAATTTAGGAGACAGTGTACCTGTTATAAAGGAAGTAGTTGCAGAAAATATTACAACGTCACTTGGCCCTGATATGAGTAAGAGGGTTGATGCAGGAAATGCTGGTGAAGCTGCACCTATTAATCCAATTGCAAGGTGTAATAAGAAACAGTTTATTCTTGGGGTTAGGATTTAGGAATCTTATTTCCAAGATGGTGATAAGCACATGGATAGGAATAGTGGTGGCAATGAGGGTGGCATTGGCAGGGGTGAATCTGTTTAAGACAGGGGTAAAGGAAGAGGTGTGAGAGGTAGGCATGTTGGCTTAAGGGGTAGGGGCAGGGGCAGAGTCAGTGGTAGAGGGGTAACTAGTGGAAGGGGTATAGGCACAGATGGCAGTGAAACTCTACTGGCTAGTTGTAAGGGTGTGAACAGAGGTGGCAAGGCTACTAGAAGAAGGAATGCAAATAGTGAGCCTAAATTAGCAAATATTCCAATTGCGAATGAGAATGCATATGACTTTTCTGATAGTGAAGATGAAGAATACAAGGAAAAATCTGACAGTAGGGTTATAGATAGTACAAAGAGCAGTGAATCGGATGGTGAATCAGAGGATATGGGGGTTAATATTGATTATCATGATATAGATAAATTAATAGATGATGAGGATGATGGATTAAGCAATGTAGGGTCAGATATTTCACTTGATATATTAAGCAGTAGCGATGATGCTTCTGAGGGATTGATGGAGAAAAGGAAGAAGAGGAAGAAAAAAATAAATCCTTTTAAAGGAATGTATAACAATGAGTTTGTAAGTCAATAGAATATAGAAGTAACATTTGAGGTAGAGCAAGTATTTGAAAGTGTGCAAGTGTTTAAGGATGCTCTTAGAGATTATGGAGTGAAATGGGAGTATAAGTTAAAATTTTTAAAAAATGATTTAGTGAGAGTGACTGTCATTTGTATTGGTAATGGTTGTAGTTGGAGGATCCATGCCTCTATTATGGCAGATGATAGTACTTTTATGGTTTAAACACTTAAGGATGAGCATACATGTGAGAGGTTGCCTGTGAACAAGAATAATTCTGCAAACACAAAGTGGATTCAAAAGAAACTTGCAAAACAGTTAAGAGCTGATTCTGATATGAGTTATGATTTGATGCAGCATGAGTTGTCAAAACACTAGAGTATTAATCCTGATAAATGGCAATTATTGAGGGCAAAGAACAAAGCTAGAGAAGAAAATGAGAGTTTACACAGTTAGAGTTTTGCTTAATTGCCAGCTTACATTTAGCATTTGAAAAAGTATAATCCTAATACTTTTGTGAAGATTAGTTATCAAGACAAATAGAATGAAGATGATCCAATGGTTTTTAGCAAACTTTTCAAATGTTTTGGGGTAATGAGAGAATGTTTTAGAGAAGGGTGTAGACCTTTCATTGGTTTAGATGGTTGCCACCTCAAAGGACCTTATGATGGTTATTTTATGTCAGCTATTTCATTAGATAGGAATAGAAGGATTTTACCTTTAGCATTTGGGATTTTTGAATCAAAATGCATTGGCAGTTGAACACTCTTTTTAGATTGTCTGCATCAATGCATAGGAAGAGGAACAAATGAAAAGCCCTTGACATTTATGTCAGATAGTGTTTTATCATAATTTTATTGTGTTTAAGTTATGTTTTTAGTATTAATTTAATATTTATTTTATAGTTTATTGTGGTATTTTAATGTATTTGTTAGTCTTGTTCAGTTTAATGAATAAACTAAAGAAATGAAAGAATTTGAAGCAATGTAGACCATGGAATGAAGGAGTAGCCCTCAGTATAGTAATATATATATATATATATATATATATATATATATATATATATATATATATATATATATATATATATATATATATATTACTTATTAGTATTATTTGATAATAATTAATATATTATTTTAATTATTTTTAGTATTATCTAATAATAATTATGTTTACACCACCCCGCCCATGATCCAGATCATTAAAAAATTAATAGGTTTAGAGATCAATTAATCAGGCATGAGGTGTAGCAAAAAACCACAAAGTCAACTCGCAAAGCTGAGAATTTTAGGGTTTTATAAATCTCTATAAATACCTTCATTAATGTTAGTATGAGATCATGATTGACTTCAATACATACACAAATTTCTCATTGGTTTCTAGTGATCTTGGTTGATGGTTGCGATTTGGCCTAAATACCTTCAATACTCTTTGATTAACAGTTTTCCGAGCCTATATATCATACTCTTATTAGGCTAGTTGATAGTTTCCGATGGCCTAAATATAAACTTTTCAGATTATTTTATTATATAATTTTTTTAGATTTACTGTTGACGAGGACATTTTTGAGCCCTATATATATATATATTGAATTTCAGTTTTGTTCTTATTGTTCATACAAATATAGAAAATCCAAAAAATAGTAGTTTGTTTCTCTAAGAAAGTGCTTATAATTTCCTTGATTCTATAAAAAATAATGTAAAAATTGTTATTTGATTCAGAAATTTTAGAAACAGTACAAAAATTGCCATATCAAATATTACAAATTTTTGTATATTGCTAGTACCGAAACATAAAAACACATAAAAATAATTTAAAAATATTTATTGCATTAATTCATATATTTTTATACTAATAAATTAATAATTTTTTGATTTAATTGTTAGTATTTATCTCATAAAATTAATATATTATATCTTTTTACATCCATTTTGACTTTTACATATATTGTAGATTATAAATATAGAAGAAATTCAAGCCGCCCAAAGTCTTATTAATTTCCTTTTTTTTTTTTTTTATTTTATTGCTTATTTATCCTACATGTTAGTTCCTTATTCTTTAATTTAAATTCACTATTTAAATCAATGTTTTCAAAATTGAATTAATGATCAAACCAATCATGTTATTAGCTTGCAGTTAAATAATTGGACTGGTTGAATTAGTGATCCGATCATTTGAACAAAACCTCTTCATTTTTTTTATCATTTTATAAAAAATTTTCATTAATAATAATCTGATCGATTAAAAATGGCTAAAGCGGTCAAAACAGGTCAAATGTGATTTAATTGAAATTTCAATTTTTCAGTAAATCAAATTAGATTGGCTATTGATTTTCAATTCAACCAATTAAACCAGCAAATACAATTTGATTTTTGAAATATTGATTTGAACTATTAAAATCCAGTAAAAAAAATTAAAAATGATAGCTAAATACACCCTACTCTACTTTTTTTTTTTTTTAATTTAATAGATCACTATATTATCAAATAACTTTTTTTTTTTTTTAATTTAATAGATCACTATATTATCAAATAACTTTTGTATGTTATACAAATTCATTAATATTAATCATGAACTTTTTATTCTAGATTTTTTTTTTCAATTTTAAATGTATAAACTAGATAAATATAGTTTTAATTCTCTTTTTAGATTAAAAGAAAATTTTACCACACTTCAAGTCGAACTGAGTTTGTGTGAGTTTATTTTATGTCTAATTTAGATTGTAATATTTGTCAATTATTTACTTGATACTTATAATACATTATATATAACATATAATATCTTTTGGAAAAAGTATATGGGAAAGTAGAATATTTGATGGAAGAACAAAAGATCCTTTTAAACATCGTGTCATAATGGGAAAGCCCCATATATTAAAATTAATTAATCAAATTAATGATAAAATATAAGGACGTTTTAATGGACATTATAAGCTCCTCTTAACAGAAGCGCCAAGCAGGAGGTAATGATGGAGATGGGAGCCAAAGGGTGAGCTCACCTAATCCCTAAAATAAAAAAAATTTTAAGTATAAAATTATAAAATTTTGATTATATATTATATTTTACTACTTTATTTGAGTTTTTTTTAAATATATTACTTTTTTTTATATATATTTATATATCATTTTGATATAAATTATAATATAAAAAATTTAATTTTATAAAAAGATATTTTTTAGCTCTGTCACTTACTAGAGAGACAATGGATAGAAAAATAAAAATTTAGGCACTATAAAAATTAGGTGTTTCTCATATTTTATAAGAGATATTTATAAATCCAATCATATTAAAGCTTGTTATTTGGTACTATGATCATTGAAAAAAAAAACAATACATAAATTTGAAGATGCTCCAAAATTTTTTCAATTTCCCATTCAAAAATTAAGATCTTTTAATTTTGAAATTGAATCATTTTTTTATATACGAGAAAAACTTTCGGTTTGAAAGCTTAATTGAAATGAATCATAACATTTTTTTTTTGCTATAAATAATTGGTATAAAGGTCAACAACTTCGAATTGGATCAGTTTATTCAAAACAAATAAGAATATGAGCCAACAAAATCTTAATTTATGGAGAGATTTTTGGTAATAATCCAAAAATAACAATATAAAAGAAAAAATAGAAGTTTATGATGATTTTAAAATCTTTTTATACGTCATACCGGGTCTGACATATTATTTAGGCCCATTACTATGACATGAGATACCGTTTTAATAACTGATGTACGTATATTTTTTTAAAGGAATTAGCCTCATCCAAGTCAGAATATAAAATGAGTTTCAGCAAATAAGAATCGAACACGTGGTCACGTTTGATGCTGCCCTGTACTTCAGGTGGGCGGTGGCCACAGAGAGAGAGAGTTTTCTTGATTGATCGATCGCGCCTCAATCTTGCGCGTCACATACACAGAACCCATCTCTCTTTCTCTCTCATTTTCAAAGGAAAGCTGTCGTTTTGCTAGTCCCTTTTTGGATAAACCTTCAATCAAGACAGAATCATTGATAAACCCCTTCACAAGCAGTTTTGATATTTTATCTTCTCTGCTACTGCTCTGTCAGTTTGTGTAATTTTGTGAAATTAGCAATTCGGTGAAATGGGTTTGTTCAGAACGGTTCACTGAACTTAATCTGAAGTGGGTTGTTTTGGGAGGATTCTAAATTGAAGAGATTTATGGTACGAAATGTAACTTTTTTTTTGACAATTTACTTTTTCCAGTTGTAGTTAATAAAAGGTTCTTTCTTTGAAACAGGGATTTTGGAAGGTGTTTTTGTGAGAATTAATTATTTCTGTTTGGTATTTTAACATTCATTTTCAGGTCAATGATTGATGTTTTGGTTAATTTAAGGTTTTGGTGCTAGATTTGTGGAGAACTCTGTAGCTGGATTGGAATAAGTAAGGTTCTGAAGGATTGTGACTAGAATTGTAGAATCGGTGAATTTGGGAATATGGTGATATAGAAGACTACTTGTGAGATTTGGTTCTTGGGTTTTGAAAAAGCAATTGGGGATGGCAACTGCTAGCAAAGCTAGAGTTATGCTCGAGGGTCTAGTAAGAGAAGGATCGTTTAAATGGTTACTTAGCAGGCGAAGTTCCTTCGATGAAGAATTTGAGGAAATGGGAAGGTCTCCATCTGCAAGCAGGAATTGGATAGCTGAGCTCTCTCCACTTGCTAATATGATTGTTCGTAGATGCTCAAAGTAAGTGCTCCTGCTATTTTTTCTGTTCCATGATTGTTCCTTTTCTTTGCTGTAGCTACTGTGCATTTTATGATTCAGGTTGGTTCAAGTTTTCCTGCACAATTAGTTAGATGTGAGGTGGTATACTGTTCTGGCGCTTTTTTCTCTGAGAGAATCTGATCGCTATTTTAAAATATGTACACTATCTCTGCTTTATTTAATTATTATCTTCTCATGGACAAAAGAAATAAAATGATGCAGAATCCTTGGGGTGGTTTCGACCGACTTGCAACAAAGCTTCAATATGGAGGCATCTGATTCAATAAAGCATCCATCGCGGTATGCAAGAAATTTCTTGGAGTATTGCTGCTTCAGAGCACTGGCCCTATCCATTCAAGTAACGGATCATCTAACTGATAGGAAGTTTCGACGCTTGACCTATGACATGATGCTAGCTTGGGAGACTCCAGCAGCTTCCAGCCAACCTTTGGTTAATGTGAGTTTGTTCATTTAACTATGTTTAGGTTTTGTATTCCAGGTACTCTGTGCTAAAAGGTTGTTAAATTATTGTCATTTATACTCTGTCTGCCCCTGCCTATTGATGGATGTGTTTGGCTGTCATAATTCTTTTAGGTAGATGAGGACTTAACTGTTGGACTAGAGGCCTTCTCTCGGATAGCTCCAGCAATCCCACTCATTGCCAATGTGGTTATCAGTGAAAATCTTTTTGGGGTGCTTACTTTGTCAACTGGTGGTCGGCTTCAATTCTCCACCTATGACAAGTACCTTAGTGGACTAGAGAGGTAATCACATTTCCTTATTAGATATTAAGAGGTTAATTTATAATACCTCTTGTTAGCACACGACCGCTTCCCTCTCAAGTTACTGTCACTCTCTAAATTGATGATAGAATTCAGTGTTGTTTAGCTAATGTGTAATGAAACGAATTTTTTATTGATACCTTCCCATGTGGACTTCCTGGCAGAATGCTTGAATGATTTAAGATCAGGCAGGTCTGAATTACTTGGGAATTTCTTTCTAGCGAACTTATGTATATTATTAGGATTCTTATCAACAAAGCTTCATAGATTCTAGGATCAGAATTGCATCACACTACTTAGAGAAGCTTGATTATTGCTTGTATTTTATTCTTCCAATAACTGGCCACCAGAACTGAAGCATCACATTGACTTATATAGACCGTTAAATCTTAATTGGACTGGGGGATCCCTTTTTTCATTTAACTACTAGACTAATTAGGATTTCTACTAAACTGCAAAGCTTTGACTGAAGTTGGGACTCCAAAAAGAAATAATCATCAACGCATCATAGCAGACTTTGATTTTGAGGTCCTAAAATCATCTACAATGTTCAGCAAATAATAGTTTCTTTATTCTTGTTGTTATGGGTTTTCTTTCTCTCCATGTTGGCTGAGTTTGAATCATGCTTGGCACTATGAAAAAAATTATGCATTTTTTTTAGCTGCCTTGTTGCATGAAACCACCAAACAAGAAACATAATCTAGAAAGATGTAAAATCTTGCCAAAGGAGGGATGAGGCTATGCTGACTCATCAAACGTGATTAGCCTGTTCTGTGCAAATTGGTTAAAAGAATACTAAGAAGCCTGAAATGGGTGACTTTAGCTTAGATGAATGGGGAGCTTGCCTACAACTGCTTGTTCAATGGCTAGGCATTGGCAGAAAAATTAGGGTTTTCAGGTTTGCAATGACCAGTCGAATGGCTAGAGACTTGGGTTTTTGTTTTGTTAGTATAAAAAAGTTTTAATGGTTGATGTCTAGGCTTATGAGGATACCAATTTGCAAGGTAAGAATGCCACTTTCGTAATTCATTTTTGTGTGTTTGTGTATTTGATAATCAACAGTTAATTATTGCTTTATCAGTATAGATTATTTAGTTCACTATATTTCATTAATCAATATATATGGTGGAAAGTGGGAGGGAATAACAGAGGGGAGCAAGGCTACCAATGGAGATAGGCTATAGTGTGCGTCAGGACTTAGATGTGTTCACACATAGTTGAAAAATGGTTAAGAAACATTAGAAAGAGGATTGCAATTGCAGAGGTACTTTGAAGCACTTGAACTTGTTTTAAAAATGGAATTTGCAAAAATTGTGATTTGATAATAGAATTCATGCTCCAAGAAAATGGAATTGACTAATTTGTGCTGAATTCATTCTCAGCCCTTCTAAAGTGCTAATTTCACTCTGATCCATTGGGTAGGCAATAGATTTTATATCCTTTGTGAAGATACAAATTTCAAGTTTTTGTGAACTGTTTCTGAACTAAGGTTCCCAGTACTCATAAATGAAGGTGATTGGAGGAGAATGACTAGGTGGATATACGGATAATTACTGATTCATTGATATTAATTTGTGGTAAAATAACATGTTCTTAGATATTAATTTGTGGTAAAATGACATGCTCTTCACTGGTTCTACACAAATCAGCAGATCAATATGTGAAATTTGTTATTTTTGGAGAATGAGATCACAAGTAGAAGATACAGAAGCAAGAAGATCCAGTCAAATAGAAAAAAGGGGGAATTTTTAGGTGATGTGACTCGATCCAAAATGTAGAAGCTGTAATTCGATAAGCACAGACCATTAGAAGAAAAGGATTAGAAGCTTAATTATGGACTAAAACCCAAAAAATTATTATTAAATATCGATCAAGCAAACCCAAGTTGTTTACAAATGTGCTTGAAAAAGACCAAATTGATCATATTAGTGACTTGCTGCAATGGGATGAACATAATTCTCATGGCATGCAACTATGAAGGTTGAACTTCTTTGGTGTCATAAACTTTAGATGGTATTTTTCTTTTCAAATTCTTGAATGAACATCCACATGATCTTCCATCGTGGCGTTTGTTTTAGGATTTTGGGCTTCTTTTAGAGTGAGCCACCAGCTCTGAATATTGCAATATTTTGTCTATATTTGCTAAATTCTTTTTGATTCTTAGGTGTAATTTTTTATATGTTTCTGTGTGCTTGTCTTGACCCACAAGGGGAAGAGTAATATGTTTTTGGTATAAAGGTTTTAAACTTTGATAAACTCCTAAAACTTCAAGCCTTGTCATTTCTGTAATTTTGTGGTTATGCTCTAATGTTGATTTTCAAGTCACTGTTAACTTGCTTGTACTCAATTGTTTCATATTGATTAACGCAGATGCTAGATAACTTTAAAAAAAAAAAAAAAAAAAAAAAAAAAAAAAGAGAAGTAATATAAAATTATTTTCCTTTTTCACTTTTGCTGCAGTTCACTTTAAAATGAACCAGAATAAAAGTTTCTTCCATGGGACTTTGACCTTTAAGGCGTTCTAGTGTTTGGTAAAGACTGGTGTGGGAAAGACGTTTGACATCATTTAACTTATACTTTAATCTTCCTCTCAAGGTTTTAAATGACCAATCAAACAAATATTGATTAACGTGTGATCGGGTGAAAACTGTTTGAAAAATAAAGTCTTCTTCTTGCAAGCAAGACGCATTGATTGATGCATATTGGCTTATACAATATGTATTTCATTTTTAGCTGGCTGATATGTCATATGGTATTGCCCATTAAAAGTTGAGGAAATGGTTTTTGATCTTGAGAAACACCCTATTAGTCATGGTAAAAACATGGTACTTAGCCATAGACTTATATGATTTACCTTTTTTTGTCTGCAAATTCCCCTAATAAACTCAACCAAAGTCATAAATTTATGCATGTTCCCTAACCCTAACATCATCAAACACTTTTCCCTTTTGAGGTCCTATGTCAACAAGCATCAGATAAACCAACAAGTATCACATAAAGGAACTCCTCTAAGAGATCCTCCATCAAAATGAACTAAAAAAATCTGTAATGCAGATATAATGAAAATTTATGTTCAAAATCACAATAATACATATAGCCATATGATTAAGCAAGGTCATGTACACCATTTCGCACAAGAAAGTGGCATACCATCCAACCAGATCATTGATTGAATTACTCTTATGTTTGCAATTTACATTTGAATTTTTGTTATTGTGCCTATCAGGGTTGGTTTTGACTATATCTTTTCTTCCCTATATTTCCAGTCTATGACATATGTCACTTTGAAAAACTGATTGAGATGAATTTTATGATAAAGGATGTTTCATTAATAAATAACTATGTAGTTCGTTTTTCAGGTTCATTCTGGCTGCACATATTTTCATTTTTCAGGTTCATTCTGACTGCACATATTTTGGCTTTGTAGTAGGACCTAGTAAGAATCCATATAGCCGACCCCAATTAATTTTGATAGCCGACCCCAATTAATTTTGATATTAAGCTTGAGTTGAGTAGGACAGAACCTAAATTTGAATTTCATAGTTCTCCATATGAACTTTTCCTGTCAAGTTTATGCGACTTATGGTGCTAGTTTGATTTAGTAGGACCATATTTGATTCAATTTTTTTTTTTTTTCAAATGTTGTGATAGTGGGCACATCTCATTTTTATATTTTAAATTGGTCCTTTCTACAGGGCAATAAAAAAGATGATGACCCAATCGGATTCATCACTTCTTTCTGCAGTTCGATTGTCAAGAAGAGAAAAGATTCTGGAAGTAGATGGAACAGTCACTACCCAACCAGTTCTTGAACATGTAGGAATCTCTACCTGGCCAGGTAGGCTCATTAAACGAACAAATTGGTTCAATCAGCTTTGCAAGTGTCCGTTTTTGTAAAACAGATGTGAGACCAATTCTTAGAACATTCTAACTGAATTTTTTTGTAGATTCCTATTTATGTATGCTAAAATTTTTGTTTTCCTTTTCTTTTTCTTTTTGACAAGTGCATATACTTAAATATATGGCCAATTTATTTTATATGTTATCATGTGCACAGGTCGTTTAGCTCTCACAGATCATGCACTATACTTTGAAGCTCTTCGTGTTGTATCTTATGACAAGCCAAAAGTATATGATTTGTCGGACGATCTAAAACAGGTTGTTAAACCTGAGTTAACAGGACCATGGGGTACACGCCTTTTTGACAAGGCAGTCTCATATAAATCTATTTCATTGTAAGGCATGATTCATTTATATTTGGATAAGTATTTAGTTCTGATTTCTTCATGTTGAAATCTAGATGTCTCATTCTCATTAACTGAATGCTTCTGAAAACTTTGTTAATAATTAACCTTCAAGTTTTCTCTCCCAGATCAGAACCAGTTGTCTTAGAGTTTCCCGAGCTTAAAGGGCATAGTCGTCGTGATTACTGGCTAGCAATTATCCGGGAAATTTTGTATGTTCACAGATTCATAAGTAAGTTCCAAATAACAGGAGTTGAACGGGATGAAATACTCTCAAAGGCTGTGCTTGGAATTCTGCGACTACAAGCCATTCAAGAAATTTGTTCTGTAGATTCTGTTCGTTGTGAAGCTCTTCTCATGTTTAATCTCTGTGATCAACTTCCTGGTGGAGATTTGATACTAGAAACTCTTGCAAGTATGTTGTCCATAAGAGAATTAGGACACCCTAACAATTATAAAGCTGGAGGTGGAATGTATTCAATCTCAGCCTTGGACATGGTTTCCAATTTAGGGTTTGTGTTTGGAACAAGTTCAAGTGATCAAAATGAGGCTGGACTTGCTGTCGGTGAGATAGCTGTGGGAGAGATGAGTTCATTGGAAAGAGCTGTTAAGGATTCTAGAAACAGCTACAAAAAGGTGGTACGGGCACAAGAAACAGTTGATGGAGTAAAAGTAGATGGTATTGACACCAATTTGGCAGTGATGAAGGTGATACTAATGATACTATTTATGAACTTTGCATATCTATTTTGCCAGATGTTCCTGCTTTTCTTAGTTTTGCTTCTTGCACTATTGGAATCGAGGCCTAAATTTTTATTTGACTTGGTGTAGAATAATTTTTGTTTCTTGATGGTGATAGGCAATGCAATCTCTCTGTTGATCTGAGTTTATGTGCATGAAATTACATTGTCACATGTTTGTATTACAGTTTCTTCGCAAATTAAACTGGTTTAATTGCATCATGAACAGAACCTTATCACATGCTCTTTTGTACCATCTTCTCACCTAACATAACCTTGCCTTCACCTTCCACTATATGATTCCTGGATAATATGTTTTAAATGGTGTTTGCAGGAGTTACTGGACCCTGTCATGGAAGTTGGAAAGTGGATTCTTTCCTTGGCATCTTGGGATGATCCTGTGAAGTCTTTGATGTTCTGTTTGATTTTCACTTATGTCATTTGGAGGTAAGAGGCATATTACATTTTTCATTACCAATAAGCATCTAAGACAAGAAAACTAAAGTCCTTTTGTAATTTAAATGATAATAATATTGAGTTTTACGAGAATATTGGTGTAATTTTTCAAAGTAGTTAAATTATTAAACTTTGGATTAAATTTTCAAATTAGTTAATGACTAAACATGCATGGAGCTTTTATTAAGTTTCTCAATAAAAAGGGTGCTGAATTTTAGGTATTTGATTTGTTGCACTCTTGCAATTATGAAAGATTGCAGGAGTTTATTTAACTCTTGATGTCAATATCCCTGTAGGATTTACTTACCAAGAATTAGTCAATTCTAGCTTGTCTGATTTCAGCCTCCTCTTGCAACAGAACCAAACTGCCTTGAATATTAGTAGTAGCTTAACTGATTAACAATGTTTCACTGCGTGTTGGGGATGTTACTGCTAGATATTGTGATTCTGTGACTTACATACCACCTCTATGCACATTGTTTCTGGTAGGAATAGAAACATGGCAGAGCATTGATACGGCAACATGCCAAAGTGGGGGGATTTATCTGTCCCCATCCTGTTCTCATATGAATCTCCCCAACTCATAACCCAGTGGTCAGCCCCCATCTTTGTTCTCATGGGGAATGGAATGCCTGGTGGGACCTGCCTATCTCTACTTTGCTGAAACAAGTTCATTCAACTATGCTTGCACAATCACACACCACACAAAATCAGAAGTGCAAAATTTTGATTGTACCACCCAAAAACTTAAAACCGTCACCATTTTGAAATTTAAAAAAAACAAAAAAAAAATCCACATATCAATTATGGCCATCATGAAATCTTTAACAAACAAGAACTGAAGCTTCAAAAACTCAATTAAACAGAATGGTTCCAATTGGCAAGTCTATATACATGTGTGTGCGTGTGCGCGTCTGTTTGTACTATTGAATATGCATGTTGTCTCTTAATGAGCCTCATTTTCTGAATGTTCCACTCATTTTTGAACTTGATATGTTTATTTTGATTAAACTTGGCCATGCTATTTTATATATGTATATATATATATATATATATATATATATATATATATATATAGGTTTTGTTTTAAATTATAAATCTTGTGATCATTAAGTTCTGTAAAATATATTCTGATTTTTCATATTGCCTATACTTTGTGGAGCATGTTTAGTTATAAGCTTCTGCCTTTCTTTGCCTTGAGCTAAATCTTGTTTTCAATAATTTAGTCTTCATTGGATATTGGATATCTGTCGAGCCTTTTGACTGTAATCAAGACTTAAATCACTGATGATCATCACTGATAAAAATAATCGTTTCGACTACTCATCTAAATCTTCTTGTTCTGTGAAGCTGAGTCAGCTTCATTGTAGTTGTTTTTATGTCATGAGTGAATGTACAATCATATTGCTTTTAGACTTTGATGTTCTGTTAGAGTATATCTCATTTCTTTGTTTGATATTTTCAAGAATATCAGAAACAAGAACCACAACAATTTTCTTTTTCCTTTCTATATGCATATAACTCAACATTGAGAGGGAGCAATGAAAGGAGAGATGGTTATGGAAATAGAAAGAGATGCTTTACAAATTAGGTTGATGTTTTGATAATTCGTTATTTTTTCCTGCACACATCATACTGGTAGGTTTCTTTCAAGAGGACTTACAAGATGTTCATCTCAGGGGATGGTTGGCTTATGCCTTTGGAATGTCACTCATCTTTCTCGCAATCTTTATGATGCTTACACAATTTTGTAACCAAGGAAGCCCTGATGAACTTAAGGTAATAGCACCTCCACCAATGAACACAATGGAACAGCTTTTGGCTGTTCAGACTTCAATTTCTCAAGCTGAACAGCTCATCCAGGATGGGAACATTTTCCTTCTCAAGTTTCGCGCCTTGCTGCTCTCCATTTTCCCACAGGTTCCTTGCTCTCCTTGTCCTTCTTGGCTTATGCATCTCTCTCTCTCTCTCTCTCTCTCTCTCTCTCTCTCTCTCTCTCGTGTTTCCATAATCTGCCTTAAGTTCTTCAAACCATGGTGCATGTAATCATTTTGTATTCAAATTTGTCAACCTTTTTCTCTGGCATGAACTAATACATGTTTGTGTCTGTATGATGACCAGGCAAGTGCAAAATTTGCAGTAGCACTTTTATGTATGGCTTTGATCCTAGTTTTACTCCCTAGCAAGTACATAGTTCTATTGACCTTTTTGGAGGCATTTACAAGATATTCGCCTCCAAGGAAAGCAAGCAGTGAAAGATGGTTGAGGAGACTGAGAGAGTGGTGGTTTAGCATACCAGCAGCTCCTGTAGTTCTTGAAAGAGACAAGGAAGACAAAAAGAAGAAATGATTCTGTAATTTTATCTATCAGTAAATACATCTATATGTACAGTTGTGTAAACATAAAACTGAGTGTAAATGTAAACAAGAGTGACCAGAAATAATAATGAAAGGAAAAAAAAAAAAAAAAGGAAAAAAATTCGTATGTTGGCTCTTAACAAAATTATTTAAGAGTGTTGATATTCATGTGATGTGTTAAGTTTTCAAGTGCATTCCAACGTCTTAGTGTCTCTATTAATGCTTGATGAGTCAAGTGGCTGTTTGGTGTCATTTCTGTTTTTGTTTTTTTATTTCTACACTAAACGTTTTCAGCTTTTAAGCATTTAATTATTGTCAGTTATCTCGGTAACACCTATGTTAAAAATTTTAAATAAGCAAAATTTTTGTAAGTCAAAATTTTTGATTTAAAATTTATACTTAAAATTCAAAATTTATATTTTCAGTATTTAATTTTTAATTTTTTCGAGACACTTTCTAAAGCTTACTAATAAGTTTTTAAATAGTAATATTAAAATTGTTTTCATAATTGAAAAGGATTTGAGTTTAAGTTAAATTTTTGAAAATAAATAAATAAAGGACTATGAAGTTTTCATCTTTGTTCCGATAAAATTTAGTGTAATGACAGTGTCTTTCTTTTTTTTTTTTTTTTCAAGTATCTTCACCTTATTATTGATTTAGAGTTTTCATCTTCACTTATAAAAAAAGTGATAAATATCTTCTCTTTTTTATCTTCTTTTTTTTTTTTATGAAAGTAAAAAAAAAAAAAAGATATTTAGTAATTTTCTTACACGTAAAAGTACTATTATATTATTGATTTTGTGATGCAATCTGTACTCCGTATTTGACCTTTGATTATACCATGCCCACGTTCTAATTAAGTTCTCTTCTTTATGCTTTGAGTCACATATATCTGATATGCCATTTGAGCTTTTTATCCAAAAAAAAAAATCTCACATTGATTCTCTTATAGCTCATTGTAACTTGCAAGTATAGCAATGTCTTTACTGTCAGAATTTTTTTTTATTTTTTTACCTGAGATTTCATATACATTTCAGAGCAGATAAAATTTTCAGCAGTCAAATATTACAAAGAAAATCCATATCCAACATAATGGAACTTTTATATTCCATTAAGACTTTTAAAAAATAAAAAAAAAAAAATCATATAAGATTGTAGTAACAGTAAACTGCTTAATTTTATCATTTATAGCAATTCATCCTAATCCATATCTGTCTCTGATTTCTAGCTTTCAACAAGATTTTATTAGTAAATTTTTTTTCTTTCAGGTTCCAAACTTAACAAAAAGTATAAAACTTTTTTCTTGGTATATTGAACTTCCAATCTACAAATGAAAACTTGCCAGAATGATGAAATTGATTTCAACCCAGAATTCATATACATAATAAAGAAATTAATTTTTTTTTTCCCTTAATCATGACATGTAAAATCCATCAAAAACTTACAAACATTCTCAATAATAGTGAATCTCAACTAAATAATTATAAGAATTTTCTTTTCCTTTTTTTCTTCGTCCTGTAAAAGACATTATGAACTACAGAGATAAGCAATTAAACGTTATTTATGTTATTTATTTATAATAATTTATTCCTGAGCTAGAAAATTTTAAAAATAATAATAATAATAATAAAGAAAAACTATCAGAACTTCTTATTTGATCAAAACCAAAAAAAAAAAAAAAAGCTCTATCTCTATAATAATCAAAAGGAAAAATTGAAAATCAAAATTAAAAAAAAAAAAGAAATAATAATAATTTTCTTTTCTGGCTAGTATTCACGGAACTCATTTATCCCCTCCAAGGTAGAAGAAGAAGAAGATGAAATGGAAGTCCTGATATTAGGAGTAGTGGTGAAAAATAAAGAATCAGCATAATTATAAAATGGCTGATTTGCACATAGAAACTCTGTATTTGGTGTAAAAACTGGAATATTAGTAATAAAAGGGTTAGGAGGATCAAAAATTGGAGGCACAAAACAAGAATTAACTTGTCCATCACCTATGTTCCCACAATTTTCATCTGTAATCACTGAAGACGATTCATTATCGTCATTTCCAATCATTTTCACATTCTTATTATTATTTTCCTCCTCAGGTGATGAATTACCTTTTTCTTGTTTTAACTGAGTCGTATGATGATCATCTTCTTCTTCTTCAGACCGTGATAAACCAGTCAGCTTTTGCACCAACATCATAAAATCCTGAGGATTTGTGTGAATAATTTTTGGAGAATGTGTATATATGATAACCGGGTGGCGTTGCGGTTGTGGTGGCAGCTTGGTAGGACCTGAGACGCCAAGGGAAGAGGCGGAGGAGGAAGAAGAGGAGGAAGGAGGCGAAGACAATGAGGAGGAGGATGATTTTTTTATCTTGTGAGAGTCTTTGTTAATTTTCAATGAAGTAGGGCATAACCCATTATTGTTGTTATTATTATTGCTGTTGTTGCTATTGGATTTTGCGTTATGGTCATGGAAAGGTGCAGTAGGGCTCATTGTTTTCTTTGGTTAACTTCTTGTAATTTTTTTTTTTTTTTTTTTTTTGAAGGAACACTCTCTTTAGTTCTTCAATAAGGCAAAAGAAAGGGGAAAAAAAATAAAAAAAAAAGGTCTAATTAGGGAATGTGAGAAAGAAAGGATTTGTTGGTTTATAGGGAAAATTTTGGGGCTGAATTTGTGGTAATTAATGAGTGCTGTGTGCAAGTGATTGTCCACAAAAGCACTTTATAATCCACTTTTTATAAGCTAAAAAAGAAAAAAAAAAGTGCCACGTGGATTTGTTGTTGGGTTGATAGAAGGGTATTTTGGTCATTTAAAAAAATATTAAGCCATGTTAAGATTTTTTTATTATTTTTTTACAGTTTTAGCCAGTGCAAAAGTTGAGGATGCTGACGTGGTTAAATTTGAGTGGTTATAGGGAAACAGTTGGATAGGTGGATCCATGTGGCCTATCTCACCCGAAATTTCGTTCGGTTGGGCAGTGGCGGCGTATTTGGCGGGAAAAATTAAATGTTGGTTTCTACGAAGCAAAGATTTCTCTTCTTGTTACCGGGTGTTTGGTATTGTCTTTAAACAGCTGTTGTTAAACTGTGTTTTTTTTTTATAATTTATTTATACGTTAAAAGATAATGGTGCCAGAAATTTTATATTTTTTTAATTTTCTTAAATCATAGTTTAAAAAAAATTAATTAAAAAACTTTAAAAATTAAAAAAATTATTATAATTCAGTTTTAAAAAGCGAGTTTAAACAGTGTACTAAAACATAATTTAATGGTAAATATATATATAATTTGAGTAATAACTGATAAATCTAAGTTCAATTTCTCTTCTCTCTTAAAAAACAAGAAAAAAATTAAATCTAAACTTAATTTTAAATTGAATTTTAATAAAAAATTATGCGTTTTAAATGCGTTTCACATTACTCAATCTTTTTTTTAAGAAAAATAAAAATATAAAAGTGGAGAATGATAGGAAAGCAAAAATAATAATAAAATATGTATTACCCTTTTATAAAGAAAATGGATTAAATATTTTTTATTGTATTAAGTTAATATCTCTAATTAGAGATAAAAATTAAAATAAAATAATTCTTTTTAGTATTTTTAATAATTTATTTAACAACTTGATCTACCATATTTACAATGAAATTAGTCCCAAAAATAAAATAAAAAATTATAATGTAGTTTGTTATATGAGACGCGGTAGCTGTCAACTAAATAATGTAAATGAAAATCTAGTTCATGTTACATGTATAATAACTAAATAAATTAAAAAAAACTTGAATTTTGATTTCAAATTTATAATTTATTAACCATAATGGTAAAAGTAGTGTTTTAAATTCACTAAAATTTTTATTTTAATATTTTACTTTATTTTTTTTTACCAATCAAGTGTCTAAAGAGATAAATTTTTTCGATTAGAGCATTTAGCCCCTATTTTATGTAAGTTATTAGAGTCTATTATTTTATATATGGCTAAATACATATTTTTTTGTTCCTGAAGTTGTCACAATTAATCACTTTGCTTCTAATCTTTTACAATAAACAATTTAATCCTTAGAGTTAGCAAATTTATACTATTTAATCCCTATATGGAATGCGTGCATTACACACATAATGATATGGCAAAAAAAAAAAAAAACTCTGAACCGTTGACATTTTCTGTTGACATGGGTTACTTTTTTTATCAAACCTCTCTTTTCTTTTGTTGCCTTATTCTCTACTATTTTTTTAAATATAAATGTAAAATTGAAAGAAACCCATAAAAAGAAAAATCAAAAGCAAAAAAAAAAAAAAAAGAATTAAGAGCATGGTGAACGGAGATGGTGTTCACGAACATGGCTAAAACTCCATGAAAACGATTATAACTATGGATTATTAAGTAAGAATAGAAATCTGAATGATTACTTTTGATTAAAACCCAAAAAAATTCCTAACAGTATACAATCAATATACATATATACAAGAAGAAGAAGAGTAAAGAGAAAATCTATTGTAACTATCTAGCTGAGTTAGACAAAAGAACAACAAACTTAAAACTAACTCTAACAAACTAACAATCATGCATCAAAACTATGCACTTAAGCTACTAACTAAAATGATGTGTTTCTATACAAATAAGTTAACATCCCCCTCAAGATGAATCTCGGTGAAGATCAACCAAGTTCATCTTGGACAGTAAGGAAAAAAATGCAGGAGCTAATAATGACTTTGTAAAAATATTTGCCAGCTGTTGATTAGAAGGAACATGAGTAGTATCAATAAATCCTTATTTGAGTTGATCATGAACAACATGACAGTTAATATCAAGATGCTTGGTGTGCTCATGGAAGACTGAGTTTGCTGCAATGTGCAATGCAACTTGGTTATCACAGGAAAAAGAAATAGGAAGATGTAGTGGAAGCTTGAAATCTTTAATCTAGTAAGATATCCATTGCAATTCGTAGATAGTTGTAGCCATGCTACGATATTCTACTTTAGTAAAGGAGCAGGAAACGGTGCTCTGTTTCTTTGTTTTCCAAGAGATAAGAGTGGAGCCCAGGGAATACAAAAACCCATTACATATTTCCTACTATCTAGGCATGATGCCCAATCTGCATCTAAAAAATGCGAATAAATGAAGGTTATTTTGAGTAGAAATAAAGAGACCTTTTGCTAGACATCCCTTCAAGTATAAAAGTAAATGGACAAGTGTATGCCAATGGGGAACACATGGTAAACTAACAAACTGACTCAAATGTTGGACTGCAAATGTAATGCCCGGCCGAGTCAAATTCAAGCATAGTAATTTCCCAACTAAATGATGATATTGATTTGGTTCTGAATATAGCTCACCTTCAATAGCACTAAGTTTAAGATTTTTAGGTAAATGAGTGGCAGTTGGTTTTGCCCTAAGAAGTCCAGTGTCAGTCAAGAGATCTAGTATATGCTTACATTGATTAACATAAGTACCAACTTTTGATCTTGCTATTTCCATCCTAATGAAATATTTTACATAGCTCAAGTCCTTGATTGTAAAAGTATCATCCAAAAACTTCTTAACATCAAAGAGAAGTTGCTCATTAGGTCCTGCAAGTAAGACACCATCCACATATACTAAGAGTGCAATAAAAGAATCATTTTCACCCTTGATGAATAAACAATAATCATGGGATATGAATTCAATATTCCATTGGCGAAAAGCCTGTTTTAAACCATAGAGAGATTTCTTCAATTTACATACTTGGCCTGTTGTAGCTTTTGTGTACCCTGCTGGTGGTGACAAATATACCTCTTCATTAAGAAAACCATGGAGGATTGCATTATTAATATCAAGCTGATGTATTGGCCAAGAGTAAACAGTAGCAATTGTGAGCAAAAGTCTCACTGTAACGGATTTTGCCACTGGAGAGAAACTTTCTGTATAATTAAGCCCTTCAATTTCATTAAAACCTTTAGCCACCAAATAGGCTTTATACCTGTCAACAAACCCATCTGGTTTGAACTTCACCTTATATACTCATTTACTACCAATTGGCTTCTTTCCACTAAGCAATGATGCTATTTCCTAAGGTATCATTAGCTTCTAGAGCTGCAAGCACTTTATTTATGGCTTCCTGCCAATTTGGATTAAGCTTTGCCTAGTCATACGATTTTGGTTCTTGGATTTTAGTTACATTTGCTAAAAAATCAACATATGTGCTACAAAAGGTAGAGGGAACGATAAAGGGAAAAACATTAGGAGTATATTGAAGGGTGTTTACCTATTGATACTTCTGAGATATAGAAGTAGATAAAGAGCTAGGTGCCACCACATTAGAAATAAAATCACTCAACCAAGAAGGTTTATGTTGAATTCTTGTGCTCTGTCTAAAAGGAATGAATGATGATATGGGTGGTTGTTGTGATTGGTCAAAAGAAACGATCTCAGTAGTCAGGATAGAAACAATTTTAGTATTTGCAGGGACAGAAACTGGTTCAATCTCAGTAGTAACGGGAAAAAATAATTCTAATTCAACAATAGGAGAGTCAGAAGGTAAGGTTTGAGTGAGAGTGATACGGGGATTAGATGAGTGAATGGGAAAATTAGAAGTATATGATGTAGGATCAGTTGATGGGAAATTGGGATGTGAAGAAGGATTTTGTATGTCTGAGTCAGTAGATTGTAAATTTGAAATAGGTAATGGAACAATTGTATCATCAGAAGAAATAGAAGAATAAGGAAATATGTGTTCATAGAATATGACATCTCTTGAAACAAAAGTTGTGTGTTTTTGTAAATCATATAATTTGTATGCTTTTTTGTCCCATAGCATAGCCAAGAAATATGGATTTAAATGATCTAGGATCAAATTTATCTTTAGAAGGAAAGGTATTTGTTGCATAGCAAAGGTAACCAAATGTTTTGATGGTATTATAGGATGGTTTAGACCCATTTAACACATGATATGGTGTGTCCCAGTCCAGTGTAGAAGTAGGTAATCTATTGATTATGTATGTGGCAGTTAATATGGAATCACTCCATAATTTCTTTGAGAGTTTTGATTGGAACATCAAGGACCTAGCAACTTAGAGTAGATATTTATGCTTTCTTTCAACTACTCCATTTTACTAGGGTGAATATAGGCAACTCTTTTGATGAATGATACCATTATTAGCAAAAAAAAAAGTTCATTTTGAGTATTAACAAATTCACTGCCATTATCACTTATGATGGCTTTGATTTTAGTTTGGTATTATGTTTGAACTAATTGAACAAAGTTAGCTAATAAGGTATGTATTTGAGTTTTATGGTTAAGCAAATAAGTCTAAGTGGCTTTGCTAAAATCATCTGTTATGGTGAGAAAATAATGGGCACTTGAAATAGAAGCACATTAATGGCCCCTAAAGGTCAACATGGATAATATCAAAGGGCTGTTTAGTTTGAGTAGTACTTTGAGGGAAAGGTAATCTTTGTTGCTTTGAGACTGAACATATTTCACAATGAGAATCAAGAGAGTTAGGATCAAAAATTAATATCAAGAATATGCTTTAAGGTAAGGTTGGTACAATGTCCAGGTCTATTATGCCACAAAAATGAATCATGTGAAGAATTAGAAGTTTTATTGCTAGACTGAGATACACCATTATATGAATTTAAAGACTTAAAAACAATATCAGTACATTGAGGGAAACTAGGAGTAAAAATTTTGGAAGGAACTAAGTATTTAGAAGTAAATGATCTTATTTCAAACACATCAAAGCTTAAGTTATCTAATTTATAGAGGTTTCCTTAAACTTTACCAAATGCATATATCTCTTCAGTCATGAGGTCATGGAAAAGATAGAAATCAGGATAAAAAATGACTATGGAATTAGTGTTTTGAAGATACTTTTTGACTAACAACAAATTAAATTTGAAACTTGGGATATAAAGGACATCAGCCAAAAACACTTTCTTGTCTAAACTGACATTTCTTGTGTGAGTGACCATTTTTATAGGCCCATTAAGCAAGAAAACAGGATTGGTTTTATTCAAAGGTTCAAGTTTTTCAACAGATTGTAGATCAGCACATATATGATTTGAAGCGCCTGTATCAATTATCCAAGAATCAAAATCATAAGAATCAAATAGGCTTAAAGCATATGAAAAATTTTGACCTCCAAAATTCACCATGTTTGCAACACTTTCAGTACCAACTCCTTTATCTTTAATATATTTGAGAACTTCCTATTGAATAGCATTAGTAAGAGCATTCCAATCCCCAGTAACTCTCTTTTGTGTTGGTTCTCCTATATCATCAAAAGGCGTATCTTGAACATTACCCACAAACTTTACTTGATTCTTGCCTTTATGATCTTTGTATCCTTTGTACCAATTAGGGAATCCATGTAAATGAAAACAAGACTCTTTAGTATAGCCATCTTGATTACAGTAATCACATAATCTATCACCTTTCTTATCATCCTTCTTAAAATTACTCTTCCAACTTCCCTTATTATTGAATTGAGTTCTTACTAAGAAAGCTGCATTTTCAGTAAAACCACTCATATTTAGGTGTACTTCTCTTTGTTTCTCCACTCGCAGTACCATAGAATAAGCCTTCTTAACATTTGGAAGTCGATCCATTAGTAAAATATGATTTTATACATGATCAAAGGTATCATTTAATCCCATAAGAAACTAAATTAAATGATTTTGTGAAGTAATTTCAGAAAGGACTTTGGCTGCTCCACAAGTACAAGTTGGTAAAGGCGACAAACAGTTTAATTCATCCCACAATCTTTTCAAGTTAGTGAAATACTTTGCCACAGATTGATTCCTTTAAGAAATTGAATTGATTTCCCTCTAAATTTGATACAACAATGGGCCATTACTTTGCCCAAATCTTTCAGCTAATTCATCCCAAAGTTCTTTGGTAGTAGTAGCATAAAGAAATAACTCAACTAGATCCTTGGATATGGAGTTTAAATCCATGAAGTGGCCATACCATCAACTCTTAGCCATTGCTCATGATTGACTGAATTTTCCTCAAGTTTAGGGCATTTACCATTAATGAACCCTAACTTTAATTTTGCTCCAAGAGCAATACACATAGAACTACTCCATGAGAGATGAGAGATAATTGGAACCAATTAAAGACGTAGTAATCAACAATATACCTGGATGATTTGAACTTTGTAAAAGAAGAGGATTACCATCACTAATATTCTGATTTACTCGATTCATAGCAATTTGAGATGATTCTTGACCTCCTTCCTCAATTTCTGCCATGATTACTAAAGTAAAAGTTTACTAGAACAAAACTAATTAGAAAACAAAGTAGAATAGAGTAGTTTACTGCTCTCATACCATGTTCACGAACATGGCTAAATTTCCATGAAAATAATTATAACTACAGATTACTAAGCGAGAATAGAAATATGAATGATTACGTTTGATTAAAACCCAAAAAAAATATGTAATAGTATACAATCAATATACATATATATATGAGAAGAAGAAGAGGAGAGAGAAAATATGTTATAACTACCTAGTTGAGCTGGACAAAAGAACAACAAACTTAAAACTAACTCTAACAAACTAACAGTCATGCATCAAAATGATGCACTTAAGCTGCTAACTAAAACGATGCATTTCTATACAAATAAGTTAACAGATGGCGATGGCATGGATGAATAATCAATTTGTTTATTTGGTACTCTATTGTTGCTCATGACCATTAGTTCTCGTTCTCTAAATTCTCTTATTTATATACAAATTTTTGAGAAAGATCTCCTCTCCCTCTCTCTCTCTCTCTCTCTCTCTAAAGCATTAAAATTTTTTGCTATCTCTCTCTTTTTGATTTGGTTTATTTAATTACTTAGATTCTGAATTTTTGGGTGTTAATTGAATGGTGGCTTGTGATTTTTAAGTATTGTACTGTTGTTCTTCATTTTTTCTCACTTCTTTGATCTCTCTCCCCTTCTTGGAAGAATGAAACCCCCAAAAATTGACTTTTAATGCCTAGAGATCTACTGGAAGTAGGTAACCGAAAATGCCAAAGAAGCTAGTTACTATCATTGTTTCTGTCTTGAATTTCTTCTCTATTTGATCTTTTTATCCTAGATTTTATAAATTGTGAATTGGGTTTTTTTTTTTTTTATTTGGTGAAATTTTATGCTTCAATTTTTTTTCCTTCTTTAAATATAATGAATCAACTCTCGCCAATATAAGAGAGCAAGATGAAGCTTTAAGGGAGGAGAGGAATTAAGGGAAGAAAGGGAAAGCAAAGGATAGTATTTGTTATGCCAATGTCAGTAAGATACTCTTCTTGTTGTGCTAACTAAGGAAGAAGGGACTAAACTTCCTTATGAAGTAGGAGGGGAAGCTGAAAGGTTCGAGAAAAAAAAAGGCAATTCCTTTAGAGCTTGGCATGTTGTTGGAATAAGCAGTGATGGTAGATAGTGAATAAAAAAAAGGTAGATTGATTTGCTACCTTACCTGGTGAATGGTCTTCCTGTTTCGTTAGCCTTCTAGCTTCAAAGTGCTTTCGTTGCCATTGTGCTAAAGAAGCAATGAGTTTGAGAGATAAATTGGATAGATAATTGGAGAGATTAAACTAAAGGATAAGACAGAGAAAGAATTAAGAATTTAGGAAATTAAAGAAAAAAAAACTTTAAATTCACATTAGACATTATTTTTTATGTTTACTCCCCTTGCTGACATGGAATATTTGGTAAAAATAAAAATAAAGTCAGGGTTGTATTTTTAAGGATAAATGTTCCATTGAACTTTTTGTTGACGTTCAATTAAATCTAGATGAGTACTAAAATCTTCTTTTTATTGTATTATTTATACCTTCTCTTTATTATTAAGATATGTGGCACTAACAAAAATTAAATGGATTAAAAAATTTTCAATGGTATTATTATTATATTAGTCAATTTTTAGGTTAATTTTACTTCTATACTTAGCTTTTTCATTCTTGCTTATTCTTTTAACATAATATATATATATATATATATTTGTCAATGTTTTTCACTTTTATTTATATTTTTTTTCAAAAGAAATATTTTTCTTTAATTTGGTACATAATAAATTAATAAAAAAAATTAGGGCCATATTATTTGTCTTTATTTTAGTATATTATTGTGTTATTGTTTCAATTAATAAATTAACGATAACTTTTTCTTAATTGCATATATTCTTCTTAAAAGAAAAATAATTAAAAAATAATGCAGACTTGCAAATTAATATATGCATTAATTTACTGTTTGTGTATATATATATATATATATATATATATATATATATATATTTGTCAATGTTTTTTCACTTTTATGTATATTTTTTTTTCAAAAGAAATATTTTTCTTTATTTTGGTACATAATAAATTAATAAAAAAAATTAGGGCCATATTATTTGTCTTTATTTTGGTATATTATTGTGTTATTGTTTCAATTAATAAATTAACGATAACTTTTTCTTAATTGCATATATTCTTCTTAAAAGAAAAATAATTAAAAAATAATGCAGACTTGCAAATTAATATATGCATTAATTTAATGTTTGTGTTATATATATATATATATATATATATATATATATATATATATATATATATATATATATATATATATATATATATATATATAATGTCTTATTTACTCACAATAAATTATTAATCAATTATTATATTTTAGCTAGCAGTAATTTAATTTTTTTTAATTTTTTATTAATTTATTTTTTGTGATTTATGTATTTATATATGATTAAAACTTATTTGGAATTTTTACTATTATTTTTTGGAAAGCTTTTACATATAGAAAGATTAATTCTATAATTGAATTCAATAATAGTTGAGACTAAGGTGGCATTTGGTAAACTAAAAATTAAATACTGAAAAATTAAGTACTAAATTTTAAGTATTGAATATATCAATCTATTTGATAACTGTTATTGCTGAAAATTCTTAATTTTTTTTATTAGACATATTTAACCCTGTGATGTGGTATTTAATTTTTTTTATTTATGTTTTAATTTGTGAATACAATTTATGCATTAAAAATTCGTAAATAAAAATAAAGACAATAATTATGTTAGAATAGTATTTTTCATAATATTTCAAAAAAAATTATTAAACTTAAAATGAGTATGCTTTAAAAATGATAAACAAGTAAAAAATATAAATAAAAAGCTAATAATCACATAATAATTAAGATAAGAGCATAACGGTGATTCCAATTAAAAAGCTTTAAAACCTAAACTACTAAGCGTATTTAGCTAAATTTTTAAGTCAAATATTTTAATTTATTATTTTAAACGTTTTTTTACTTAATTGAAAATTTTAAATTGGAGCTTTTTTAGATTATCAAATCAACTTAAAACTAATAAGTGCTGAAAAATTAAATTAAGTCATTAAGTTGAGTTATCAAATAGGAGCTAATATAAAATAGATATTGTGAATCTAAAAATTTAAAATTTTCTCTTATCGTTTTATGTATTAAAATAAAGACAAATATTTCTTTTTAAAAAAATTATACATAAGAGTGAAAAAATGTTGACAAATGAAAAAAAAAATCAATGTTAAGAAAATAAGTAAGAACGGAAAAATTAAGTATAGAAATAAAATTAACCTAAAAGTTTACTAATTTAACAATAATGCCATTGAATTTTTTTAATTCATTTAATTTTTATTAATACCTTATGTTTTAAAAATAAGGAGAAAGTAAAGAAAAATGATAAAGAGAAAGTTCTTAACACTGCTTTTAAATCTAAAATAGTCTTTTCGACCAATTTAATCTATCCTATTTCTAATAGCATATGAACTTTAAAACTAAAAACTAGTTTTTGGATCAAAAGTTAATAAAAATTTATAATTTTTGAACTCAACAATTAGCTTTTGTAAAAAAATAAAAAAGAAATATAATTAAAATTTAAAATAATTAGGAAAATACTTATTACTAATTAAAAAAAAATACACATAATGTCCTTATATGTATTTTACAATTTAGCTGTAATTTTAACCATTGAATTATACATCAAATACTCTATAATTATTTTAAATCATTGATTGTGAACTACTAATTATTAACTGTTCATAGTTCTTCGCCACTGTTAAACTAAATATACCTGTAGTTTTATCTTTTTGTCATTACATTTTTTCATTGATAGAGTGAATATTTAAGTATATTATCATTTTATTGAGTAAAATAATTTGTTTTAATCTTTTCGATGAGAAATTTTAGTTAAATATATTTGATTGGAAAAAATTATCCGTCTAAACATCCAATCGGTAAAAAATAAAGTTTAAATTAAAAAAAAATATGATAAAGTCATAATTACCAATATTTCTTATAGCCTTATATTTTGGATAACCTTATATTTTGGAGTTGAGATTGGCAATCACACAGAGAGTTTTTGTAACATAGTAATTAATATACTATTAACAAATCTTCTGGTGAAAAAATTTTGCTAGGTTGTTAAGATATTTGCATATTATGGCCTTGTAGGTTACAGAAAATTGTGGCTACCTTGATGTTCTACTGATAAGGTCATTGTTCCTATACATGAAAAACATTCATGAGAGTTTTTGCTTGCTGCTAATTATTTCACTTGAATCAATTTGTAAAATTTGTCCACAAATTGAAACACTAATTCAATAAATTACATGTTTATTTTGTTATAAAATAACTGAAATTCAAATGTTGATAGTTTATTTTCTTTTTATATATATGATCAGAGATATTTTTTGGATCAATTGATATATCAACTGAAACTAAATTTCTTTTCTAAAAGGCTTTCATACTATACTTTCACATTCAGTTTGCTTAGTAATTAAATTTTAAATATTGGTTCTCAAGAATTAAACATTGATCAATAAAAAGTGAAGCAAACACTTTTATTAACCAAATTATTTATTGAGATTGTAACTCATTTAATTTATTTAAAAAAAATTTATGTTCAAAAAAGAAAGTCTATCGTTAATTTAATATATTGTCAATAGTTTAATCCCAAAATTGACTTTAATAATATGTATCAATAAGTGTTTGATTCTAATCAGAATTTGATCAATTAAGATGATTACGACTAAATCTCCTATATTGAACTTATATGCTGAAAGTTTGCAAAGATTTAGAAAGATCAAGCCTTGCGCCTGGGAAAGAATCTCCAATGCTCAAATCAATAAAAATTTGACCTGTGATTAATGAATAATGAAATTTATCTTCTTAAGCATGATAGCTCAAAAGGACTTTAACTGCCTCTGAACTATTTTATTTTTTAGCCATTTTCATCCTTCATCGTATTCAATAATATCAAAATCTTTTTTAGAGCTGGAAGCTCTTGAATTCATGTGTTAATGATAGACAAGTTTTTAAAAAAAAAAAATCAATAATAGCATGTGATTAATGATAGAGGGTATGATAGGGAGGCATTTAACGGGAGTTTGAGTGATTAAATTTCAATCAATTTGGACTAAGTACCGATGTGTTCGTTTAGTTTCCTAGCAAAATAATTGAAACATGACTTTTAACCGATTCTCTAGTGGCTGCTAGGCGCGTAAGCTCATGTTGTTGGACCAACTAAAGTTGCTCCCAAAAGCTTCACATAAAGTGGTGGATTACCCAATAATTTGCAACCTTCAATTTCACCAAATGTGGGAACACTTAGAAAAACGGTTGGTAATTAATTTCTTTGATGTGTCCCGTTTCCCCTTTTTAAGTCTAAACCCTATTGGGGAAAAAAAATGAATTTGTACATATGACTATTTTTATTATTACGTGGAAAATATTTCCTCACATTCGCTTGTAATTAATTAAACTATGATGAGTTAGTGGGTTGTTGGAAAAGTTAATGTGCATTGGTTGTCCTATGAAGAAATTGCTTAAAAATGAATGTACAAGTTGAAATTAACGAAGATGCTTAGGCGTTCATTGCAACATAAAAATCATAAGATTTTTTTAATTAATGGACTAACAACATGTTCAATAATGAGTTATTCATGCAAATAAAATTATGTTAATTCATTTAAAAATAAATAAGATAAGTTTATATATATATATATATATATATATATATATATATATATATATATATATATATATATATATATATATATATATATATAATTTCTTGACTATTTTATATTCTTTATCATGAATTTTTGTTTTTATGTTGTTTGGTCATTACTGCAATATAAATTGCAAAGCTTATTTTTGTTATTGAATTTTATATTCCTTCCATTTCAAAATATTTGTTATTTTAGAAAATTTATTTTGTTGTAAAATATTTGTCATTTTAAAATTTTAAAAAAGTATTTATTATTTTTTTTAATTTTATCCTCTTTTTATCTTTTTATTAAATATTCACATTAATTATTTTTATTTTTTTGTATCAAAATTAAAAAAAGATATTTTAGTCTTTTTAACTTAAAATTATGACAATTAAATAATTTTCTTAATTTATGTGCTCAAACCTTAAACGACTATTATTTTGAAGCAGAAAGAGTATTTGTTAGTGTTCGAATCACATACTCCATCCGTCCCAAAAAGGTTGTCTACTTTCTTTTCTTACACAATTTAAGAAAATATCATTATTTACTTGCCAACTCATAAATTTTATTATATTTTTTTTCTTATATCGTTGCCTATACTCATTTATTACTACTTTTATTATTAATTTTAAGAATACACACCTTTCGATTACTCTCTTCATTCTATAATATTTGTCATTTAAGGTTTTGGCACATGAATTAATAAAGTTATTAAATTATCATAATTCTAAAATAAAAGACTAAAATATTATTTATTAATTTTGATGCAGAGAAATCAAAGCAATTAATGCAAAATATTTAGTGAAAAATAAATGAAGGGTAAAATTGAAAAAAAAAATAAATATCTTATTGAAATTATAAAACGACATATAAATTGGAATAAAAAAATTTATCTAAAACGACTTATATTTAGAAACGGAGGGAGTAATAATGATAAAATAAACAAATCCTAATAATTATTTTTAAAGTGGGCAAGTGTTTTGGGACATCCTAAAAATAAATAATGGACAACATTTTTAAGGCAAAATGAGTATTTAATTGAATAATTATATTAACGAGATATTTTATAAGTAGGCTTAATTTAAATAATTCATCTTTATAAAGTCTATAAACTTCAAGAATTGGGTCTGAATTAATAGGTATATATCCATTTATGACCCACATAGGTTTAATATGGAATTCTAATGGGTTAATATATATAAATTCTAGAATTATGGTTATAGCTCCAACATGTTAAATCATTCAGTTACTTTTTTATTCTCTACCCATCAAATATAAAAAGTTGAGAAATCTTCAGAATTTAGAGATTTGACTAAGGAAAATAATAGCTGCTACACCTGCTATTTGAGCACTCATTCATTATTTATTCCGCAAATATTCGACTGCTACAATAGATACAAGCACTTATATTTGATTTTTCTCGGTGATTCTAACATGATAGATTTTGGGCATTAAAGTATTAAAGAGTCATGTGGTTCTTATGTATCAAAATTGTAGAAAAATTATAAGAGATATAATCCTCTAAATTAAAATTGTTGCTGTTATTATTATATTTATGGTTGATTTGTTTTGATATTATTTTCAAGAAATTACAATATCATAAGTTCTTATATTTATATATTAGGATATTTTTATTTTTAGGACTTTATATATAGATAGCTATTGAATTAAATGAATCAATTAATTAAATAATTTTTTAATAAATATATACACATTTAATTGTATTAGATTATATTTCAATACGAATTAACAAATGTATCTTCATTACTTTAATTAAACTAAACTAGGTTTTGGACTGGTCTTCATTCTCCCCCCCGTGAGCTAGAAGTATTGATCATGAACTGGAACCGTGGGTTCTCGATTGTGGTCTGAGGCTTACAATAATGCCAAACCAACCATTACTGCAATGCGAGAAAATTACACTATAATATCACTTATCACTAAAATAAACAAATAAATAACGCTGGTCAAAAACCATATAAATTAATGTGTTTTAATCCACTGATACGGACTAGGGCACAGTTGAGTTAAACGTACATAAATTTAAGAATTTGGGAGTTTAAATTCTAACTATAATATAATTAATATTATTTCAGTTTCATAATAATAATCATTTTAAAAAATTACTTACATATTAATGAAATTATTAAATAGTTTTAATTTTTATTGAGATAGACAAATATATCTTTATTTTATTATCAAATATAATAAATATTGCATAAAAAGTGAAAGAGAAAATAGAGTTATAAATAATGATGAAATTAAAAAAAGATAATAAATGTGGTATAGAACTTTTAAAACGATAATTACTTTGAAACAAATTTTTTTTTAAAATGACTATTATTATAAAATGGATAGAGTAAAAAAAAATTGAAATCATCAAGGTTCAACACCACATGTTACTATACACATTACAATAAATATTATTTTATTTTAACTTCAATAGGTTGATAAAACATGTTATGATATAATTGAATTTGATGATAAGTATTTTGAAAAATTAATGAGAATAATGAATTAATTTTCATTTTAAATTTGAATAAATAATTACTTACTATAATTTATTTTAATATTTTAGGAGGTATGACTATAGTTGTAATTTTTGAAGAGGTTTAAACTTTTTTGGCATTACATTATTAATTAGTTTACTTCATTTCTTTCAAACTAGATCTTTGCCATGAGAAAACATTGGCAAGTTCACACTTAGAACAAGAGAACTTTTTCCTATCTTCCACTTTTTTATACCAAAACAAGCCCTATAGTCTAGAAGAAAATTGTCAATTGTTGAATGGACAATTCTTCATCTAGAAACCCATTTTCTTTTAAAAAAAATAAAATAAAATAAAAAATAGACTTTTATTAGTATTATTATTAAAAAAAATTTTGACTTTTTGACTTTTTAATTTGGGTATAGAATTCTATTTTCCCAATATTGATTAGACAGTGATAGGCAATTAAATAGCATACAAAAAAAATTTAGAATTCAAATATTGTTTATTAATCATTTGAGATTAATATTGCTTTTTTAAATATCTATTTAATTTTTTCTAAAATATTTAGCTTTTTAAAATTTTAAAAAAATATTTATTTTTTAATTTAATTTTATCTTTACTCATTCATTAAATATTATATCAAAATAAAAAAATTTAATCTTTTATCTTAAAATTATAATAATTTAACAGATTTTATATTTTATTTTATTTAAATTTTAAATAATAGATATTTAAAAATGGATAGAGTAATATATTTATATTTTATAATTGGAAGAATAAAAATATGTTGAATATGTCAATAAGAGTTTATTGATATGGTTTCTCTATCATCCATTTTGTTATTAAAAAAAATTTGAATATTGTTTTTTACTATCAAAGAAATTCAGCAAATTGAATTATGCTCCATGATTTTGACATGTATATATATATATATATATATATATATATATATATATATATATATATATATATATATATATATATATATATATATATATATATATATAATTTAAAAATTCAGACTTAAAAATTATATTTCTTTTTTTAGGAAGTCTAATTAAAAATTATTAAAATAATTAATTCCCATGTGGTTTTATTAGTCAAAGGATGGCTCCCTTCACCTCTTTTAGATAAAGGAGGTTGCTAAAAAAAAATATTGCTTTATTATTATTAGTGTGAGAATTGAGAAGTTAGAAATTTTGAATTTTAATTTCTCTAAAATTATTATTAATTTGGTAAGAATTATTAAATGGGAATATTATTTTCTTATTATATAGCCAATGATATTATTTCGATTCACTTGACACTTCATGTATATATTTTAAGATGCTTTTTTTCCCTCTGCCTTTTATTATTCTTATTTATTTTTTTAAACAAGTTGCTTACCGGTACCTTGCATGCAATTTATTTTTTTATTATATTATCAAATTCTTTATACATAAAAATGTGATAATTTTTATATAATAAAATTTTTTTCAAGTAGTAATATTGAAATAAATTATAAATAGTTGTCTATATAAAATTATAAATTTTACATTGAATGGAAACTACAAATAAATAAAAATAATTATCAAAACTACAAAACTCATATATATGCATATTCATTTTAATTATGAATTCATTACCATAATATGTGCTATTAATATTGAACTAGTATATTTAGAAAAATATTTTTCATTAATTGGACAACTAAAATAATAATTAATTGATTAATTAATTGAGAATCAATTAATCTTGAATCATGCATTATTTATGGTATAATAGGTCAACAAACTGTGCAAACATTGGTTTAGATTATTTTTCCTATAATTTTTAATATTTAATTCAATATATTTATTTAATAATTATATTTCATATCTTTCTTGCTCTCAGAAAAATAAAACAACAAACAACTATACACATTTCATAAAATTAAGAGATTTCAAAAATTACAAATTTAAGAAAAGAAATTGAATACTAATGGCTAAGTCTAATAAATTTTTAAAAAAAAAAATTAACATTATCTGTGTATGTATAAGTTACTAATGAGAATTTATTTGGCATTGAGGTTTAAAATTTAAAAAATATATATATATTTTTTATGTGATTGGAAAAAGCAATTTGAAAGTACATGTGAGATTGAGGCTTGAAATATTGGTTTCCAAAGAAAGCAACATTATTTGATTTTTGTTTCTTAATTGTAGAAAAAACAAAACTATATGTATTTTTTATATGATATTTTTAAATTTAAAAAAAATACCACAATAAAAGAAAATTATAAAAAGTAATTTTTTTAATTTATCAACATGTTTTAATATAGAATAATAAAAATATAAATAATATCAAACAACAATAATAATAGTTAGTCTTAGAATATTTGATTAACTATTTTAAAACTTTTATGCGCAGAAAAATTCATCTTTTAAGTATATATTTCAATTATTTTTAATAATTTTATTGTTCTATGAATATTTTGATGATATCAAAAGTTAGTTTAGTTAAATTTAATTTATATGAAGTATATATGTGATGCAAGTATATGTTCATAGTCGAGTTATTTATATTATATATTTGTTATCCATAGGGTATCAAAGTAATTATCAAATTATTACTGCCATTGCTACCCATTATTTTTAAAAGTGATTGTCATGTATATATGCAAGAGTCACTGCCATTATTGAGTATTCACTACTGTTACTCTTCATTCACAGTAGTTACCAAAAAAATCATTGTCATTAATAAAAATGCATAATTCAAACAAAAGCAAAATTTAATACTATTACTGTTATTCACAGGTTTGATAACTTGAAGTAATATGCGTTAAAAATTAGTCACTACCATTAGCATATAAACAAACAGAAAAAATATACCTGTTTATAGTTGTTGGAAGTTGTCTAGATTTGTTTTCGAGGCACAAAAATCACATTTTAAAGCTGATATTGAAGACTATAAACGTATGAAGATCCAAAATAAAGAGTGAGAGATTCTAAGTTACGAAAAATATATCTCAAACCTTAATTATTAATCTTTATCTTTTTGAACACTTGTATGTTATTTTTAAGTGTTCATATTTGTGTTACATTTAGGATATGAAGAATTGCATTACGAATTTTAAGGTCATATTCACCCCCTCTAGAATTTGTCATACTTGGATACAATATTTTCACTATAATTTTGTTTAAAAAAAAAATAATGCTGCCACGTACATGCGGGACCAGGTTGTGTTTAGGAGAGGGGTAGCACCAGATTCCATATATCACAATTCACAACCTCAATCTTTGCAAACTACGAAACGACACTAGTTAAAAGTTGGTGTAGCCAAATCTACAGACACTAATCTTAGTTTACTCCTAAATTTAAGGTCTAGGACTGTACGGTACTATGAGATCAAAGGAACATAAAAGGAAGATGTATGGCTGCACCAAAATTGAAGATAAATATAATACTATAATATAAGATTGTATATGTTCACACTTATGCATGACATTGTAACATATATATATATATATATATCAATTTATCATTTATATTTAATATTTATATTATATATAATATTTTATTAGAAAGCAATATAATATAAATATGAACATAAAATTAATTAATTAATTAATCAATTTAATATTTTGCATTTGATATACATATAGTATATGATATTTTCTCCATTCCTAAATATTAGTCATTTTAGAGATTTATTTTTTTCTAAAATATTTGACGTTTTAAAATTTCAAGAAAATATTTACTATTATTTTTCAATTTTATTCTCTATTTATTACTTTATTGAATATTAATATTAATTATTTTTATTTATCTATATAAAAAATTATTTTTTACTTTAGAATTATGAGAATTTAATAATTTTTTAATTTATATGGTGAAAATACATGTCTAGGAATGAAGAATGTAACCCATTTCATTCTTCTTACTTCTTTTATATGGTTCAACATAATATTTTAAACCCTAATTGTCTCCCATTCTCATTTTCTCTGTACTTCTCCCTTAAATTTTATTTTTTAAATCACCACTGATCTTTTGATCAACATTAGTTCTAATATTTTTTGTTATATTTAATATGGATAGTCTTATATCTGTTATTATTACCATATCTATCACTGGCTTAACTTATTCGTCCTCTACTTACACATTCTTTTCTACCATTACTAGACGCTCATTCTGTTCGATTTCGTTATTTACCTCTTTACTTTTGCCATCTCCTCCCTATCTTCGTTTTTACTATATGCTAGTGGGTGAGTTTCTGCTTCTTACTGCTAAAATAATACTTTTCATTTTATTATTTTATGTTAGATTGTATTTTATTTTTATGTTATTTTATCTTCTCTTATTAGAATTGTTATATTTTTTCTTATTGAAAGTTATTTTTTTGTTATGAGCACGGTGGTATGTCTGTGTATTGTCAGATACTTATAAACATAACAGTAATTTGTTATATTATTTCACTATTACGGTCGTAGTTTTTCAAAATTAATTATATGATAGTTAGATATTCTACTTAATATTTGCAATATATAAATCAGTTTGTCTTATTAGAGGGGTTGATTATATGTCAGATTATTTTTTATTAAAATTTATATCTAGCCACTGATAATTAATGAAATTTAAATTTATTTAAAAAGAATTGGAGAATGTATTTCTTTTTTAAATCATGTTGATTAATTAAATAATCAAATAATTAGACCTTCTGTTTTTTTTTTATCTGATGTTTTAGAGAGTTTCACTTTGAGTAAGAAATAATTAATTAGTCTTAAATTTAAGAGGAAAAAAGAGTTGAAAGTCTAAAGTACTCTTAGTTTTAAAAGATTAAATTAATTAGTATTAATAACTTTAGACTGATAAGAATAAAAATAAAATTAATAAAAAAAATTTAAATTTTATTAATGGTATAAAAGTAACAATTAAATAAAATTTTAGATTTCATCTAAAATATCATGTAAAAAGTAACGGAGGGGGTACTTTTTATTTTAGTATGGTGCGAACAAGAAGACAAAAAGCGTGGGGCAATTTGTGAGCCAATAGATTATCATATATGTGCAACAGAGAATTTTCCAATGTTGGATCTGAACCTTCCATTTCAGACAATTACAGCGCAAAATTAAAATGCATACCACATGGCAGTGGGTATATACCATTTTATGGGTCCCAATTTCAGACAATAGCAAACACATCACCCATGGGTCCCATCTCCCATGGTTGTTGACAGTTGAAAGTTGAAACAAATTTTTGTGCACCATCTTTGCCAAAAAAAAAATTTTGGACACCATGTGATAGCAGCCTATCAGAATATATTATCACATGTAATACAAATGTATGCAAGTAGGTAGTGATTTTGGCTCCCAAAAAATTATTTACTTTTTTTTTTATGCAGTTTAAAAATAATATTAATTATTTATTAATTTATATATTTTTTTACTTATATTATTATATTTATTTATTACTAATTTTAATAATATACAAATATTATATATTTCAAATAATAATAAACAATGGACAAATATAGTTAATTTATTACTTTTTCAATATATCCTTATTTAATATTTATTATTGTCAAGAAATAATTTTTTTTTATTTTTTATGATTATTTGATTAGGCAATTGCATTTAGTTAGTCAATTATGAAATGTTAATAGCATTAGTTACGGATTAAAATGATTATTTTTAAAAAAATATTAATGACACTCATATTTATATTAAATAAGGAATATAAAATAAATCTTAAATAAAGTTTATTATTTTAACTAAATTAATTAATTTTTTAATCTATATGAAAAAATAAAATGATCTATCTTATAGGATGGAGAGTAATTGTACATATAATATTGCATCTATATATATATATATATATGCATGCTTGCATGTACGAATGGATATACAAACGTTCATACATGAGAAAAATTAAAAATAAGAAAAATTAAAATTTTTACATTAATTAATAATAATAAATTTCTGCTTTAAAAAAAAAATACTAATAAATTTCTATATACCTTTTATCGTTGTGTCAGGTTCTTTGTGAAATGTTTTAAGAGAACGCATACGTTTCAATTATATACTTTTTTATATAAAATATATACAAAATTTTTATTATTATATCTCATTTATGAGATAATAATTAAAAAATAAAATAATAATTTATAAAATAAAATAATAATTTTATAACAAAAGCTAAAAGCGGGTCCCATCCACTGAACCAAAGGGTGCCTCTGTCTAGTGTGATGTTTGTTCAAATAATACGTACATAAGTCGAAAATCAAAATAATATATTAAAATTATTATTTAATATCTTTTACTTTACTTCTTATTATTGTAATAAAATATTTAGTTATGCAAGTCAATAAAAATAATTTTTATTATGTTATTTTAATAGAATAAATTTAAGCATGTTATTTTAAGATTTCAATAAGAAGAATATGCAATATGTTATTTTAATATTTTAGAATATTATAAAAAATATTTAACATGTGATTTTAATATTTTAGTTAGATTATATTTAATTTACTATTTTATAATATTCTAACGTGATTAATTAAATTTAAATATTAAAATAAAACTCAATGATTCATGATCTACTTTTTTTTTTAGAATAATGATCTACTAGTTTTGAGCAAACATGTAATTTTAGTTACTTATTGATATGTAATAATGACATGTAATATAATATAATGAAATATATTTTTAGTGTAAATTTATATTAAAAATATATTTTATTATATTATATTATATTTCATTACGATTTATCAAATACACTCTTAATATCTTAGTTATAATTATAATATGAGCAAACTCGGGATAACACAATTCTGTTGATAGTATATTCGTTCATGGGTAGGATTTGATTTGAAAAATATTCAATTTTTTAAATGTCCTATCTAGTTGATTTATAATTTATTTCACTAATATAATTTATTTTACTACCTGTGATTCATGGCTCAGCCAATAAATAAATATACTTAGCAACATAAGATTTAAAAGTGTTGTTTGGTGTAATTACATATATAATATATATTTTTTATTTTAATATGATAAATTTAATATTTTAAACAATAGAGAATTAAAAGTTTTTAAACAATATGATAAAATTTTATATGATTTAATATGATAAATCACATAAAATTTTGTTATTTGAGAAGGAATAGGCATTTTACCAACTTTATTGAATATCCGACTTAATTAACTCAACTAGTTAGTTAATAAGTAGGGTATAAAGTTTTACCTTCTTCATTTAAGTCAAAACCAAACTCATTGGTTGGATTTAATTTTTCATAATTCCAGATGGGTTTGAGAAATTTAAAAGTGAATTAAATTTTAGTTTAGTATGGCTATTATCCTAAAAAATTCAGTGGAACTTTTAGAATATATATTAAAATATATTCATATTATGCATTTTTATTAAATATATAATATTATTTTTGAATTTTTTATTAAATATTGCATACAAATTTTTTAGGTATTAAATATATATAATTGATGAAATTTGAATATAAATTTAAAAAAAAAAAAAAAGGAAACCCAATAAGAAATTTAAACTGTTCAATCAAATCGAATCAAATAAAAATTTTTAGCTCGATTCAATTTTTAGTCAAAGATCTGTTTAGTTCAATTAAGTGAAAATGTTAATTATAATTTTTTAGTTTTTTTATTCGGTTTAATTTTAAATCGAACCTATAATTTGCATATCCCTAGTTCTCCTTAATATAAAAAAAAAATTTATGATTATACAACTAAAAAAATATATACATACTAAATAAAAAATATGTATATTTATTATGTCATGTTATCTCGTTATTTTTAGTGTGTGTTTGGAATTAAATTTTATTCTATTATTGAAAATTACATTTTGAATTATTTTTTATTTTATAAAAAATTGTAATTGCTTTTGATAAAACATATTTCAAAATAAAAAATATTAATTTTTTTTTTAAAATCATGTTTTCCTAACTTTATGGAGTTGAAAAGTAGTTTACGAAAAATATTCTAAATTCAATAACAAACGCAAACTTAACTGAGCCTATAAACTTTTCTTTTAAAACTTAACTAAAGCGTACCAATTTTGCTGAAAAGAAATAGGACCAAAAATAATAAATTTGAGGGGCAACAAAAATTGTCCATGCAATACAAAAAATTATATATTTAATGATATTTTTTAAAATATATAATATTATAGATAAATATTTAAATTTAATTATCTTTATTATAACAAATACTAAAGTGATAATTAAATATTTCTACAAATTGATTGGCCTCATTATAAATTTTTTAAAAATTTAAATTTAAAAAATAATTTTATATATGGAACATCAAGATTCACATATTTAAAATCTCTTAATATTTTAAATAAATTATCATTATAATAAAATTATATCAAAATTGTTAAAAAAAGTTAAGACTATTAAGATATGAATAAACTAACACCATATTTAACTAACACAAGTCATTTTATACTTTTAAAATTTGTAACACCATATTTAACTACCACAAGTCAATTTATACTTCAATAATGTTACATTTTAATTTTAATGTATAATTTTTATTTTAAGTTGTTAGTTTATTATATTACCTTAACCATAATAATAAATTTGAAAATTATCATCATTAACCTTTCTAATAAATTAAATAATTATCATTATTTTTAATATAAAAATAAAAATAAATGGTTATTTTGAACTAATTATCATTGTTTTTAATATAAAAATAAAAAATAAAAAATTATTTTGAATTATTATTTAAGTGATATTGAGTAAATCTGAAAATTAAGTACTGAATAAAATAAATGATATAATTTTTAAATTATAAAAATATTTAAATATATAATCACTTATTATATTTACCATATATTTCAAATTAAAAATTTTAATTTTTTATTAAATACATAAAATTTTAATTATAAATATTAAATAATATTATCAAATATTGCGTATCATGTATTAAAATAAAAGTCCTTGTCTAGGATGTATTTTAAGACAAAAATTTCCTCATCTAGAATGGTAAATTAGAGGGAAATGATATTTTAATGGGATGGAGGCCCACACAATTACGCAAAAGAAAATTGATATATATATTTTTTCACTTTAATAAAAGTTTAATTTGTCTTGTTAATTTTTTTAGAATAAAAAAAAAAAAGAATCTTTGGTATTAACAAAAAAAAAAAAAAAAGGAAATTAAAATTTTTATTGGATTTTTTTTTTTTGGGTTTAATAATCTCCAATTCCCTGCAGTCTGTTACTGGTCTTCTTGGTTGACTCTGCAGACAGTTGTTAAAATTCTTCGTCTTTCTGCCCAAATCAAAATGGAAAATCGCCAAATTATCTTCTCTTTAATCTCTTTATCTTCCATCCTTTTCTAAGTTGCAAAGTCAAGGATCTCATGAACCCCTGCATCACTCTCTTTTCTTGTCTCTTCTAATTCTCTTTCCCTCTCAACTTCCCAGGAAAAAGTATATTTTCCCGGGAAACCCTCCTCTCCTCTGTCTGTTTGTCTGTCTCTCTATATGTATTGTTAAACTATGTTTTGACATTCATAGGTTGTTTATTTTATTTGTTTTAATTGTTGATACAAGAATGGGAAGAAGAAGAAGAGTGGGGAAAGCTGGTTTCAATATTGAAGAGGTTGTTGAGTTCTTCAATCATCTCTATGTTGAGAAACCTCTTTTGCCCTTTTTAATTCCTCTGGTTTTGGTTTTATGGGGTATTGAGAGATGGGTTTTCTCTCTTTCCAATTGGGTCCCTCTTGTTGTTGCTGTTTGGGCTACCCTTCAGGTATATTGTTATAATCTATTTTTCAACAATTGTTAGATGTTGACACTATTATTGCTATTTCCTTCTTAAGAAATTGGGATTTTTTTTTGGGGTTATTGTTATTGAGTTGAAAGAGATTTTTTTTTTTGGGAAAAAAATTATTTTATTTCCAAAGAAGATGATATACAATCAAGAACACCAAAACACCAAGCTGCGAAAAACCCCACTGCTAAAGAATCAAAAAGTTGAAAGATATTTTAATGTAGGAGATTTTGTGGTGGTTTTTCTCAGACTTATTACAATTAGATTTGTCCAATATGAATCCATTGATTTACTCTCTCTCTCTCTCTCTCTCTTTTTCCTTTTCTCTTTTCTAATTTCTTTTCAGTACTTAGTTGCTCTTGGTTTGTATTCAGTTGTGAGATTCTGTTGGTAACTAACCATGCTGTGAAGTATCATTTGTCCTTCAAGTGAAATTTGTCCAAGTAATTGGTACAAATTTTGATCTTGCTGGTTTATTATTTCTGCTACTTAATTACATGATTTAGTTTGCTGAATTATATTACTTTCATAATATGCCAAAAGGCATCTAGTTGTGTGTCACAATTAAGTATCTCTGCCTTCTGGAAGGAGCTTCTTGTGGATGAATCCTTTGCTAAAACGATTTTTGTTTGATTACTTTTCGAACTGTTCAACTATTAGATTGTGTGAGATTTCCATATACTCGTATCCTTTTTGAAGTTTAGCATTATCCATATTCTTAAAAAGTTTATTCTGTTTGAAGGCAGAAGTTATTTTGCTTGAGATTTTAAAGGAGCGTGCAATTCATTTTATGATTGAAACTGCTAGTTTTTTTTTTTTTTTTTTTTTTAAGTTTCTAAGTACACTGTTCTGATTATGCTTTGTTCTTGCTCATTTTGTTTCACTTTTTCACCATGACCTCACTCCTAGAAGTGGGTTTCTGCATAACAGAGATATATTAATTTTTAGATAAATCCTTAGGCTACCATTCAAGGGTCGTAGGCTACCATTCAAGGGTTTCTTGTTGCTCCCTTTTGTCACTCTCTGTGTCTTATCAGTAGTGGGTTGTAAGGATTTAGATAGAGGTCAGATGAAAAATTACTTCTTTGATCTGCAGTATTGCAGTTATCAACGTCAAATACTTGTTGAAGACCTGAATACAAAGTGGAAGCGAGTTGTACTGAGCACCTCGGTACCTATTCATTCTTTCCCCTTTATTTTACTTTAAGTGTATGTGAAATTATTTCTCTTCTTTTACTTTTGAGTATACGTGAAATTATTTCCCTTTCTTTTACTTTGAGTGTATGTGAAATTATGTTATATGGAGTTCATTATTTTACTTTGTTCACTTATTTATACAGCCAATAACACCATTGGAGCACTGTGAGTGGCTGAACAAGATGTTAATGGAAATTTGGCCCAACTACATAAACCCAAAACTTTCGTCAAGGTTTTCATCCATCGTTGAGGTCAGAATCTATTGGACCTTATAATTGTTTTACAGCATAACAAAGTATTGAAATTTTTTGCCATTTCTGCACAACGTATATTTGATTGTCAGTGTCTACACATTTGGTGAAATTGACCTCTTTATCCCTTTAATTTACTAGTTTTCCCAAATTTTTTACTGGAAAAGAGCCTGTCATATTTCCAAATCTTAAAGGAGAATAGGCTTGTAAGAGAACCATATCCATCAATCGAAATATCATTTTTATCTCAGTTTCCTTTTAAGTCCAATACTATTGAGGTATTCTCCCCGTGTTTCAGTCTATACCCCTGCAGAATATATATGGAATTTTTTTGGACAAGTATTAATGCATCATTCAAATTCCTTTTTTAAGCTTTGCATGCTTAGTCCTCCCAAATATTCTTTGATCTTTGTGTTGCTGAGCCTGTCTGTATGTCAAGATTATCATTTATGAGATGAAGCTGGTATGTAATTGATTCAAAACTGCAAAACAAGAAGCTTCATGCATTGTTGGTGCCATTTCCTGTGCAATGGATTCAATGTCACCTTTCTATTTCCTAGCTATATAGAAGGGATTGAGAACTCTTTCATTTCTCATTGTTTAACTGTTGTAGCCGCCTTCTATTATATCTGCATTTGAATATACTTTCTCTTTTGTTTGATATGAACCAACAGATGCTTGCACATACATTAACACATTACATAAGCATGCCTACATGCACATTTACATGACATGAATTTGTGGTTTAGTTGTTTGAATGATCAAACTAATTAATTGAACTTTGTAATGTGCAGAAGCGTTTGAAGCAGCGTAAGTCAAAGCTTATAGTAAGTGTTATGCTTCCTATTTCATAGTAATACATTGAAGGACATGAATGAGTTATTCAAAAATTGTATGTAATATATGTGATGCAGTCAAGGAAAGAAAATAAGATTTAGGAATTATTTTTGTTTAATTTTCAATTATGAGTTCCAATTTTCTTTTCTAAATTTTTAAATTACGAAATCTTGGGTTTTACTATTATTTAGGAAATTTAGGGTTTTACAACTTTTTAGGAGTCTTTATTCTAATTAGGAATATTTTAGTAGTTGCTTTCTTTCTATCCTAGTAGTACTTAGTTTAATTTTCGTAGGTGGTTGTAGTGGTAGTAGTATTAAAAAAAATCTCTATAAATACTTATGTAACCTATTATTTTTTATCTAGTTTGAGAATGGAATAATTAGAATTTGGTTTGAAAGGCTTGGTGCCTAGTTGTTCTTTTTTATTTTTAGTTTTCTACTTTTTATTGTTGCTGCCACAGTACTCGCAGGCACTGTTCAACACAGCCCTCCAAACGGGGGTTCTTACTAATTTGGGTTTTTTTTATATAAAATAATTTTTAATTTAGGTTGTTTTTGAAAAAAATTTCCATTTTAGGTTGTTTTTAAAACTATTTCTCATTTTAGGTTATTTTTACCGGTCCAAAAGTCAACATATATAGCTGACCGCTAGTTGGGCCAGCGGACAGGCTCAGCCTGCTACTGGCAACAGCGGCCAGGTGCTGTCCGCACATGCCACCAGTGGGCGGGGCTCACTTAAGAAAAATTAGCAAAAAGGGTTCCATTTAATATATAGAGAGAAAAGAGCTTATGTTATTTCATGTGGTTGCCACATTGGGCTGGCCATGCAGAGCAGATCTAGAGAATTGCTGATACTTGTGTGAGTTCTAAATTCTAATCCCTTGTATTTTTTAAGGTACAGATAATTATAGCTCTAAATCAGTTTTATTAAAACTCAAGAATTGAAATTATGTTCTTTTACAACAAGATATGAACTGATATATATATATATATGTGTGTGTGTGCGTGTGTGTGTGTGTATAATTAGGTAGGTTGACAAATTGACATATAATTTCTTTTTGGTAATTCACATAAAAATCATTAGAGGGAGAAAAAAATTAAGAAGAATAAATGGAATGAAAAATTTAGTATTATTTATTGGTTAGAATAGTTTATTTTTTATTATTTTGATAAAAAAAAAAGTTCAACTAAATATATATAAACCGAAAAAATATATACATATATAATAGTTCATCGTAATATTTTAATTAAAAATTTCAATTAGCATTGGTAGTTTGAAAAGTTTCATGAAATTTTTCTTTGTCTGGCCGCTACTCCTATCAGCGGCCAACATGCAGGCCGTTACCGCCACCAGCGGCCTGCTTCAGTACTCAACTCCCGTCGGCAGCTAGATTACAGTCAACCTACTCCTACCAGCTAAGCAAATAGTAACTTAAAGTGAGAAATAGTTTTAAAAACAACCTAAAATGAGATTTTTTTTTTTTTTTTTTTTCAAAACAACCTAAACCCAAATTAGTAAAAAGCCCCCTCCAAACACTATTTTCTCTATGTTTCCAATTTTCTTCCCTGGTTCTACATTCATGTGTCACTGAGGAAATACTACACTTTATGTAGGAAAGAATTGAATTGCAGGAGTTTTCATTAGGTTGCTCCCCACCTTACTTGGCTCTCCATGGCACTCGCTGGTCAACTTCAGATAATCAGGTTTGTTTTTTATTTTCATTTTTTAATGTTTATAATAAGGCAATTGCAGGATTTAGTTAAGTGAACCTTTTTATTTATTTGGATCTATCATTATATCTTGGAAGGGATCTTTATATACAAAAAGGATGTTAGTTTTGTTGCTTTACAGTTCGATATCAGTAAATTTCAGTAAATGAAATTTACTGTTAGCTTTCTGTTTATTCATACACTTGCCAATTCATGTTTTAACTCTAGTGATTTAATGCTCTAGTCCCTTAATTCTGTAAGCCGTTTTGCATTCAATGAAGTTGTAGTTTCTGAGATTTCAAGTTGAGATATATGTGGATAATGGCGGTGTTGATCCACTACCATACATGTTAAATTATTTATTAGCAATGTTGTTCTGTCATTGAAAGAAGTATATTGACCTTACATGACAGAATAGAAAGAAAACAGTTCCATCAAGTGATGTGGCCTCTTCACATTGCAAGTTTTTTAGTGAGCTCTGACTAGACTTATCATTGTGCAAGACCAATGATAATGACCTGAAATGCTCATTAGAGTAACTTAGATCAACTACACAAAGCATCCCTGAGGATGACTAAACAAGTGAAAAACACATCAGCATGAAAAATGGAATTTGTCTAGTTGTTCTCTTTTGAACGCCTGGTGCACTTTCAATTGCCTGTCATTCAGTGCTTCTGATAGGAATTACAGAAAGGGTAGCTTGTCTAAGGACCTGTACAAAGGTTTTATCATTAGCAGTCTATGATTTAAGGTGTACCAGAGCCTTTTGACCTACCTTTCATTCAATCCTATTACAAGAGTACGCGTAATTGTCCTGTAAAGAAATGAAACCTCTGTCAGAGATAATCACTTGGAAGAATTAGTTTATTTTCTGAAGTCACTGCTAGCATTTTACATAATTGCTATTCAACAGCACCTCAAAATCATCCTCTATTTCTTTCTTCCCTTCAGCCAGTAGGGATCCTTAAACGAGCCAATGGCTAGTGTCCACATTGCTTTGTCAAAGACTCTACTTCATTTTGTGATGATAGAACTGAAGCACCTTGTGTAGATGGTGCACACGAGTATAATTTGTACTAAATGCTTAAATTACAATATACATCTTATGTTTATTTTCTGCCTTCAAACACGGAAATATATCTGAAATATATAATAAACTGTTTCTTGTGTTGACAGCCGTTTATGCGTCTCAATTTTGATTGGGACACCAGTGACATAAGCGTCATGTTGCTGGCTAAGCTGGCCAAGCTAATGGGAACTGCTCGGATTGTTATTAACAGCCTCCACATAAAGGGTGATGTATGTGGAATAGATCTTGCCTTGATGATTTTGTTTATTAAGTTTTCTTTGTAGAATTAGAGATGCAAAATGAATATAAACCAGCATTACTGAGTTTCTGTGTGTTTTCCTAGTTGTTAGGCTGCAACACTTGTTTGTGCATATCATCTCTTTCCTTATGGATATATGGCCATAGCTGTTCTGTAAAGGACGATCGAGTTGACATGGAAATCAACTCCAAATGAAAGTTTATATATTTGTAAGAAGGGGTATTCAGCTCTGTGGTTAAGTTGCTTATTTTTCTTTTCTTCTGTCACCAGCTATATCTATTTGATATTTCCTTGGGAACAATTAACAGGATTAATCCTGCATCTTTCCATCCCTCTTCCTCCCTCTCCAACTACTAGTTGGAAGAGTTTAAAGTGTCTCATTACAACAAATCCTTTACTTCCTCATTATTATTAACTCCTTTGCTTATTCATTTTGTCTTATCCACAATGTTCTTGCAAGCTTCAAAAACTCCTTGATGTAAATTATTACCAATATCCTTTCTATATGTTTTTCTCTGTGCGAATATTCAAAGGTAATTCTGAATATCATATTATGATAACTTCCCACTTTCTGTTATGATATTATGATAGCTGTTACAGGATGTGGATTTTAGGTATTTGCAAATATGGTGTCCACAGAGAACTAACTTAAATTGCAAACAATGAACTGACAGTACCCCTCTTTTTTGGTCCAATAGGCAGCAATCTGACTCACGATCATGATCCTAAAAAAATTCTTTGCTTCGTGATCTCACCTTTTAAGCTGAGAGTTGATCTGGCAACCTTCTTATTCATGCTTTTGAGTGATAATTTTTGAGTCTGATATTAGACATGCTGTTTCTGAATGTTGAATGTACTGTGGCTTTTGACTCGTCCTGTTACATGCATTTCTTAGTTGGTATTTTATGACTCATCTATGTTTGCAGCTTCTTTTGATGCCTGTTCTGGATGGGAGAGCAATTTTGTACTCATTTGTTTCAACCCCGCAAGTAAGAATAGGTGTTGCCTTTGGAAGTGGTGGAAGCCAGTCTCTACCTGCCACTGAACTGCCTGGTGTTTCTTCTTGGCTGGTGTGTTTCTTGACTAATTGCATTTTTACATGGACAAAAACTCTATTTGCGCTTAGTTTTATTGTCTCTTCGCAGTCCTGCCTCTGTTCTGGTTTCCTTGGAAAATTTCATGAAGTAATTTTGGTCCATTGATGCAGCTGGAAAGAAAAAATTAAAAACTGGGACACATGGATAGGATAATCAGCATGTGACTAGTTCATCTCTGACCTTGAATTACTTATCTGTTTCTAGAAAATGGCTAGTGTGTCTACTTTGGATTTTAATGGACATAACATTGACTGTTCATTCCTATTAATTTAATAAACATGGAAGAAAGCCTTACTTCACTTTTAGAATTTCAAGGGCTTCTACAAATGGATGTGAATCTTGGATCTTAACTTTGAATGAGGTAAAAGAACTCAAATTGAAATTCTAAGAGACTCATTTGATTGGAATATCCTGGAGACTATATAAACTGCTTTTGATAATTGCATTGACAAAACTTATTAACAAAACAAATCCTCATGCCTAGCAAATAGAATTCTGATTAACTCAGCTTCCAAGTTTTGTAATCTCTTTCTCTCTGTAATTTTGGCCCAGGTTTGCACTTCGGGACTATTATTAGTTAGGCCCAAGCCCATGCTTACTCATTTAGGATTAACTCATCAGGCTGCCAAGCCATGCTTACCTGTTCTTACTGATAAGCCACTGTTTGATCCATTATCTCTACCTCTTTCTGAAAAAAAAAAAAAAAAAAAAAATTTACATAACTCATCATATATTTTTGGGACGTTACGGAATTTTTATCTCCAGAAATGGGTGTGATGCTTTTGAATATTGATATATCTCATTATCATCCTTTTAAAGGCTATTTCTTGTACCTTTAGTAATTTTATTTATTTTCCTTAAATGCAGGTCAAAATTCTTACTGACATCTTAGTTAAGACAATGGTCGAACCTCGCCGCCGCTGTTTATCTTTACCAGCAGTAGATTTAAGGAAAAAAGCTGTTGGTGGAATTATTCATGTGACTGTCATTTCTGCTAGTAAACTTTGTAGGAGTACCTTTAGAGGAAGCCCTTCAAGAAAGCAACAATATTATTCTGCAAATGGTAGTGTAGAAGAAAATTTTGATGATAAAGATTTGCGAACTTTTGTGGAGGTTGAACTTGAACAGTTAACAAGGAGAACAGATGTGAGACCAGGCTCAAGTCCAAGATGGGATTCAACATTTAATATGGTTTTACATGAAGAAACTGGAATTCTTCGATTTCATCTTTACAATTCTACTCCTAACAGTGTGAAGTTTGACTATCTTGCAAGTTGTGAGATAAAGGTACCATCAAAATTATGCTAATTCTTGTCCTCCAGAGTATACACTTATTTCTTTCTTTCTCTATAATATTTTTTCTTTTTCTAAAAAATTATGATGATTCTGCCTCATTCTATAGAGCCAGGTCATGGCAATTTTTCTGAATTAGGCAAGTTATTTGTTATGGATGTTTTACTCTTGCCTATCACTGGGGCTAGTCTCTGGTGTTGTATAGGTTTATATGCTTTGCACTTGTATCTATTGTATGAACCTGTGTTATCAGACTTGGACTGGCCCAGCCTGTTCAACCGGTTTAATTTGGAACCAGACTAGAAACTAGTCGGTCTAATGACCCAGTCATCCTTTTATAAGGGTTAAAAAATTCTTATTTTATACAAGTAATGAGTGTTGATCTCATGAACTTTGGGTAAATAATAACTTCAGATCACCAACCATTTGATCCAAACATTATATCTTAGTCATTCTTTTCACAATTTAATTTTATAACTATGGAAATAAAATATTAATAGTATTATTCACCAAGTAAATATATATTGTTAATTTAATTACTTCCGGTTTAATCTTTGTTCAATTTCAGTTGAACCTCTTGACCTGTGACCCTCTGTTCTCACCGGTTCTAAGACCGGGCCGTGGGTTTGAAAATTATGGTATGAATCAAAGCACTATCTGTGTTAAAATTTTTGATAGACTGAAAGTCCATGACATTTAATGCAAAGACCCTCCCTTTTACAGCTCTAATGAGATTCATGTATCTCTTACTAATATCAAATAAAGATTAGAAGTTAAAGTTTATGTGTTCCTTTGCTAACCATTCATAAGAATTGTATGATATTTATATAAATGACACACTCGTGTACACATATTTAACATTTTCAAGCAAGTCTCCTTTACCAATATATATATATATATTTGGAAATGAGACACAACTATATTGATAATGCAACTAGAATATGCAATCAGCTAATATTATGTGAAATTTTGTTCCTGTTTTTACTTTCAGTAAAAGATTCTATGCATATAAATTAATTTACCATTGGTTGTAGCATTAATCGATATTTAATATTTGGACTTGCTTGCAGGTGAAGTATGTTGCAGATGATTCAACAATGTTTTGGGCAGTAGGACCCAACCAAGGGGTAATTGCCAAGCATGCCGAGTTTTGTGGAAAAGAGGTGGAGATGGCTGTACCATTTGAGGGGTTTAATTTAGGAGAGGTATATGTGCAAATTGCTTATAGTTTTTTTCCTTATTATTATATTAGAACTATCAAATGATGCTTATTTATTTCATCTTTCAAACCCCTGCAAGTTTTCACTTCTATATTTAAATCTTTCTCTTGGTCAGAAAAGGTTATGCATAACGATAACATATCTTGAATATATGATGTAAAAAAAGTCTACTTTCACAGATCATAAAGTTTAATTAGAGACCATCGGCAAAAAACTGCAGTTCTGGTCCTAGACTCTCTGTCTAAGCTTCAGATATACATATTGTCTGCCTTGGCTGAACAGTAATTTCTGCTAAGATTTCTCCTTGTGTATGCACCATTGTGAAATGTTGGAGCCTCAATCAGCAATAGGTCATATTTGAGTGATGCTTTAACTATAAATTTATCATTCTTTTTACCAACTACCATTTTAGTTGCAGATGAATGAAATGCTAGTTGCTCTTGTCTTGTAGTGAAATTGGAGGACTAAATTATGCCATACTTCCATCATAAACTTTTCATGGGTCCCATAATTTTTTTTTTTGTCCAATAGTCAATTTCAAATGCCAAATATAAATAACATTTTATCATGCTTAGTGCTCTTTATTTTTATTAAGCATGAAGTTCACACTTATCATTCTTACTAGAAGATGCAATGACAGCAAGGTATTTCTATTATCTGTTTGCATTTTGCAGTTGACAGTCAAGCTTGTGTTGAAAGAATGGCAATTCTCTGATGGTTCACATAGCTTCAACAGGTTACGTGTTAACTCTCAACAATCAGTGGATGGCTTATCAAATCTTTCAAGAACAGGAAGAAAGATTAATGTAGTTGTTTTTGAGGGAAGAGATCTTTCTGCTAAAGAAAAATCTGGAAAGTGTGATCCATATGTTAAACTACAGTATGGAAAGGTTAGTTTCTTTGTCTACACAGAATGATATGGCATATTAAATCAAGGCTTAGGAAATACTGAAATCTCATGTATGTGAAATTATTTATAAATGTGACTGGGCAGCAAACCTTCTTTTCAGGTTTTCCAGAGAACAAGAACTACACATGCTGTTAATCCTTACTGGAATCAGAGATTTGAATTTGATGAGATTGGAGGGGGTGAATACCTTAAGATTAAATGCTATAGTGAAGATATCTTTGGAGATGACAACATTGGTAGTGCACGAGTAAACTTGGAAGGACTGGTTGAGGGTTCAATCAGGGATGTATGGGTTCCCCTTGAAAAAGTGAATTCAGGAGAATTGAGGCTTCAAATAGAAGCAGTGAGAGTTGATGAATATGATGGCTCAAAGGTATGCCTCAGTTACCTTAATAAGGAGTCTTCAGTAATTTATGGCATTAAAAATTTTAGGTGGATTAACCCAAGCCACATAATTTACTGAAGATTCAAAGCACTTGTGGCTGCAGTAATGTGTTAACATTGTCTTACGCATTTGTGTAATTTGGGTGAGCCAATTTTAGGCTGACCTACCAGGGGTGCCAAATTTTTATCACTATGTAGCTTTGTTTAGAGCCACCATTTTCGTAGCATGTAACCTTAGCACATTAGAGCTTGGTGATTTCCAGTAAATATTCAACCTTAATGTATGTATCAGTAGCTGGTAATCTTTTAGCTTGTAAGTTCCTAATCTAACTGTTGGAAAATGAATCTCACATCGAATAATAATAAAATGTATAAAGGATTTATAAGTGAGTGGGTATTGGATCTAGTACAAACCAATTGGTTTTGTACAAGTGGGTTTCAACATTTGCCCACTTATAAGCTCATGTACGTATGAACTCATGGACTTTAATATGGTATCAGAGTTTTATGCCCAAATGAGCTGGATTTTGAGATCCATGTCAAACCTCTCATTGTTGGACTGATGATGATGTTAGTCCAGACCGAAGCTGAAAAAGAGATGCCAGCAGGTCCATTTATAAGCAAGTGTCAACCGACCTGTTGATATTGGCCATGGGTTATGCCTAGTTGCACTTGAGGGAGTGTGTTGAAAAATGAATCTCACATCGAATAATAATAAAATATATAAATGATTTATGAGTGAGTGAGTGTTGGACCTAACACAATCCAATTAGTTTTGTACAAGTGAGTTCTAACACTTGCCCACTCATAAGCCTACGTATTTACGGGCCCATGGACTTTAATACTAATATATTAATTATTTTGTTTTCCTCTTCCTTGGTCTTTAGGGTTCCACCACAAGCTCAAGCAATGGTTGGATTGAACTTGTTCTTATTGAAGCAAGGGACCTCATTGCTGCTGATCTCAGAGGGACAAGCGATCCTTATGTGAGAGTGCAATATGGCAACTTGAAGAAGAGAACAAAGGTTTAGAACATCGATTCATACTTGAAACAATGATATTCTTAGCTAGAATTTTTCAGATTCTTTGTTTTTCATAAATTACTACCTATATGAATATGTTTTTTAAACAATAGCAGTGCTCTAATTGCAGAAAGAAACATAAAAGTACAAGTTTTTGGAATTTTCCTGTTTGGTTGGTTGGTTGGTGAGTCATGGTCTATTATCTATCACCATAGTGTTGAGATTTTAATTGAAATTGTCATGTTTTGGCATATATAGTCTGGAAAATTCCATCTTTGCTATTATTGCCTGAAAAAGATAACCATTATTGGTTTACCTTATCTACCTATTTGATGTTTTTATTGGATCTGACTCCCACTTCAATTTTTACCTGCTTTACCGTCGCTTTTTGCCTTTTAGGTTACGTACAAAACATTAAATCCTCAGTGGAATCAGACTTTAGAGTTCCCTGATGATGGCAGTCCCTTAGTGTTACATGTGAAAGACCACAATGCTTTGCTGCCCACATCAAGTATTGGTGACTGTGTTGTAGAATATCAGAGATTGCCACCTAACCAGATGTCTGACAAGTGGATACCACTCCAAGGAGTGACAAGGGGAGAGATCCATATTCAAATTACTAGGAAAGTTCCAGAAATACAAAGGAGATCCAGTTTGGATTCTGAAGCGTCTTTGAGTAAATCACCCCAGTTATCTAGCCAGGTGAGAATGCAGTTCTCTTTTTTATTTATTTTCTTTCTAAGGCCATGCATTGCATATAACTTTGGATGAAATTATTGTTATTTTTATTTGTGATAATTACATGGTAAATGAAAGCTCTAGTTTTGTCCCACAAATTTCAGGGTGGGTTTGTATTCTTCATAATATCTTAATGCAAAACTGGGGATTTTTTTCGATCAAAATATATCGGTCTCTAATGCACTATGTTGACTAGACAATTCAAACTAGAGAGATCTGAAGCATGTGCAAGTTCAAATTGATTCAAAAGTTCGCATAGTAACCCTTTTATCATTCTCAGAGATTTGGTAATTTAGCATTTGATTCTTAAGTTCCTTAGATGTGAGATGACCTCTTACCTACGTCAATAATTTTGTTTGCTTCTGACAAACAATTGCTATGGTTAGTGTCAAATTCCTCAACTTTCTATTCTATAAGGTCTTTTTAGTTTTAATTTGTTTGAGAATCTGTAAGGGTTCCCAATAAATAAGATCATATTGCAGAGATTTGGTGGCTTTCAGCGCCTATTGACTTTTGGTCAATTGGCTTTTTGGTTCTGCATGGTAGAGATTTCTTTTGGGAAGGACCTCCAGTGGCTCATGGGGAGCATGTTTACAGTTTACCTTGCATAAAGATGGGTATTAGCTAATGTTGTCTTTAATATTGTTGTATTACTTGTTGTATTTCTGGAGTATATTAGCTCCTGTACTGGGCATTTTATTTTAAACAAATCTTTTGAATTTGTGATCATTGTTATACTCAATTGCTAATCATCATTAATTCCATTAAAGCAGCCCTATAAAATGGAGAACCATATAATTGCTTTTGTTTTGTGTTTATTCCCTTTCTTTTTTCTTCCCTCTATTTTTTCCATCACCCAATCAAACTTCGTGCTTGCCTCGGCAAAACAATATAATGGTATAATTTGTCTTTCTTTTACTAAATGACACATTTCCATCTATTTTGTCTTTAGTCCAAGCAATTTTGTGGAGACAAAAAAGAATTTTTCACCATTCACCTTTTGCAGGATCTATCATAGTATATGATAATTTATTTGCAACATGTTTTGATTAATTTCAACTGTACGCTATCTAATCCAACACTTTTGTCGTAATTGAATTTGGTCAGATGAGAGAGATGATGATCAAATTTCAGTCTTTAATTGAGGATGGTGATCTTGATGGACTCTCAACAACTTTAAGTGATATGGAAAGCTTAGAGGACATGCAAGAAGACTACATGGTACAGCTCGAAACCGAGCAAATGCTTCTGCTTAACAAAATAAAGGAACTTGGTCAGGAAATTTTTAGCTCATCAACGTCCTTTAACAGACGACCTTCTGGAATTTGAAATATGTTGGCCATCTTAGCCTTGCCGGTGATCATCATCATCTTCATCAGACATTCACTTCGCTTGTAAAAAGGCTTCACACAGCTAAAAATTATTACATGGATCTACCACACTGCACTTCTGTAGTCCTTATTATTCTGGCTTCCTCCATGCTGCATAATTTGTATATGGCTTGTAACTCATCAAGCAGCAGATAAAAGAGTGATATAGGGAGCATGTGATTTCTAATCTTAAAGAGAGTATTATTATCATCACTATTTGTTACCATATTTATTTGTACATGCGAATGAAGTGATAAAGACGTTCTTATCCCAGTTGAATTACTGAGGATTAACCTTTAATTTATGTAGAGAATAATCAATGAAGCACGATGACTTTTGATTTAGTGATATGATAAATAAATATTTTCTGATTTATTGTATTTTGCTCTTTTATTTTTCTTTTTTATTTTAATTAGGATATAATGTATCCGTAAAATTAATTTACGATTTTTGCATTATTGTGGAAAAAAATAACGTTCCATTATTCATTATGCTTGGCAGAATAATTTCTTTTATTTGTGGCTTAATAAAAAATATTAAATGTAGTTTTGATTATTTTCCAAATAAAATTAAAAAAAATTTGCAACTTTGATCTGTTTATTAAAACTTTCCATTTTATGATTATTTTTAGGATAATAATAAGTATATATAGATAATTTGGGTAATAAATTCAAGTTTGATTTAAAAAAAAAATTTAAATAAATAAAATAAAAGTATGGGTCTACGTCAGCAGTCGATGCTATATCACCTTAAAAAAAAAAATCCCATTCTCTAATGAAAATCTTATCTTCTTCCTCGCTAACTGAATTTTCTTTTCTTTTCTTTCCTTTTCTATTCTGTCAAAATATTTTCTCACCATCCAAACAAAACCGATGCAGGTACTAAGATAGATTCAAAATGGCAATTACAACAGCTAAATTAACGGAATTGCCACTGAGAAACTCACTCCCACTAACTTCTCACTCTCTCTTCTCTTCTTCTACTTCAAAACCCTCATTTCAATCTCTTAGAAAGCCTTTCTCTTCTTCTTCTTCTTCCTCACTACGAACCAACGATAACCATAAACAACCCAGCAACGCAATTCCCTCTCCCAAGTCTCCTTGGCTCTCCAAGTGGGGTCCTCCCAATCCTAATCCTCCAATTCCTAGAGAAGTCATCCAATCTAACGCTCAGGATAAGACTCAGTATTTGAGCAAAGACAAAGGCCAAAATGCAATAGAAAGAATCGTGCTTCGGTTGAGAGATTTGGGAATAGGATCCGACGATGAGGATGAAGAAGAGTCCGATGATAATGAGATTGACGGTGCAGATTTAACGACAATTACTGGAGAAGAGAGATTGGCTGATTTATTGCAGCGAGAGTGGGTTCGGCCGGATACTATCTTTACCAATAGGAGCAATGATGATGAGGAGAGTGATGATTTGGTGTTGCCATGGGAGAGGAAGGAAAGGGAGAGAGAGGAGGGAGAGGGAGGGAGAAAAAGGAAAAGAACTGTTAAAGCTCCAACATTGGCGGAGTTGACTATTGAAGATGAGGAATTGAGAAGGCTAAGGAGAATGGGAATGTTTGTGAGAGAGAGGATTAGTGTCCCGAAAGCCGGCCTCACAAAAGATGTGTTGGAGAAAATTCATGATAAATGGAGGAAGCAGGAGTTGGTGAGGCTTAAATTTCACGAGGTTCTTGCCCATGATATGAAGACTGCCCATGAAATAACCGAGGTTGGCTGATTTTTATATTGCTATTGCTCATATTTTAAGTTGATTATATATTGTATTTTTATATGGTTGATGCTATTCTATGTGCTTGTATAGTAGGCTGATAGTAGTAACTTGGGGAGGCGATCCCTACTTGCTGTCATTGCTTGTATATATTGTTATAGGTATAGATATTTATGCTACATTTGTAATGTAATGTAATATAATTAAATGCTTGTTTACATTCCACTATGAATTATACGAAACATAGCCTTTTTGAGTATTAAGAATAGGTTATTTGTAAGCTAACTGTTTGTAGTGATGATCAGCGTCGAACGGGAGGCTTAGTCATATGGAGGGCAGGAAGTGTCATGGTGGTTTACCGTGGAAGTAACTATGAAGGGCCTTCATCTAAATCTCAATCTCTTGATAAAGAAGGAGAATCTCTTTTTGTTCCAGATGTTTCTTCTGCTGACATTGCAACAACAAGAAACGGAGATGTTGCAGCTTTGACTACAGAAAAGAGGGAGCTAGCTGTGGGAAGAATGAACATTACTGAAGACATGAACGAAGAGGAAGCTGAATATAACAGTCTGCTAGATGGTCTAGGCCCACGTTTTGAGGAGTGGTGGGGCACAGGAATACTCCCAGTGGATGCTGACTTGCTTCCTCCAAAAGTTCCCGGTTATAAAACACCTTTTAGGCTTCTTCCTACTGGAATGCGGTCAAGGCTTACAAATGCAGAGATGACTAACTTGCGAAAACTTGCTAAGACGCTGCCCTGTCATTTTGCACTTGGTATTAATGGCTCATGTTATGTTAATCTTCACTTTACATTGTCCATTCATTGCATTGAATTTTGTTCTCAATTTGTTTTAAAGGGAGAAACAGAAACCATCAAGGGTTGGCAGCTGCAATACTCAAGCTTTGGGAGAAAAGCCTAGTCGCAAAGATTGCGGTCAAACGTGGTATCCAGAATACAAATAATAAACTAATGGCTGAGGAGCTAAAGGTGTGTTGCATGCTTCTGGACTAGACATTATTTTTCTGTATTTTCCCCTACAATTTTTTTTTTTGAATCATTATTATTTTGATTGTATCTTAGTGCACATTGTTGCTTGAACAATGAAGTTTCAAGGTTATTTCTGTTGTGTTTTTGTTTTCTTGTGGATTTTCCCTCTGGGCTTCTTCATCTTGTAGGTAGTGCTTCCCTTATTAAAGATGACAGAATAAAATATTGCTCATGCAAATGAACAGGTTGCAGCAGTGTTCAATTTTCTTTTATTTTTGCAGATGTTAACAGGGGGTGTCTTACTGCTCAGAAACAAGTATTACATTGTCTTATACCGTGGAAAGGATTTTTTGCCAACAAGTGTAGCTGCTGCTTTAGCTGAGAGACAGGAATTAACAAAGCAAATTCAAGATGTTGAAGAGAAAGTACGAAGCAGAGGAGTGGAGGCAGCATCATCTGAGGAAGACGAAGGAAAGGCACTTGCAGGTACCTTGGCAGAGTTTTATGAGGCTCAAGCTCAATGGGGAAAGGAAATATCTGTTGAAGAGCGTGAAAAGATGATTGAAGATGCTTCCAGAGCAAAAAGGGCCAGAGTTGTCAAACGAATTGAGCATAAATTAGCTGTTGTAAGCATATTCTTCTTCTTGTTCTTGATTTTGAAATCTAATTCCTAATTCTGCCCACTATAAAGCACTGTGAGAAAAACCTTTTTATTGTTTAAAGATGTTGAACTCATTTAATAATTTCTTTGATATTTTTTTTGGCTCTCCCAATCTGCTTGTTTTTGGTATTGACTCAAGCATATTTTCTTTTTAAGTTCTAAAGGGTATAGTTTTTTTAATTTATAAAATGGCCACTATCTAGTTCAATGACAAACTTCTTTCGTTCGCAACTTACAAGTTACAACCATGAAATTAAGGTGCTGGTTCTTATTCTACTAGACAGTCATCAACTCATCATATAACATAATAGCATTGGAGCTTATTTTTGCCTTGGTTTAAAGTCCATCACGTAACACTGTTGAATGTTTGATTGCTTGGACAGGCCCAAGCCAAGAAGCTTAGAGCAGAACGACTGTTAGCTAAAATAGAAGCCTCTATGCTTCCTTCTGGTCCAGATTATGACCAAGAAACAATCACTGATGAGGAACGGGCAATGTTTCGTAGAGTTGGCTTAAGAATGAAGGCATATTTGCCTCTCGGTGAGTGATCTTTAGTTATAGAGTGAACTTCAAAAGAAGAACTAAAATTCTGATAATGTTTATTCAATCATGTAACAGGCATTCGTGGTGTATTTGATGGTGTCATCGAGAATATGCATTTGCACTGGAAGCATAGAGAACTTGTGAAGCTAATATCCAAACAAAAGACTCTTGCATTTGTTGAAGATACAGCTAGGTTGTTAGAATATGAGAGTGGAGGGATACTGGTGGCAATAGAACGAGTACCCAAAGGATTTGCTCTGATTTACTATCGTGGGAAGAATTATCGACGACCCATTAACTTAAGGCCAAGAAATCTTTTAACAAAGGCAAAAGCACTGAAGCGATCTGTGGCCATGCAACGCCATGAGGTTTTATCAATTCTATCCTGATTTTTGCTATTATATTTTGGGCTGAATGCATACAATAATCCCCTGAAGTTTAGATAATTAAGCTGTAGAACGTTATTTTGAAAAAGAAAAAGCTTAAACTAATTGAATGTTGAATAATAGTCGAGCAGTGATTTTACACTCACAGCTACACAGCTTACACACACAGCACAGTTCTGCTAAATGAACTTCAACAGGGCAGGGTAACCTCATTGATTTCTTTAGTGTTTGTGTAGTTCTAAGTACAAGATAGGAAGTACGAAAAGCAGATTACAACCATGCGTAACCATGCTTAGCTTTGTCTCCATAATTAAAGCCATACTTAGTTTACTTGAAAACTCAAACTGGCTTTAATTTTGTACCTAACCCCATTAAAAAACTGACCCTGCAAGTTCTTAACGGAAAAACAAAAATACTAACTTTTCCCTCCAAAATACAAAAAATAACATTAGGGTCAAATTCTCATTTTCAATATTGAGCCAGGATTGCTAATGTAGTAGAATCTGTTGAATCCAATTTTGCACTGTCTTCCACATTTTTACCATGTTCACTTTTCAGATGTCTGCTATTTCACCGGTCAAAATTGGGCCAATGGGTTAATTCAATTAACTTCTGGGGCTTTTCTTTTTATATATTCAGCCTACATTGACTGTGGCAATCTGTTATGTTATAGGTGTATTGTATATCACATTATTTTTATAACAAACATGCAGGCTCTTAGTCAGCATATATCTGAATTGGAAAGAACCATAGAGGAAATGAAGAAAGAAATTGTAAGTATTGTTTTTCTTATTTAGAAATTGTAAATATTTTTTTCCGTCCTCACCTTTGTTGAAATGAAGGATGGATCCACCCAATAAACGCACATTTACAGTCACACACGCGAGTTCATTTATGCACTATGGTAGCATACATTTTTTTGAATTTTTGTCATACTGGCATTGTTAGTGTTAGAAAAAGTTCCGTAAGTTGCTAATGAAGGAAAGGGATGGGAAGTAGAGGTAGTTCTTCTATGTGGTGAAATTTCTCTTATTGTGTATGTGTAGAATGCTTCAATCATTGATGTTTATTTGTGAACTTTTGTTGGTTTTAACTCCCATCATTTCTGCTATCATCACCATTTGCATTAAAAGTGGAATTTTTTTTTCTTGGTCATCTGCTGTAGGGTCTTACTCTAGAAGAAGACAATGGGAATAACTGGACCACATATTCAGAGGAACATTTCCAGTTAAATCATCTCTCAGAATTCACCCAAGTGAGACATTTATCTTTGCACTATTTGGCTTTTGCTATTTTTGTCATTGTACTTTCTTTTCTCCTCGTATACAGTTTTGAATAATGTTTACCTTTGTTCTTTCTAGACATCTAGTATTACTTCTTTTTTTTTTTTTTTTGTTACAATGAATGAATGGACATTTACTTGCTATGTGAAATATTTTGTTTTCTATGGATATGCAGAGTGAAGATGAAGCTTCATTTATTGGATCTGATGAAGATGATGACGACGACGATGACAATGATGATGAAATCGAATGGGAAGCCAATGGAGATTTAGAATTTTCTGGCTTTCAAAATGATGATCATCCTTTGACCAAAATTGGTTGACTTAAATTTTTTAAGTGACTGGACGGCGTTTTTTTCATTGCATATGTCCAATACAGGTAAGCATTATGTTTTATGCTGTTCAACCATTTTCTGGCACAGTAGTAAATGTGATGTTTACATCATCATCTTAGCTCTTTTCTTAGATGTACCATATACTGTGCTGTGATCTTTATTCACAAAAGAATTGTGCTGATTAAAAAATGATCTTGGTTTGGGGTTAATCCAAATAGATGATCAATAGTCCTGGGGAATTATTACAATGGTTAAATTTCTCTTTTGATTAAATTGGGGATACATTTTTGGAACTGAAGCATAATTCTTTTTGTTAAATAAATGTATTGCATCTTGGTCTACCACCTTCCTGTCCACCCCCAATTTCTAACATCAGTTTGACTTCAACAGTGTGGATGATTCTCATCGACATTGCAGCTGGTTGAGCTATTACTTTCCAGCTGATGTTGGGATTAACACACTTTTGAATGGATCAAATGGATGTGGCTTATTGAAGTGTGACTGAATGTTGGAATTCATTATAAGCACTCATCAACCACAGCAAGCTGATCTATGTTCTGGGCGCTTGGCGTTTGTCTGCAATCTGCTATTTATAATCTGTGACCATGTTGGTTGCTTTTCTGTCCAAACCGAACCTCAGTGATAATGCATTCAACTAGTGTGCCATAATGAGGAAGGTTGTTTTCCAAGATAGAAGTTACTGTAGTCGATTAGTGAGGATGGGAATGACTTCTCAGTAGCATTACCACAACTCCCATTAATTTGTAAAGCATTGTCTCGTATAGCTTTTGGTGGTAACAAAGAAATTTAAATATTGTTAAAATTCTGTACTGTGTTAAACCTTGATGAGCAAACTACAGAGAGAATTGGGCAAGGATCGGTCAAAAGCATAAATTTGTCCTTGAACTTGTCGGAAAAAATCGTTTGCCTGACACTTACCAGGAGTTGTTATACATGGAAAAATGAAGAAGGTTGAAAGGAACTAGGGATAGAAAAATTGGAAAAGCTAGCAACAATGTCATCCACAATTCATGTAAATACTAAATTTTTTCCCCTCATTCTTTTAATGATAAGCCTTATGTTAGAAAAAGCAATTAATGATGTTATTCAAGCATTTTACCATCCAAACAATTTTAGTATTATTATATTCTCGAATTTATTTTGACGACCCTTTCCAAACAAAATTGAAATAGAACAAATTTCTGTGGCCTCAAGAAGTAAATTGAAAATAATGGAAAAGTCCGCTACATAAATGGCTGCTACTGGAAAGTAATAAAAATAAAAAATACAGAGACAATGACACTGCCATGCTCACAATCTAAATTATAAAATGAAAAATATCAGATGCATTAGTGGCAAAAACTGTTACTTTTGAACAATAGTCAATTTGAATTCTTCTCGAAGGTCTAACTTCATTCAATTTCTGTATGATTCTTCACCTGCAACCAACCTTCACCTGAGATGACCCAAAATGGTACTCTAGGAACTGGTACAGTCAACTTGATGAAGAAACTACTAACTAGTTTCATTGGCGGAGCATTTGTTGCAGCTGAAGCACTTGATTCCTTTGCTCAGGAGGCAGAAGATTAATCTGTTCTGGTGTGAGGCTCATAACCTGCTGAAGTAGAGCTTTCTCCATCTCAGGCGTCAACTATTAGCAAAGCACAAGGGAATTTGAAAGTTAGTGAAATTAAGAAAAAGCTTGAAGGATGATAAAATTTGATGTTGTGAAATATTTACTGGTGCAGAGCGAGTAGGCTGATTTCCAGGGCCCATTTGCCCAGGAATCAATGCGGATGGTCCTGGAATCTGTGTCATTGTCGAGCTCTCTGGTAGGCCAGACATCCAAGAAGATCCTCTATCAATTTGCATTGAATTTCCAACTTGATTGTTGAACTCAGGCCCCAAGTGTGAACCTCCAGCCTTATAAGCAACAAGGTCAAATTATTATCAGGAACGTAGTGTTTTTGAAATGGTTTATAGGGAATGACAGAAAATATAAAGGCAAACATGTATTTCCACCACAGAAAAAACCAACTAACAAATAACTGAAGCCTTCCATTTGTAAATATTCCAGCACTGAAACCATTTTCCCCTCTCAATTTCTTTTAAGCCTGTTAAGGGGTGGGGAAGTTAAAACAGACATTGCTAAGGCAATTATATCTAACCAGTAGAAGCTTGCCGAATTTTTCACTGCCTTGGTTTCAAGCCCATGTGGTTGACATTCACAGCTCAACTGATATTAAGCTTAATTTGCTAGTCAGCCTGGCTTCCTGAATTCACCACTTGAAACCATGGCAGTTTTCTGCATCCAAAGGGAACCCCAAACCCCACACACAAATTCAACCTTAATTGCCAGAATAAGTTGAAGGTAAAAACATTGAGAGTGCGTTTGGTAGGCCGTAATGAGATATAATATAATATAATCAAATTAATTTTTAGTATAACTTTATATTAGAAATTCATTTGATTACATTACATTACGTTCCATTACAGTTTACCAAAAGCACTCTGATTGTATATGCTAACAACTAGAAACACAAATTCAAAAGTATTTCCATTGAAAAACATTAGCAGCTGGTATTCTTTTTTTTCTTTTTTTAAAAGGGAAAAATTACATGCAAATAAGTAGAAACACAAGTTTGAAGGGGATTGGAATTTGGGATAATAAGCCATGGGGCTGATGCACACACACATACACATGCACAACAATAGGAACAAAAGAAAGAGACAACAAGAAAAAATGAGGCTCATGCATTTTAATGAACTTCATAATGTTGCTTATGCCTACATGACTGACATAAATAAAAAAATAAAATTACACGATTATTTTGGGTTAATAACATTGTTTTATAACCTTGTACAACATGAGAATGGTTATCAAGTTGCATTAAGCTGTTAACATTGCCCACAGACTTCAAAAAATAAAACATTCAATTTGTGTCCACTAAAAAGAAGACTCAGACCTATTACAATCAGGCACATCCCATCTCATGTCGATGATTTTGAACAAATCCTAATGCATGTTGATAGTATACAACCATGTTGCTAAATGGGAATGCAAATACAGATGATAGGTTCTTATTAAATTTGTATAAAAGTTTATTCTAGTAACTCAAGAAAACTTAATCTTCAACTATTTGGGCTTAATTAACTTAACTGTCAACTATTTGGGCTTAATTAACCAAAATTTTTCAGAGCAAACAAGCATTGGTGGGTCTTCATCATTTTCAGGTGCTAAGAATGCAAAGAAAAATAGAAAAAATGAAATAAAAAAGGGATAAAGATAAAGGTGATTCCCATTAACTAGCAAGTATATCACTCTACCACAGCATTGAGTTTTCTCAATTCAATAGAACTTTTTTTTTTTTTTTCAATTGACTATAGACATACAAATCACATGATTATAAATCATCCCAAAAGTCATAAGGCTTGTCTTTTGCACTGTTCAAGTATCAAAACTGAAGCTACTATGGTCACTCACTATCACCAATGTTGACATACAGAAATTCGAGTGAGAACCATACTTATTACAGGTGGCTCAGTGATGAACAGCTTACCCTCTTCACCACCTCCAGTCCTCATAGAATTTATCCAAACTTCAAAGCATATATTTATGGGCATAATTATAAAATGTTCAACGTTCAAATAAATCAATTGAAGCAGAAATTGTCAATCTCATTTTCCTATGAAACAACAACAACAAATGTCTTCCTGTTTGGACAAACACATCAATTAGTTACAAAATCTGTTAACAGAAGAGCAATCAATATTGGCAGATAGCTCTGCATCTGTTGGTAAACACTTCATCAATCTAGATTAGCAAGAGGAATGGACTCCAACATGATTTGGATGCATCACAAATAACGTTGGAAATTTCTAGGCAGATATAATCAGGCAAGTCAAGTGACGAAGGGACAACTATGTCCATCAGAAAGCTTTGTAAAAGCAACAAACCCCACATGTATCAAGCCTAACCAGCTGGTAAGATGGTGTGACAACACTTAATGAATCCATGAGTTGAAATCAACAGGCCAAGGCACAAGCATACCTGATATGGTTGTGGTAACTGACTTGGTAGAGGAGGCTGTCCCTGTGGAAATGATGGCCCCATGCTAGCTTGAGGTTTGTTACTAGACTGAACAATTTAAATGAAAAGAGGTTATTCAAAATATGTTGCACATGACACTAAACAATCACTTAAGAACCATAATCTTCAACTTACATGAAACATGGGTTGTGAAGGATGTTGAGGGCCACCAGAGTGTTGGAAACCCATATTGGGCCCCATCTGTGGTCCATATTGATGATGAAAGCTTGGAACAGAAGGTACTCTAGCTTGTGGTGGCATTAGTGGTTGTAATGGAAGATGGTGAATTCCAGTTGTCTGTAATGGTTGTTGCAACTGAGTAGAGACAGCAGACATTTGGGGCTGATGAAGCGGCGGTTGCTGTGGAACAGAATGAAGAGGTGGAGGTATGTTTGGAAGTTGAGAGGATTGTGGGACAGAAATTGGGGTTGGTTGTGGATTCATATGTCCCTTAGGTAACTGTGGTGTATGTAGGGGGTGTGAAGGCATAGGTTGAGACTGAAGACTTGAAGGAGGAGCAGAAGTAGAAGGTATTGACATTGAAGGTTGATTCTGGACTTGCTTTCTCAATGGTGGTTGAGTCTGAGATGGTTCCTGTAAAACAACTTGTCCAGGTAATGAGTGCGAAGCCTGAACATTTGATTGTTGAGGTGGTTGTGATGATTGCTGAGGTTGCTGTGGTGCTGCAGGCTGAATATTTGGAATCTAAAGGAAATTGCAAATACAACATATGATTGTAAGGAGATTCACCAATGTACAACAAAAGTGAGTTTTAAAAATAAATAAATAAAAACATACCACTTGAGGAGGCTGCACCATTCCAAGCATAATTTGTGCCTGATTAAATAAGATAAATCAAGAAGCATCTAGTAAGCGACCAAAAGAGAGACTAAGAATTAGAAGAACTCATGGATTCCAAATTAGTCAAGCCTCTCATTAACTACACAAACTTAGCTCAATAAAACCTAGATTAATTCCATGTAGATGTGCTGACCTAGCAGATCACATATCTTGGATAATGAAGAACACTAAAAACCTAAAAGTTACTTAAACCCAAGTAAGGTTACAATTCAAAGTATACATTTTGTAAGTATTGATTTTGATACAAGGGACAGCCTTTCCCATCTGGGCCCTCTCCATCACCCCACCGAAAAAGGCAAGAATTTGCAATAACTCATGCATTTTCTAACAAAGCATATCAAACCATCAATAAGGCACGTTATGAAACAAAACCCTAATTCCACCTTATATAATCGCAGCAAGAAAAACATTGAAATTCAAACAATTCAAAGCTCAAATGCAAAAGCTAACTTATAATTTCACAAAATATATATATATATTTAGCAAATATATAAAAAAAAAATTATAAATAGTGAATTTTCTCTTTTTAACCAAAAAAAAATTACAAAAAATTAATAACATATACCTGAAAAAGGGCCTTCGTCAAGAGAGGGTTCTGGATTAGGATCTCTCTTGCTTGTTGCTTGTTCTGTTCGATTAATGTCTGTATCAATTTTTTTTAAAAAACATAAACAAACAAGGATAAATAAGATAAAAAGAGTGATTTTGAGGGAAAAATAAGTGTTGCTTGGGAAAAATCTTAGAAAAGAAAAATAATAAAAGAAACAAATGTACCTTCATCTGAGACATTATGTCGTATAGCTGATTTTTCGTCATTCCGGCTAGATTCTCCGTCAAACCATCGCCGGAGATAGACTTTCCCGCCATTGCTTCACCGAGAGAGAGAGAGCAAGAGATAGCACCTGGCATGTGCATTGCTACTCGCAGTCGTAATTTATAGTTGGGCTATTAGATGATGTGGCCCAGCCCAGGTCCAATATAATTTCTTTTTTTTGCAATTATTTTGTAATTTTTTTTATTTTTCATAAATTATAAAATTTACTTTTTCAATAATAACATATTAAATCTTAATTTAACAGGTAAATTAAATTATAACCTAGCAATTTTCCAAAAAAAAAAAAAATTATAACCTCGTAATAATATTTACAAAGAGTGGATTCGGTAATAAACTTGATCAGAAAAAAAAAAAAAAAAAAAAAGAGCTTCAATTTATTATATCTTAAAAATAAATTATATGAATGGTATCTTGATTCAGTAAAATAGTAAAAAAAAAAAAAAAAAGAGGGCATATCTTCATTTCTCCTAAATAATACTATGTATCCATTTCAAAAATAAATTAAATCAATAAATAAAATACAGTTTATTAAAATGGAGTTTTTTTTTTAATCTCTTTCAAAAAAAATGGAGTTTTTTATTAGAAAAATAAGAGATAAATAAATTATGCCAAAGTAGATAAAAAAAAAAAATGTTGCCTTTTTCTCTAACCGTTTAAGTGTTTTGTTTTATTGCAATTTTTCTTATTTGAATATAATGAAATTTGAAAATTTTCATCGCACTAAAAAAACTCAAAAATACTTTAAGAAAATAAAAACAATAAGACCTAATTAAGATTAAATACCATTTTTTTTTTTTCATTAATTGGAAGTCAAATGAATCTTATGATTATGGGTTTGCGTATAATAATTATATAATATTTCCTCCTACTATACTTCTTCTTATTTAATTATTTTTAATCCTTGTGGCCTTCTCTTTCTATTTTAGGCATTTCTTTTTTTTACTGTTAGTGCCAATTATTTAAGAATTGGTGTATCATGGACATAGTCCATAATATATTATAGACCCACCAACATATATAAGTATAGAAGATATGTCAAGATAAAGATGTGTAATTTTTTTAATAAATTCATATAGCTAAATGTGTTTTTGCTTCTTTTTTTTTAAATTTTAAATGCTAATTTTTTTATTTATTTCAATACTTAAAATTGAATTGTTATAATTAAATATATAAATTATTTTTGTTTCTCCTATCTAATAATTATTATAATTCTAATAAATATATAAATTATAATTTATAATTAAATATATAAATTAAATTATTATATATGTTTTAAATTAATAGGTATAATGTTATTCAAAATGCAGCTATATTAGTGTTAAATTGCATATATATTACTTTTGAACTGTCAGTTAATAATAAAATATATTTTTAATTACAATATTAATGATAAAAAAAAATATTCTAATAACAATTAATCTATGTACATTAGTCTTTTTCTATAGATACATTGTAATTTAACTATATGTGATAAAAAAAATATTATGATAATAATTAGTCTATGTACATTAGTATTATATTATAAATACATTGTAATTTAATTACATGTTTATAGCTCTCTAGTTACAGATATATTATTACTTAAAAGGATGTATATTACTTTTGAACTGTCAATTAATGATAAAATATATCTTCAATTACAATATTAATGATAAAAATATTATGATAACAATTAGTTTATGCATATTAATCTTGTACTAGAGATACATTATAATTTAATTGCATGTACATGGCTTTTCAACTATAGGTAAATTATTACTTAAAAGCATATATATTTGTATTGAATTGCATGTACATTAGTACTGAATTGTATATACATTACTTTTAAATTGTCAGTTAATAATAAAATATATATTCAATTATAATATTAATGATAAAAATATTATGATAATAATTAGTTTATGTATATTAGTCTTATACTAAAGATATATTACAATTTAACTGTATATACATGGTTTTTCAACTACAGGTACATTATCACTTAAAAATATGTATATTGGTGATAAATTGCATGTATATTACTTTTGAATTGTCATTTAATGATAAAATATATTTTCAATTAAATACTAATATACTTATAATATAATAGTAATATAGTTCAAATTCAATATCAATGTACCAGAAAAAATAAATAAACAAAATTTAACATACATACTCCAATAACTTTTGTTATTAAATATTTTATAATAATTATTTTTATAATTATTCAAATATATTTAATAATTGTTAGATAGGATAAACAAAAATTAACCATTATATTTTTAATTCCAAGTATTGAAATTAAAAAAAAGAATAATTAGCACTTAATTTAAAATTTTTTGTGGTCTATTAATAGTCTTTTGAAATATTTAATACTTTAAAAAATAAAATAATAGAAAAAAAGTAAAAAATAAAACAGCAAAACACGCTACTTAAAAAATCGTATAAAAAATTGCACTTTTCTATTTAATAAATGCCTTGTACGTGTATTTTCAACCCATGTCTACGTTGCAATATGGACTCAGGTTCATAGTATAATTTGCCATTATTTAAATGATATATATACTTATTACTAAGTTATATCTTGGTTTTAATATATATATATATATATATATATATATATATATATATATATATATATTAAAATTTAATTCATTGAAAATAGAAAAATTTAAAAATGGAAAACCAATTTCTTAACTGTTATTATTTTATTATTACAAACACGTAGGATGAACCATAGTTTCAAATGAACAAATCCTTGCTCACATTTTAAAATTTTGAAAACTTTCAATTTCATCAATTTTTTAGAATCTAGATCAATTACAACCATTGTATTTAAAGGACAAGTGAATTCACATCATATAAAAATTATGCTATTGCATATCAATAATACAAATGATGGTTTGTCCAAATAATAATAGGTTTTTTTTTTTCGTCGGTCTCAAATATAATCCATTTTCTTTTGTAAAATTATAATTCATTTTTTAATTTCTTATTAGTATACTCTTATTTATTTTATATTATTGTCAACATTATTAAATTTGGTAATTGGAAAACTATAATAAAGAGAGCCATAAAATATTTGTTAGAAGTATTATAGGAAAAATGTATCATCTTAACTATAAAAACCACATTTTCTTAATCTGTATGATCATAAGACAAAGGACAAAGAGAATAATAATAATAAGTAATATGAGAAGATGTTCCATATTCGCATTGAACGTTACTTCATGCTTATAATTAGAAGATTAAAATGAAGATAAAAAGAAGTAATTAAGGACTTTGAACTACAGCAACTTCAATAATTAACACTTGATGAACTTAAAATTAAAGTACACATATAATAATCAACAGTACAATATTCTTGAAGGTTTGAAGTATTTAGATAATACACCATCGTAATTAACAATGATATACCTAATTAAACCATTATTCATTACTGCTTGTTCTCTTGTGGTATTTAGATATAAATATATATGCATATATATGTTAGTTTCAACAATTTACAGCTTCACCAAATGGAGTCCAAATTGAATGGTTGCTCCTGCTGTGGTTGTTGTTGTGGTTGTTGTGGCAATAATGACTCTAAACCCTTGGAAGAAGAAGATGAAGAAGCTTGGAAATTATTCGAACTTATTAAATCATTCGTCGAATTCCCAATAAACTGATGAGGAATACCTTGTGTAAGAAAAGGGTATTGATCAATACTACTACTTGTTGCTGCTTCTCTTTGTTGGTAGCTCCTAATTTGTAATGCCTTGAGAAGCAAGGAATTCATCGTAAGATTCGGGCTTAACAAGCTTGGAGGCCATGAAAGTGAAGGGAGAGTTGCTGCAGCCAAATCCATGTTCATGTTCATATTTACATTGGTTTCATTATTGTAAAGATTTTGTGTTGAAAGATTGTTATTGAAGCTAGAAGATGGTGAAGAATTGACAATGTTGTTTAGGTTTGGTAACTCAATGTCTCCAAACTCATTGACAATGGAGTTAGTATCACATGGAGAATCTAGAGATTGTTGTGAGGATGTTGTCTGTTGTGGTTTTTTGGCTGCTGCAGCTGCTGATGAGCTCTTTTGGAATACCCTACAAACTACCCATTCCTCCTGCAAAAAAAATTGAATATCATCCAAGAAATATTAAAAAGAAACTAAGAATGCACGAATTCAATATAATTAATTATCTTTTATTTTGCCATGTTAAAAAGCTCATGCATGGTTGTTAGAAGTTTAAACTAAAAAAGATGAAGAAGGAAGTTACATGTCTATATTTGGTGTATCAGTATAACTAGTCTTCGTACAGCCAGCAAATTTAAAAATATAGTAACATAGAATTTCATAAGATAGTAAGTATCTTTCATAATTCATAAGATATCCTTTAAATAATCATACTGAAATATACTCTCAGAGTCTATATTATTATCATATTAGTCAACTGTATATATCTTATATAGATAAAACTTATTTCATCATTAAAAATTATTTATAAAAATGTTTTTTATTCCCATATTTCTATTAAAAAAGTTATTTTTTAGCTTTTATAATTAAATTGTTCAGTTTTGTAATTTAATTATAAAATTATTCGAATTGAATTTAATCTTTTAAATAATAAACCGTGGATTGAATTTTATTACAAGAATTGTTACCAAATAAGAGTGTAAATTAAGAATATAAATAGAGGAAGGGAAGTTGTAAGGTTTGAAAAAATGATGAAGCCTAGCTATATGATTAGTTAAATATACCTTAGTATGCTTGAAAGGATGTTTGTTTTCAAGCCGGTATTCATGCATGACCCAATTACTTTTCTCACCCCTTGGAGCTCTGCCCTTATAAAAGACTAGGGTTTTCTTCATCCCTACCAGTATTCCACCACGAAATATTTCCTTGTCCTTCCCTGTGGTTTTCCAATACCCTGCTTCTGTTGCTCGATTTGTTCGAAGTCCCGTTGGGTATTTTCTGTCTCTCAAGCTAAAGAAATACCATTCTTTCTCCCCCATTGAAGCCTTGCCTGCATCATCAATTTTTAACTATTAATTCTCACCCACTTTATTTTTTTTTTTCTAAATTATATATATATATATATTATCATTTTTATCTTACTATCTTACATTGCATAAATATTAAGAATAACTTGTATATATGTTAAATGTCTTGCCAAATTTGAGCTAGATAACTGCAAATTAGTCTTCTTGAATACATTAATTAATCTATATATGTTTATAAACTTAGCATTCGTAATATTATTCATAACTATTTGTCAGACGATAGTTTAGTAGTCAAAGTATCTGCCTTTATACATATTCATAATTGAGGAGTCATGGATTTAAATTCGAACAACTCTCTTCTTTAAATAAAAATTTTACATATGTAAACTAATGTGTGTAAAAAAATATAAAAAAAACTTCATTTGAAGCTCTTTGTATATCATATCTAACTTTATATGGCACTTAACTTGTATAAAATTAATAATAATAGATCCCCCATACAGCCCTTGAATTGAAAGCTGAATTTTAATTTTATATGTAGTAAAATAAAATGAAAAGTTGATGATTTGTTTGAAAAAACTTTTTGGGTTTTTCCTTAGAAAAATCCACTTTCTTTCTTTCCAATTATTTTACAAAAAGGTTGGATTTAAAAAGAAAAGAAATCTTTTGAAGCATAAATATAAAGACTATATTATTGAGTTAAAATATAGCTGATGGAAATTATAGTGTTGAAAGCTATCAAATTCTGATAATTTCCTTTCTTAACTTTAAGATTCTGATATACCAAAAAAAAAAAAAAGATTATGATTAATTGAATATTCAAATACCTAAAAAGATTATGATTAATTGAATATTCAAATACCTATATATCTCAAAGAAATTATCCAAGTAATAAATGTTGTTACTGTGATAAAACCCATCCAAAGAACAAAGAAGGAGAGAAAGATAGCTACTGGACAAACAACTTCAACTTGCTTATAAAAATTATGTTAAGAAATGCAATAAGAACATTAGTGAATTATATATATATATATATAGATATATATATATATATATTTCAGAAAATATACAAAGCTTGAAACTCCAAACACGTACAAATCAATTGAGAACAAAAGATTAATAAAAATTAAGAGAAAGAACTATATATATATATATACCTGGAAGATCCCAAGGTTCACACTTATTGAGATCAACATCAACAATAGCTTTAGAAATGAAACTGACATCAGAAACCTTTCTTGTTAAATAAAATGTAATGAGTTCTTCATCTGTGGGATGAAATCTGAACCCTGGAGGAAGACTTTCCTCCATTTTCATAACTAATTAAACTCTGAATATATATTCAAGATTTGAAATCTCCACTATAATACAAAGATATCTATATATATATATATATAAATGTATATAGTTTCTTGAAAACAAATATTAATAAGCCTCTTATGAGATCAACAAGAAAGAGTTATATTGAGGTTCTTTCTTTCTATTAAATCACACCCTTCAAGAAGAAGCAGCCATATCTAGCTATGGCTAGTCTTTCTTTTTTATTTTTATTTTTTATCTTGATAATTACAGCTAACACTTTGACAAAGATGGTGCATGGAAGTAATTTACTAGAATGCCATCACAATTTGTATGAAATTGTCTAAGGTTTTGTGGATATTTACTAAAACACCCATTGACTATGAGGATGATTAAAAGAAATATATACAATTAATTAAAATGGCATTAATTAATTAATACTCGAAATTTACTTTGTTGATAATTGGGTTAGCTTCCACTATACTTATTTATAGATGGAGTCTTGAATTTCAATTTGTGAATAATATTACAGGTTAGACAAGTCAGATTTTAGAAAAAATTATTATTTTTTAAATTTAAACCTATCTTATAAATAGATTTAATTCTTAACTTATTTTTATGTTTCAAACTCTAAATTTCGAGATTAAATATAAAAAAAAAATGTATTTTTCTTTTATATAAAATCTTTTATTTTTAATATGAAATATGAGAAAAAAAAGTGATAATATGGTGCATAAAAATTGATTTTGATATATAGTTGATTAAAAAAAGTAAAAAATAATAATAATAATAAGATTAGCTCTGTGAATGAGTGGCAAAGTTTTGTGCACGAGGGTTGAGTTGAGTCTTGTTGTTTACACTAGAAAAGATTTTCTAATTTCTTCTCTGATGAAGCCCAACCACCTTCACCCATTTCCACCCACCAAACCCAAGTCCAAATCTCAACATGGCCTTCACTAATGTTTTCACCAATATCTTATTGACATTTGTTTGTTCATACATCATCTTGTCCACATCAAAAATATTTGGGGGTATGTTTTATTTCTTTTTTCAGTAAATTATCTGTTTAATTAAATTTAATAATATATAAACATTTAAAATTTAATATCAAATTTGATATCTAAATGGCTGGATTTTTTTTGCTTTTTTTTTTTTCGTTGAATATAATAAACATCTTATAAAAATTGTTTCACAAATTTTATAATGGTCACGTTTGTGCTAGATTAAGAATATCTTAATTGACAGTTTGAGCTAGATTTTTGTTTTTAACTCGAGGATATATATAAATCAGTTTTTAATTGAGTGTTATTAGAATTAAATTTATGATGGTTTAGAATTTCAATAAAAATTATATATATAAAATCTAAAGACGTATATATACAGACGTAAATAAAAAATTAGCTCACAAACACCGCCATTGTATAATCATTCATTAGCCTATATCACTTCCCATATTGGGTAAGAATGCAAATCTATAGCCGCAAAAGTAAGAGTAATTACACTAAAAATAATACTGTTTTTACAAAGTAGATATCCAAATAAGTTATTGGATAACTAAAAATTTTATGTGCCATCTGTTGAAATGTTGCATTTTTAATTTTAAAATTTAACATGAAACAAAAGAAAAGAATTAAAAAAAAATCAATATTATAGTTCTTTATATGGTATAAGAACTCAATTAAATTCTTTTTTGCACTTATGTCATTTTGTATATATTTTTAACGTGTGGATCACCCATCACCAAGTTTTAAATTTATTAGTCTTCTATTAATACTTTACATGTGTTTCCTAACATAATGGCAAGAAAAAAAATATATATATACTCCCCGATACAGACTTAATATTTAATCGTGTTGTATATTAATCGAACCTAATACGTATCAAGAAATTATATTAGAAAAATTATCCTATATCGATAATAAATAACTATTAAGAATCCAAATTCAACTTTAAAATTAATTCAAATATTAGATTTGAAGGGCTCATGACATATTATACATCCATTTATATTGTTATTTATTATTTATTTTCGATTAAAACTTGTTTGACTCTATTACAACCTATGTGTGAGACCACTCTTGCATCATATATATACTCATTCAAATTATAAAATCTTTTCCATGTTAGAATTATAAAACCATATTTAGATAAAAATTCTAGAACCAATATGTCAATTAAATTAGCCTAAATTAGTATTAATTAAATAATTCAAGAATAGGATAATTATATTTTATACAATTAGCATATTCCTATCTCATAGATCCATACTAATAACATAAAAAGTTATTTAAATAATATAATTTTTATGTTTATTTTTTAATAAAAAATATTGATATTCTTTTTTGTTCTGCGTGTTTTTTTTTTAATTTTTTTGTACGACGTGTTATTAATTGATAAATAATGGGATGCAAACTTTCTTGCTAACTAATTTATATTTTGGAGTTGATTTCCTTTTTCTTTTTATGAATTCTCAAAATTTTAATGTGGATTTTTTTTTTTCCTTTTAACTAGAGAGATTAATTTAATACTACATACAAATCAAAGGGTAACTCATAATACCATTTCATAATAATATTAAAAAGGAAGAAATATATATAGGGGGAAGCTGTAATAATAATTAATGATTAGCATAGAATATTTGATAATGGACACTCGAAGATCTTTCAAGGCCGGTGCTTCTGAAATACTGTTGTTTATTTTAATAATATGTGTAGACAAAGATTACAAAGGAGTGGTTAAAAAGGTCACCAACCCACACGACTGTGCATTTTTGGTAAGCATTTCTCTGCTTTCTTCACTCTCATTTGTCTTCAAAACCCCTATTTATTTCAATCCTACTTAGGATTTCAATGTACAATGTACTTTCTCAGTTTTCTTCCATTGGAGCTTCTAGAAACTCATCCAATGCATTTACTTCACTATCCCTTTCTCTTTATCTATATCTATTTCACATGTAAAGTTTGAAAATTACTATAAATCTAGTAGAAATTGAATTAAAAGGGTAAAAATAATTTGAATGAGTGTGAATTAAAGATTATTTGAAATTGAATTTCTTTACCTGAAATTGAAATTTGAATGCAGCGGCAACACTTGGCTCCGGGCCGCTGGAACTGAATATACAAACAGATACCGAGTAAATAAAATTAAATCATATCAGACTTGCTCTGATACCATGATAAAAATTGAATTAAAAAGATAGAGATAATTTGAATGGGTGTAAGTTAAGCTCACGAATGAATTATGTATAATGGATTTGGATTAACCATTGCTAAAAAGTTAGACCTAATCAATTAGATAGTTAAATCCAAATCATTATATACTCATATATTTTGGATATATTTTTTCAACGTGAGATTAATTCTTAACATTCTCCCTCAAGTGGCAATTAGGATTTGACTTTGACGTTTAAATGATCATTTGAAATTAAATTAAATCCAAAGAAAATAAAAATTGAAAAGTATTTTTTTAGAAATGATTTTTCTTTGTCTTCTTGGAAAAAAGTAATTTTAAATTGTTATTTAGTTATATTAAAATCTGAATTCAAAGAGTTGTTTAAAAAATTTTACATCATTTCTTAACTTACTCTTTTAAAAATTAAATTTATATTTTTGTTGGTCTTAATTAATATATATATATATAATTTAAATTAAAGATATTTAAATTTAATAACAGTAATAATAATAGTTCATATATAATGTTTTTTAGTTAATATATTCAGCATAATATTTTTCTCAACCGTTTTAAAAAAAAAAATTAAACCCAAATAAATACTTATGTATGGATATAAATAGAGTGAAAATAAATAAATAAATAAAAGCTCTCTTTTTTTTTCCTATCCTATAACTATTAAATATTTTTCTATACCAATTGGAATTATTTTATTGGGTAAGTAATTAAGGCAGACTCTCATTTCAAAGGTAGAAATGTGTTAATTAGACATTGTAAGCAAGTTGGTAATTAAATGTCTAGCTTTTTCTATACAATATATATTCTGATGACCATTTCCTCAAACCAGGATCTCTTTTTTTAACACTACCTAAATAAAATGTCATACATACTGCAATCTAGGCAATTTTTTAATCATCAATACTGGTATATTTTGCTGACAAACCAGCTCTTTCTTTATTTTTTATATATATAATAATAATTCAAAAAGACTTTATACATTTCAAAGGTTGATCTAATTGATAAAGGGTTTACTTTTAGGATAATTTGTAATTTGTCTTTTTTTTTTATTTATGAAAAGATAAATTTAATATGTAAAGGTATACAAAAATATTAACCCTCTAATTTATATATTAAAATTGATATTTTAAAATCAAATTCATGAGCTCAAACGAATTTGAAATTATAAATAAGTTAAGACTAAATATGATTTATAATAACAAAATTTAAGTTAAACTTGCATAAAAACTATAGACAATTATTCGTGTTCAACCCACATATCCATCGCATTTACAATCTTATAATAAGATTATTAATGAAAATTTGATTACCAATTAAATTCAAATTCGAGACTTTTTTAATTTCAAAGAAAATTTTTAATGTAACATCATATATAGTATACATATATTTACCCTATAATTTATATATTAAAATTGATATTTTAATTCAAATCAAATTCATGAGCTAAAACGAATTTGAAATTATAATAATAAAATCTAAGTTAATCTTACTTAAAAACTATAGATAATCAAAATTATTCGCCTTCAACCAATATCTAATTCATCTCATTTACAATCTTACGATAGGATTATCAATAAAAATTTGGTTACCAATTAAATTTAAATTAGAGACTTTTTCAGTTTTGGAGAAAATTTTTAATATAACATCATATAGTATTGATGTATATAATGTGTGTGTATATATTTAAAATCAAACTAAAATTGGAGTTAGATAACCTAAACTGTATTAATGTTTCACTATTTTTGGTAAGAAAAAAGATGATTAGATTAAATTGGTTAAAAGTCCATACATTGACAGAACTGTCATTTCTACCTCTCCGTCAATGTCATTTCTACTTTGTAAAATTAACTCACCAAATAGGCAATGAGAAGGCTGGTGGGTTCAAACGTGGGCCGAGTCTGATTTAGTAGGCTCATCTATCGTCGTACCCAAGTAATACTGTAGCAGTGGTTGGGTCTTCAAGTCTTGAGGCATACCATGCAATGATGTGATCTGAATTTCAAATTTTTCAATAAAGAAAAAAAAAAAAAAAAAAAAAAAATATATATATATATATATATATATATATATATATATATATATATATATATATATATAATACATTACACACAAATTCATCTCATTTTTCTTTTTTTTGCCAAATAAATTCATGTCATTAAGATAGTTAAGAATAACGTCGAATGCTTGTTCCTTAATTGAAAGTATTGGAAGTCCTTCTCTGAACTCTTCTTTTCATTTACTTATGGATGATTGCAAGTCTCTTCTAGAGCACTTTCAGTAAATGCATACTCAATTTATTCATAGATCTGCAAACAGTGTAACTTATCTCTTAGCTAGAGTTTCCTATTCCATGTTAAGTTATAAGGAGTAGTTCATGGACCCTCCAAAATTTGCTGCTCATACAATTCAGTTTCAGATGCAATAATATTATGCTTTGTGTTTGGCTTCAAAAAAAGGATGGTTAAGAATAGGAAATATATCGTATAAGAATCAAATTAAAAATGATTCAAAAGGGGCTTTCATATATTATTAGGAAAAATTATTGCATTAACTCTGTTTATGCGAACGTCTCTTTCATTAAATGAAATCTCACCATGCATGAAAATATTTTCATATGATATGAAATATTTTGCACGGTGAGATTATTTTTAAGATATTTTTTTCTATCCTATAAATCTGGCTAATTTTCACTGATAGTCCCTGAATGTTGAATAATCAAATGGTGGTGCCCCCAATCAATGGCGGTATCCACAATTATTGATACAGTAATCCTCCATATTTAATAATTGGTCCATATTTGACAAATGAAACACAGCTTGCATTATGCAAGCTGTGTTTCATTTTATTGGGAGCCTATATAAAGGCTCCTTCTCCCCCATATTCATTCACCCCAAAATCTCAAGTATTCAGAGAAAATTAGAGAGTTAGATTATTTAGTGTGTATTTCTCATATTTTCAAGAGAGATTATTATTATTATTTTCTTGTGATTTAGAGAGAAGGTTGTAACTCCTATTATTTCTCATAGTGAAATTCTTCTATTTTTGCCCATGGTTTTTTACCCTAATTTGTTTGGGAGTTTTCCACATAAAATATGTGTGTCAAAATAATTTTCTGAAATTATTAGCTGCAGTTTTGCTCTAATCCGGTGTCAATTTCTGCAACAAGTGGTATCAAAGCAACTGGTGGTGATTCTATTAATATTCTTCGTATGCTCTGTGGTTGCAATATAGACTGATCTTCCACATCAAAAAAGAATTTATTAGGACTATTGTATAGTTGCTATCTCAGGTAGTTTCATATTTTGAAAAAAAAAATATACTACACGGAAGAGAAAAATATAAAAAATTTTCTAGTGCAATCCGTTTAGAAAACGGTTATAAAATTAGAATTTCGGTGAATAGTAAAACAGTGAGTTTACAAAATTGTTGCATGGTACTATTTAGTACTGTAGTAGAATATTGTAGCAGATCACTGTAGCAGTACTATAGCAGAATACTGTAGCATATGGATACTGTTCATACATATGGGTGCTATTCACTTGTACGGAGGTACTATTCATACTTATGGTTACTATTCACGTGAAATAGTGGGAGCAGATATTTGCTCAAAAGCAGACTATGATAGAAGCAATGGCGGCAAAATTTGAGATTAAAAAGTTTAACAGGATAAATTTCTCACTGTGGAAATTAAAGATGAAGGCTATTTTGAGAAAAGATAATTGTTTGGCGACCATTAGCAATAGGCCGGTAGAAATAACAGATGACAACAAATGGAATGAGATGGACAAGAATGCTATTGCAAATCTTTATCTGACAGTTGCAGATGAGATATTGTCTAGCATAGAGGAGAAGAAAACAACAAAAGAGATTTGAGATTATCTCGAAAAATTATACGAGATAAAGTCACTCCACAATAAGATTTTTCTTAAGAGGAAATTATACAACTTCAGTGACGGAGCACATTAACACCTTGAATACTCTGTTTTCTCAACTCACATCACTGAGTTATAAAATAGAGTCATAAAAGCGTGCTGAATTTTTGCTTCAAAGTCTACCAAATTCATATGATTAACTCATCATCAATCTAACAAATAATATAGACAATCTAGTCACAATTCAAATAGTTCTGGCAAGGTGTGCTACTCTTGACCTACATTTAGAGCAGTTAGATGTGAAAACTGCGTTTCTTTATGGAGATCTTGAAGAAGAAATTTATATGCTCCAACCAGAAGGATTTAAAGAAAAAGAAAAAGAGAACTTGATTTGTAGGTTGAACAAATCTCTATATGGTCTTAAACAGGTGCCGAGATATTGATATAAGAGATTTGATTCCTTCATCATGAGCTTTAGATACAACAGACTTAATGCAGACCCTTGTGCATATGTCAAGAGGTTTGGTGAAAGTGATTTTATCATCTTGTTATTGTATGTAGATGACATGTTGGTAGCAAGCCCCAACAAAGATCATGTCAAAGATTTGAAGGCTCAGTTGGCTAGAGAGTTTGAAATGAAGGACTTGGGACCGGCAAACAAGATTCTAGAGATGCAAATTCACCGAGACAGGAATAATAGGAAGATTTGGCTTTCTCAAAATAATTATTTGAAGAAGATCTTGTGACGCTTTAATATGCAAGATTGTAAACCAATTTCTACCCCACTTCCTGTTAATTTCAAGTTATCTTCCAAGATGAGTCCTAGCACTGAAACAGAGAGGATGGAGATGTCTCGAGTACCATATGCATCAGCAATAGAAAGTTTAATGTTCGCTATGATTTGTACAGGACCAGACATTGCGCATGTAGTGGGAGTGGTTAGTAGATACATGGCGAATCTTGGTAGAGCATTTGAATGCTATGAAAAGGGTCCTGAGATACATTAAGAGGATAAAAAATGTTATATTATGTTATGGAGGATTAGACTTTATTGTCAGAGAGTATGTTGACTCAGATTATGCAGGTGATTTGGACAAAAGCAAATCCACTATAGGGTATGCGTTTGCACTTGCTGGCAGAGCAGTAAGCTGGGTTTCAAAACTGCAGTTAGTTGTGGCTAAGTTAACAACAGAAGCAAAATATGTAGCAGCTACGCAATCTAGTAAAGAAGCGGTATGGTTGAAGATGGTATTGGAGGAGCTCGGGCATGAACAAGAGAAAATTTCTCTATTTTCTGACAGTCAGAGTGCCTTGCATCTTGCAAGGAATCCAGCCTTTCATTCAAAAACCAAGCACATTAGAGTTCAGTACCACTTCGTTCGTGAGAAAGTGGAAGAAGGAACTGTGGATATGCAGAAAATTCACACAAAAGAGAACCTGGCAGATTTTATGATAAACGTAGTCAATACTGATAAATTTATTTGGCGTCGATCCTCTAGTGGCCTGATGGAGACATGAGCAACATGGAAATTGCAAGGAAGAAAGAATAGTGTGAAGATTGATTGATCCTCAATCAAATCTTCAAGTGGGAGATTATTGAATAATCAAATGGTGGTGCCCACAATCAATGGCAGTGCCCACAATTGTTAATGCAGTAATCCTCCATATTTGACAATTGGTCCATATTTGACAAATGAAACACAGCTTGCATTTTACAAGCTGTGTTCCATTTAGTTGGAAGCCTATATAAAGGCTCCCTCTCCCCCGTATTCATTCATCTCAAAATCTCAAGTATTCAGAGAAAATTAGAGAGTTAAATTATTTAGTGTGTGTTTCTCCTATTTTCAAGATAGATTATTATTATTTTCTCCTTGTGATTTAGAGAGAAGGTTGTAATTCCTATTATTTCTCATAGTGAAATTCTTCTATCCTTACCCGTGGTTTTTTACCCTAATTTGTTTGGGAGTTTTCCACGTAAAATTTATGTGTCAAAATAATCTTTTCAAATTATTAGCTGCAGTTTTGCTCTAATCTGGTGTCAATTTCCGCAACACTGAATTATTGACCGAGTAACACTATGGTTTTTGAATTTCAATTTGTAACAGTAAACTCTTTGAACTTTAATTTTAGTAATACCATGGTCTTTGAATTTTAATTTGTAATAGTAAACCCTCTGAATTTAATTTCAGTAAAACTATGGTCCCTAAGACTGTGCAAATGGTCGGTTCGGTTCAAAATCGAACCGAATCGAAATAACCAAACTACCGAACTTAATTTTTTCTTAAACCGAACTAAACCAAACTTTTAATAAAAACTGAATTGAACCGAACCAAAAAATTTTGGTTCGGTTCGGTTTGGTCCATCGGTTTGGGCTGCTGGGCCTGGTAGTTGGGCTTTTTCATGGATTTAAGACAAAATTAATATAAATTTTAATTTTGCAACTTTCATTAAGGATATAGAAAATTTAAATTATCCATTTATCATAGATTATCACTTTAAAGAGGAAAATAAAATTATTTTTAATTTTATTTAAAAAATTATAATAAAAATATAAATCATTATTAATAAATTCATCCATTAGAGCAAATTCTCCCTACTCTTACAATGAATTTAATAGAACTAATAATCATTATATCTCAAATAATAATTCTAGAGCCGGCTAAAGGATATGAGAAAGAGAAAGGGTTAGAAAATAATCTTATTTTTTACCTTATATTTTACTAATTATACATTTGAAATATTTTATATAAAGTAATATAATTTCGGTCGGTTCGGTTATAACCAAACTTCTTATGGTTAAAACCAAACCGAACCAAAATTCACTTCGGTTTTATAAAATATTAACTGAACCGAACTATATTTATAAAAAAATCGAACCGAACTAGTCGGTTCAGTTTGGTTTTTCAGTTTCTGTTCGGTTTTGCTCACCCCTAATGGTCCCTAAATTTCAAGTTTAGTAACAAAAAATCCCCATACGTTATCTTTTGTTAAACATCCAAATAGAATGCTGACGTGCGATGCCATATATAAAATCAAAAAGAAAAAAGAAAAAAAATTAGTTCATTAAATGCATGTGTAGGATACCATATCAGCAAATCTTGGTATTTAATTTTCAACATTAAAATAAATTTTTGTTGGGATTTTAACTCCTCCCTTTCCCTTTCTCTTTCTTTCTTTATCTTTTTCATCAAGCTAAACTTTTATGACAGGCTAAATCATCTTTCAAAATTTTCTTAAATCCTGCAACTAGCCAAATTTATTGATTCTTTAAATTTAATGACTTAGCTTTTTTTTTTTTTTTTTATACATGATATCTGTTGTCAGTATTCTATTAAACTGTTTAATGGGAAATAATGTGAAGGGGTTTTCTGTTACTAAAATTAAAATTCATAAGATTTACTGTTAAAATTAAAGTTTAGGAATTATTATGTTACTGAAATTGAAATTCAGGAAGTTTATTGTTATAAATTAAAGTTTAGTGATCATAATATTACTCAGTCAATAATTCGAGGATTGTTAGTGAAAGTTAGCCTATAAATCTTTTTATGTCATTTTTTTTTTTGTATCAGAGCATTTTCAATAGTACTTTTTATTTTAAAAATATATTTTTTATATAAATAAAGAGTATCTTAATCATTTTTTAAGTATGAAGAATGTAATTTTTTTTTTAAAATGCAATGAAATTTATAATCAAATAGTGAGAGAAATAATAAGTAATATGTATATAAAATTATAAAATTTAGGGAAAAGTAAAAGAAAGTGTCATAAAATTTGGGCGTTTAATTATTTAGATCATGTAGATTTATTTCTAACAAAACAAGTCATATGGTTTACTACCACTACTAGAAATACGTGATTTAGTGATTACATAAATGAGTCGCTACCCCAATTAAAGGAATGATTTCTGTTAGCCTCAATGTTATTGTAACCTAAACATATTGAAATTCTTATTCATTGATATGCAACCAAGTTGATTATAAGATCCAATAATGTTGTCACCCTATTTGCCAAATGTGATCTAAAAGTGAAATGAATAATTGACATTACAACTATAGAAGATGTATCCCAATGAAAATAATTATAAATTTAAATATTGTCTCCTTTGAGTTAAAAAGTATACATATGCATATAAAATGTTTCCCTTAAACTTGTTAATATCATTAAAGATATATATTGCATTAAATGTATATATAATTTATTTAAATAACATGTTTATTTGATGAAAATGTTTGGATTATAAATATGTATGATTTTCATAAAATTAATATAAATTTCTTATATGAATATCAATAGTAATTTTATATAATGTTATTTTAAATACCTAAATGATATATGTCATTATATAATAAAAAATATTTGGTTATAATCTATTTACTGCCAAAAGTATTAATGCCTCTTATGCCAATGAATACAACTCTTAAGTTGTATTTTGTCATGTTAGAATATAAATATTGTACATGTCTTAAAAATCCTCAAAGTCTAATAAAGTAAAAGACTTTTGAATATTCCAAAATATATTACATATGATCTATTAAAATAATCAAAGTGTTATGATTCAAAAGATTTTGTACATGTCCAGTTAGTTGAAAATGGATATTTATTTGTATAATCCTCAAATATTGAAAATAGCATAAAGTCAATAAGTTAATATAAAAATTTAGATTTCATGAATTATAAATTTATGATCAGTAAATTATAATTTAAATTTTCCAAAGATTTATTGTATTCTTGCGCACTGAGCTTTCTCCAGGTGCACCTCTTCCACTCACCAGTTTTGCAAGTGAAATTGAGTGTTTACAAGAATCTAGTAGATACTAGCAAGTTGATTTCTCAAGCAATTATTTCTTCATTGAGGATTTCCAAGTCAAAGTAATAATTTGACTTTACATAATCATTTGTATTCGTAAATATGTTTGAAAATTTTTAGATGTTCCCTATGTGTAAGATAGTCTAATTGGATATAATGTAATGAAAAGTATTTGATAAGTATTATATTAATGTATAAAATGAATGTTAAACTGAGACTGATAATGAGTATGAGAATCAATGATGAATTTAGTATAGAAAGTGTGATTGATATATAGGTTGTGATATTGGGCAATATAATTGTTATAAATATTATATGGAGTTTTGTTGTATATATATGGGTTCTAGAGGTTGTCGGTGTCTTTATAACTACTCATCTCCTAAGACCGTCACATCACAAAATTGGGATGTGATGTTTTCAGTCTCTTTTTCATGAATAACTACTCTCTAGTTGCCAATTTGCAAGTAATAAGCTACTAGATTTTAGTAGCTAAATGTCCTGCAATTTTTTTGCTGCATTTTTAGTGATTACTTAGTAGCAAATTGCTTTCAAACATACTAACATTTTATCCATCTTCTAAATTTAGTCACTAATTAGCTATTACTTTTTTGTAATCGTTAAAATTAGTCACTAAATTGGCAATTTCTGATAATGTACTTTAGCTCAAGAGAAAACAAAACTTTTAACACTATTAATGAGGATGATATGGCATTAATGTGGCAGATCCACTACATTATAATATCAATTTTTTTTATTTTTATGGAATCAAATAGACATCTTATTTTCTGATTTCACCTTAAATTCAATATAGGGCTCCACTTTGATTTAAAATTAAAAAAATAAAGAAAATTTTAAAAAAATAAAGAAAAGTTTTTAGAAAAAGAAAAACTTAATTTTTTAAAAATTTCTCTTTTTTAAGAAAATTTTCTTTTAAAAAATATTTCTTATTTTTTTAAGGCTAACTTTTTTTTTTTCATTTAAAGAATCATCACCAGCTCCTGCTTGCACCGCCTCCTCTCCAACTGTTAAAATCTCCTCCTCTCTTTTCCTCTCCAATTGTCAACAGCATCGGAACGATGATAAAAACCTGAAGATTTCTTGCTATATTTTTAACCCGATAAAATGGAAATTATAAATCGATTGAGGTTAATGTTTCGGGATTCTAATTTTTAACTCGGCATATTCAGAAAACTATCTACATCAATACGTAAACAGCCCTACCTGCAAGCATTGAATTTTAATCCTCAATAATCGAAATTATGTTATTACTAAGTTAAGACGCCAATTCTTATTTTCACATTCTTATCATATTTAAATATAAAATCATCTTATAAATATCCTAATTTTGTACCTTTAGTATGTTTTATTAATTAAGGAGTTTGACCGTAAAAGCAATTCAACCTAAAATCTTATTAGTTAATTATATAAAAATGCAAATTAAAATATATATATATATATATATATATATATATATATATATATATATATATATATATATATATATAAGAGGAAAATAAGTAAAATTACTTAAGAGCTCTTACTAAGTTTTTATTTTAATTGTGCATTTATAATGGATAATATGGCTATTTATTAATTAAATAATATAATTATCTAATTATATTTAGTTTAAATAAAGAATAATGAATTTAATTAGAATAAGTAAAGAATAAAATAAATATTATTTAATATATAATTAATGATATTTAATATCTAATTATATTTAATTTGAATAAGAAAAGAATGGATTCTATTAAAACAAAGAAAGAATAAAATGATTATTATTTAATATATAATTATAAATTATATTTAATTTAAATAAATTAATATAATATATTAATTTTTAAGTTCGTATTTAATACTTCTAATTTAACTTATTAATTTGATCTAATTATATTTAATTTAAATAAAAAAGATCAACTCAATTAGGATAAGAAAAGAATAAAATAAATATTATTTAATATATAATTAATTATATTTAATATCTAATTATATTTAATTTAAATAAGGAAAAAATGAATTCAAATAGAATAAGAAAAGAATAAAATATTTATTATTTGACATGTAATTAATTATGTATAATATCTAATTATATTTAATTTAAACAAGGAAAGAATGAATTTTATTAGAACAAAAAAAATAATTATTATTTAATATATAATTAATTATATTTAATTTAAATAAGATTAATATAATATATTAATTTTCAAACTTGTATTATAATATTAGTACTATTAATTTAGCTTATTAATTTGACAAATTATTAATTTGAAAAATTAGTTAATGTTTTAATATATTACCTTTTATATTTATAAAAATTCTTATCACATACAATAAATATTATTCCCTTTATGTCAATTTTCATATATATGGTTTACAAAAATAATTAATTTCACAAATTAACATAATAATTTAAAAGTTAGTATTTGCTGGCAAGATATTTATATTTAAAATTTTTTTGATGTATTTGGTTTTATCGGGTAAATATTTATCAAAGTATTATATTCTTGTATCGTAATATGAGTTTATGATTAATTTTCATAGGTTGTTTATATGTTTAAAAAGTCGCATGAAATGCAAATATAATCAAATATGAAAAATTATCATATTACTAATATAATAAAAAAAATGCAATTGTATATATGTTAAGAAAGCAACGAAAGCAAAGCAAAAAAAAATGATAAATTATTTTTAGGTAGAATTAAGATTAATATTATAAAAATTTTAATTCTACCTCTACTTAAATTTTAGGATATAGTTGATATAAAACATTAAAAAAAAGTAATAAATGACTAAAGATTAGTGATAACTTTCATAATATAAAAATTATCTCATGAAGTCAAATTAAAAATACTTACAATTTTTCATAATTATTTGTCATCCTAAATACTTTTTTGTTTTAATTAAAAAATTAATAGCAATAATAAATAAAAAATCTCAATGATTGGTCATTAAAATTACAAAGTTGTAAAATTATTAAATATTAATAAAAACCAATTATGATTATGTAGTTTAATACAATTAAAACTAATTGTACTTAGAAGATAATTAATTAATTTGTCTATTTATTTAAGAAGAAAAAGTTGAATTTAGATGAACATTACAAAATAAAGATTATGCTAATGAGTTTGTTAAATCTAATAAATGATAGATATGTGTCTTTTTTTTAATAAACAATGATAGATATATTTGTATAAAATATTTTCTAAAAATATTTACATTTAAATTTTTTTGATGAATTAAGATTTTATTAGGTAAATATTCAGTAGAGTATTATATTTTTATATCATGATATGAGTTTATAATTAGTTTTCATAGGTTTTTATGTGTTTAAAAAGTCATATTGTGAATCCTCATTTCAGTATTTTTAAAATTAGCATTAAGCTTTCCAAAACTTACTGGAGCATTCTTGGCACAATCAAACGTCTTTCCGCCCCTGGTTGGACCTTCTGTATCAAACAGTCTTTTTTCATAACTGACCGAAATGTACCTCAGACTGACTGTCAAAATGTCCTAAAATTAATTTCGATCGTAACAACACTAACCATTAATTTTTCTGAGCTCTATGGCTTCCAGAAACTAACTTGGAAGTCTCAAAAATTGACCCAAAAATCCTTGAAAAATGGGCCACAAGGAAAATCTTGGGAAGCGTGCTATGCCACATGGTGTGCCACACAAGAGGCGTGCGGCCCCACGTCAGGTCTATGTGGCGCCGCATGTCCTCTTTGCGACACGCCACAAAAGCCTGACGTGGCGCCGCACAGGCCTGGTGTGGCACTGCGCTAGGGCGCGGGTTTTTCTGCCTCCAATGGGCTCTACGCGCGTAAAATGACTTTTTTACCCCTTTTTGTCCAGTTATCAACCATTTTCTGACTCTACCCTCATGGTCTTTTCACATTTTCATTACCTAAACTACCCTCTATCTCATTTGTCTATAAATAGACTCCTCATTCCCTCATTTTAACACACACTAAGGTTTATATTGATAGCTATCTATCAATTTTTTTTTCTTCTTCTCCCTCCATCCACTCTCCAATTAATTAATTAATTAATTTAATTAATTAATTTTCTCACCCAAACTTAGTTAATTAATCATTTTAATTAACTAAAAAAAATATTTTTTACTTTCAAGCTAATTAATTAATTAATCTTTTTTAATTAATTAGTTACTTTTTTTAATTAAATCAAAAATCTTTTTAAGCCCATCCTTATTTTAATTAATTATTTAATTATTTTAATTAATTAATTACTTTTTTAAAATTAAATTAAAAATCTCCTTTTCAACTCAATCACTATTTTAATTAATTAATTTACTCATCCATCACTTTTTGATCATTAATCAACTCATTTTGTCCGGTCCGATAAAAAAGAATTTTGGTTCGGCAAAACACTTTTTCCATCTCATCCATCAAAATCTAAGGTATTTTAAACAAACTTGTTCTCCAAACCCAAAAAAATCATTTTTAACCCTTCTACTTAATCATGAAATGAACTACGTGAGTTTTGATCCCTATTCAAATGGGGTACGTAAGCACATTTGGAATTTTAGTCTAAATCTCAAATCCAATTTTCTTTTAAATTAAACTTATTTTTCCTTATTTTTCGTAAATCAATTATCTTTTTATAATATTTGTAAGGGAATTTGTGGTCTTCCTAAAATCCCATAAGGGCTAGAGAAGGCATCTCATTTTTCTATCTATGTGATTATCTTAATTAAGGAGTGATCATATAGTTCTCCCAAATCTCTAAAGATTGGAGGGAATACTCTCATTTATTTGTAAATGTTTATTGTTAATTTTCATGCATCCATCTTATGCCATATCCATACATTTTATTTGCAATTATTAATGTTATTCATGAAATCAATTTTCAAGTTAAATTAAACTTAAGAGCTAAATTTAGATTATTTAAAACTAAAAATCTAGTTTCCGAACTCAACCTGGTTCGAAGACTAGTGATTTTTATCATTTGGTAAATTAATCGCAAAATTAATAAATTAGGAGTCAACTGGATATTTCCTTAATTTTTCTCATTTAAAATAAATTAGGATGGCGACTCCCAAAATCATTTTTCAAAATCAACCAAATCAGAACTCAAGGGTTCCATCGTGAGTCTAAACCCGAATGAGCATCCTGGTTCCCTCTAGCTAATCGAGCCGGTACTCGGGCGAGGCCTCACACATATGAAATGCAAGTACAATTGAATATGAAAAATTATCATATCAAGAATATACTAAAAAAAAAAAGATGAAATTGTATGTATATTATGGAAGTAAGGAAACCAGTCAAAAAGAAGGAAAAAAGTAATTAGTTGTTTTCAGGTAGAATCAAGGTAAATAGCTTCAAAAACACCAAATTTTAGTATTTTTTTTATGTAGTCACAAAAAAAAAAAAAAAAATTGCCTGGAAGTATCTAAAGTTTCAAAAACTTTTCACATGGAGATCACTGGCAGGAATTTAGACTTGAGATGTTGACGCAGCATGCCATATCATCGAAAGTACCATATCAGCATGCCATATCATAAAAGGTCTAATTTTTTTTAATTCTATTAAAAATAAAAAAAAAAGATTATTTTTAAGAAAATTCCCACATTACCCTCATGCGTTCCCAAATTCCAATTTTTATCTTCACACTAAAACACCATCAAACCCTCTTTGTGTCTGCTCTCCACTTCCTTCACTAGCAAACAAAATGGCTTCTCATCATTCTCGCCATCCTCACCCTCACCCTCACCACCACCCCTGCCAAAACCCTTTACCCACTGCTATGACCACTACCACTTACTGCTGCAACTACCATTACAACCATTGCTATACCTAATCACAGTTCTCTCCTCCTCCACCACCATAACAGTTATCTATTGACCCACCTGTCCAAGCTCTTGCTTCTTTCCTTCAACAGCAACAGCTACCTAATCCTTACTCTTCCTGCCCTAATGTACCTCACACCTAGAAAAATCATTAACAGAACTTGCATTTTCAGCCACAAAATATGCATTTTAAATAATTAGGTGATGGCTAGAAAGCCTAACTTATTTTTTGTTCTCTTCTCCAACGAATCAACAAGCTTCAATCCTCTCTTAACCATTTTTCTATTTCTGCTTTGAATAATCCTTTCCATCCTTCGTATTCTCTCAAAAAGGTAGTTGCTTGGATTATTTAGACCCATTTTAGAGCCTTTCTTGTTCGTAGGTCAAGAACCCTAAGTTAGCTCCAAGACCTTGCTTTTATCAAATCCTGCTTTAATTCTCTCAAATCCTCTATTTCAAATAAAACCCATTTCAATTTTTGAGGTTCTTTCTCAAGTCTTATTTAAGAGAAAGACTATGGCAAGAGAACCAATTCCCAATAATCTAACTAAGGCAGAGGTAAGCGGCGAGTAGTGCTAGCAACGAGGTGATGATTTAGATCTTGATGATATTTTGTTGAATGGATTTTAGAAATTTTGGGTAGTAATTATTTGGTTGGAGGAACTAGTGGATAATAGCAATTTTGAATTTAATATTCTTAGGTGTAGGAATGGCGTCGCCTAGTGTTTGCAGCAGTGGTTGTTTGACTTTAATCGATCCTCGACTATGAGTGATAAATACAGTCCAAGAAGCAGCTCTTGCCAACATGATTATTGGGCTCAATAACTTGATCTGGTGCTTCCTCAATGAATGGTGCTTTGTCAATGAATGACATGATCAGATATGCGATCTGGATGGCAAAACCACTGGCAATTAAGAGCTCTTCTTGTCTTGAAATCGACCAGTGTGTAAATTGGTGATGGTGGGTGAGTGAGAGGAAGAGTGCGTCTTGTGTTGCTGAACGAGAATGGGTGAGAGTAAAGGAGATACAGATAGGTGTGTAAGAGAAAATTGGTGAGGGTTTGTGTTGGATTAAGATGAGGGTAATGTGGAAATTTTTTTAAAAATAATTACTTTTTTTATTTTTTAATATAATTAAAAAAATTAGACCTTTTCTGATGTAGCATGCTAACATGATACTTTGGATGACATGACACACTTATGTGGCATGCCATTGTTAGTCTCTCAGACTTGGATTCCGACCAGTGACCTTCATACAAAAAGTTTTTGAAACTTTAGGTACTTTTCAAAAAAAAAAAAAATTATTTTGTGATCACATCAAAAAAAATACTAAAGTTTGGTGATTTTTGGAGCTATTTACCTAGTAGAATCATGATTAATATGGTAAAAATTTTAATTCTACCCTTACTTCAATTTTAGAATATAGTTGATATAAATATTTAATCAAATTAGTGATAATGTTCACTATTTTCTTACCGCAAGTCCACGGGTCAATTGTAGCAATAGTTTTAAAGAGTAAAGGATTGTCGATCCCATAGGGAAACGAATTTTGATTACCAAATTTATAAACTTTCTAATATTTAATCAAATAGTAATTATTGGAATTTTATCAAAATGCTAAAAATTAAACAAATAAGAAATTAAAGAATTGATGATTTAATTCAATAGCAAAACAACCTAGGGTCTAGATTTCAATTGATTTCAATTCTATTGGTTCATATATACTTATATAATCATTCAAATTAATTGGAATCAAAGGTGATTTTTCTGAATCCAAACAAAGACCTCTGTCGAGGTAAATTGCCAATACACAATTATAATTTTATACCTACTGTCGTGGTTGTAAGAAATTAGTCCAAGTTCATTAAGTTCAATAAAAAATATAATAACACTAACTAGACATACCCATATGTCTATGAAGTAATTCTCCTAAGTTTATTTCCTCCATGAACAAATACTATACTTCCACTTTCGCTCCATCATATAGCATCTTAGATAATAAAAATGGTGACCAATCATTCACATTCATGAAGCCCAAAGGAAATAAAATAATTCCAATCAATAAGAATAAGAACACAGTATATATGATTTCCAATAGAAATTTATCAATATCCATCTAAACCGTAGACAAATAAATCTAGCTATTCATGTTTGGAAGAATAAAATAATTAATTAAATAAATCAAATGAAATAAAATGTTTAATTCAAGAAAATAGATTTGGAAGAATAAAATAATTAATTAGAAAGAAACTTTAAATAATCCACAAAGCTGGAAAATCCAAAGCTAAAATTCTCTCCCTTCTCCTTCCAAAATCATGAAAAACTTCAAGAAATGTCTAAAAGAATGGTGCTAAATCTCTAATCTTTTTTTTTTTTGCTGCAATTTTTCATCCCTTTTTCCTCTCTTCTCTCTCTAGAAATTGGTCTCTCTTGTTTCCAAAACTGTATCCCTCCTTTCCCAGTCTGTTTTTCTAATTTAGCTCCTCTTTTTTTTCACGTTAAATTCAAGTGGCATTTTAAATTCTATACAGCTGTCACTAGCGCACTAGCTTGTGTGCTCTCTAGTGCACAACATTGTGCTTTTTGAGCTGGAGACAAGAACCTGTAATGAGCCTGTGTATTCAGTGTGCGCAAGCTTGTGCTTCATGGAATTGCTTCATGCTCCAATTCAGCTCTAAAACACCAATTTCTATAAAAACTCGTTAGAATCATTCAACAAGAGAATTAATGGGTTTTAGGGATTTCAACAAATAATCAAGCAAAACCACTTTAAATGTAAGGGAAAAATCATAATTTATTAAGGTAAATATTCAACACATCAGACAACATTCATAAATACAAAAATTAATGTTCATAAATACAAAAATTATCTTATGAAATCAAATTAAAATTACTCACATTCTTTTATAATTATTTGTCATTATAATTATATTTTATTTTTTAATTAAAATATTAACACTAATAATAAATAAAAATCCTCAATGATTGGTCATTAAAATTATAAAATTGTAAAATTAATAAATAGTAATAACTAATTATGATTAGGTAGTTTAATATAAGTTAAAATTGATTGTGCTTAGAAAATAATTAATTAATTAATTTGTCTATCTATTTAAAAAGAAAAATTAAATTTAGATGAACATTACAAATAAAAAATTATTCTAACAAGTCAAATTATCTAAAGCTTATAGTGAGAATAGGAGAGTGAACAAATAAATTTACTAAAAGACTCTTATACGTTGTTATACTATATTAGCTAATATACTTATTTAAGCATGGAAAAAAGGGAAACAAATTTACTTAAGAACCCATTTACTAATCGCTTACTAATTGTTTATTTAAATTGAATCAATATAGGTATTTACTGATTTAATCAATATAGGTATTTTCTTTTGAATATAATTTGCAAAAGAAATTATATTCAAATTTTTAAAACTTAGTTTATTAATTTCTAAATAATTTGAGTATGTTTCCAAATTTTCTATGTTAATAAGAATTTAATATTTTATTCAAATTATAATTTTTAATAATCAATTAACTAAGTATATGTATAATTATAATGTGCAATGTGTGAAGCACATTAATAAAAAACTAAATTAAATAATTCGATTGATTATTTAGTATCACTTTATTTTATAAAAACATTGATTGTGTACTTGAAATTAACTCAATTTTAATCAAATTGAGCTCGAATTTCATCCATTTAAATAAATTATCATATTAAAGTTAAAATTTTTAATACTCAATTTCAAAAAATTTCAAATTTAATTAAATTTTTATTCTTTTACATGTGGATCAAAATGCATGTTTATTAAATGAAAATTTTAGAATTTTACATTTTGCACATCATGTTTGTTACTTAAATTAGGTTTAAAAATATTTTGTTTGTAAAAATTTTTATAAATGCTCAATGTTGTCAAATTTAAAAAGTTTAATTTGCACTAAATTATTTGAAAAAGCAATTTTCAGAAAAAAAAAAAAAAAGGATAATTGTTGGTATATTATTTTGATTGCCTGTTGGCACATTATCAAATAGCTTATAAATTGATTAACTATAATTAATTAATTAGATGTAACATTAAAATTTATTTAAATATTAATTTTATTCAACACTTCAATTTTTATAAATTATATTACATCGAATTTTAAGGAAAATCAACGTTTGAAACATGCTTAGTAAAACTTATATATATATATGAGCAATAGACATAATTTGAATTCTCCTTCTCGAATGCCTATATAAAAACGAAATCCACTTCATTCGAATTAGAGAGAATATATTATTAGGCACAATTGTAAATTCGATGGTATGGATTGGCTGCAATATTATATGTAAAGTGAATTTAGTCTGACGCATTAAAATTGACTTGTAAGGGTAATGAATCTGTCGTCTAATCATAAAATAAATTTCATTAAATTAGAAATTATACGATTTCTTGAAATGTAATGTTATATTATATTATAAGATTGCTTGTGACTAAAATAAGGAGAGTAAGACAGCATTCTCTGCCAAAAACTTAGTAGCCAAGTTAGAGACAAGAAGCAAAAATGAAGAAATTTAATCAAAAGAGGTCTCCAAATAATCTCCCTTTAAAAAAAGGCTCTTTAACTCATTAGAGGCAAAGAATATTAATATATTTGTAATATAACCATATTCTAATTAGATTCAATTTCTTAATTACTTTTATTATTATTTACTATTTCACACACCTTTTTGGATTTTTATTTTTTTAATAATATAAATATTAATTCTTTTAGAAAGCAGAAGCCATATGTATACATATATGTGTGTGTTTTTCAGATGCGTGTTGCAAGGTTTTGGTCTCTCTTCTTTTATTTTTGTTTGGGTTTTCAATTTTTTGATGGGATAGTGCTCTTTTTCTTGTAGAGTGTAGAATTTTCTAACTTTAATTACTCACTATTCATGGTAAGAATATAATCTCATATTAAGTAATTATAAATATATTAAGTGATTAATATATAAATGAAATTCATTAATTTTAATAGCTAATTTTTAAAGTTAATTCTCTTAAAACTATATTCAAAATTTAATACGGTATTTATATTTTTTTAATATTTTTATGTGATTAATATAATATATTAAATTATAACTATCTAAGAAAAACACATCTAAGGAAAAAATAAATACAATTAACCAAATACCAAATTTAAATACATCTAAGGAAAAAACAAATATAATAGAAATTTATTTTTTTAATAATTTTGAAAATTGGACTGTTTTATTCGGTTTGACCAGTTCACCAATTTTTTGGTTCAGTTTCAATCTCGTCTAATTGAAAATTCAGTTATTTAGAGGCAATAAGATAAAACTGGCCTTCAGTTCTTAGTTCAACTGGTTGAACAAGTCAATTCGGTTTCTAAAATAATGGTATTAGAGTTTAATAAATTCTTGTATCACTTCTTGCTTTATCATAATTCAAACAGGGATTTGAATTTTTCTTTTAATTTTTGTTTCTAATATGTTCAATTTTCGGGCCTGTGGATAGGAATGGCAAGTTGATCCTACCCGCTGAGTACCCCATGTGACTCAACCCTCATGGTTCAAATTTTACCCGCCCTATTTAATAGAGGGTCGAGTATGGGTTTAAATAGCAATACCCATTATGGGTGTGGGTTAAGAGTATACCCACCCATATCCAACCCCGATTATTATTATTATTATTATTATTATTATTATTATTATTATTTTAGTTTGATATTATTTCTCTTTATTAATATTGTGTTTGCATTGTATTAGATAAATATATATTGTGGTTGTGTTGTATTAATAAATACATATTGTGATTGTTTTATTTAATTTTTTAGGTTTTAATCATATTAAATTGATCTTAAATTATCAAAAAAATTAACATTTAAAACTAATATAGGTAAATAGAGCAGAGCAGGTATATATAATTTTGAACCCGTTGGGCAAATAGAAAATTACTAACAGTGGGCAGGGGCAGGTAATGCAAAACCCACCACACACCTGCCTGCTGCCATCCCTAACTGTAAAGGGTGTTTTTCAATTATTTTACTCGTTTGGCAAGTGTATCCCACATTGATTAATTATAAATATATCAAATGATTAATATAAAAATAAATTCTCTAATTTTAATAACTAGCTTTTAAGACTAATTTTTCTAAATCTACGTTAAAAAGTTTAATAATGTACAAGAGATTTATGCACTTTTTAAAGCAAAGTTTTTTTCCTAATGATTCGTTTTGTTTTGTTTTGTTTTCTATCCCTTGCAGCACATGCAAAAGAAAATCTGGCCGCATATCTTTTATATATATATCTTTAGTTTTCAGTAGAAAGAAATAGGCAAGATTTAATTATTAAAATTTAGTTATATATATATATATATATATATATATATATATATGGAAAGAAGGCATAACATTAAAAAATAAAAAACAGACATGATTTGTTATTATTATTATTATTATGTAATAGGAGGCTACTCAATCTTTGAGAAGGGGTAACTAGGAATATGCAACTGTTATATCATGGATTCGTATCCGCGATATATTATGAATCGGACTCATAACATATATGCGGGAGATTTGCTGAGATAAAGACACGCAATTTTTTGTAATATTTCATTAGCATGTTTTTACTTTTTTTCTTTATTTTTTGTTTTTTTTTTATTTTAAATGCTATTTTTTTTATTTGAATACTTAAAATTGAGTTATTATAATTAAATGTATAAATTATTTTTGTTTCTCCCATCTAATAATTATTATAATTCTAATAAAAATAAAAATTATAATTTATAATTAAATATATAAATTGAATTATTATATATTTTTTAAATTAATAGGTACTCAAAATACAGCTACATTGGTGTTGAATTACATATACATTACTTTTAAACTGTCAGTTAATAATAAAATATATTTTCACTTATAATATTAATGATATTCTGATAACAATTAGTTATATATATATTAATCTTATATTATAGATACATTGTAATTTAATTGCATGTATATGACTCTCCAACTAAACATACATTATTACTTAAAATGCATGTGCTTTGATCTTGAATTGCATATATATTACTTTTGAACTGTCAGTTAATGATAAAACATATATTCAACTACAATATTAATGATAAAAATATTTTGATAACAATTAGTTTATGCACATTAGTTTTATACTAGAAATATATTATAATTTAACTGCATGTACATGATTCTTTAACTATAAGTATATTATTATTTAAAATGCATGTATATTGGTGTTAAATTACATATACATTACTTTTGAACTATCAATTAATGATAAAATATATCTTCAATTAAATACTAATTTACTTATAATATAATAGTAAAGTATCTCAAGTTCAATATTAATGTACTAGACAAAACAAATAAACAAAATTTAATATACCTACTCCAATAACTTGAGTTATTAAGCATTTTATAATAATTATTTTTATAATTATTTAAATATATTTAATTAAAATTATAACAATTATTAGATGGGATAAATAAAAATAATTATTATATTTTTAATTTCAAGCATTGAAAAAAATAAAAAAAAATAATTAGCACTTAATTTAAAAAATTTTGTGATTTATGTATAGTTTTTTGGAATGTTAGATACCTTAAAAAAAATCAAATAATAAAAAAAAGTGAAAAAAAAAAAAGAGAGAGCAAAATATGCTTATAAAATCGTACAAAAAATCGCACTTCTTTATTTCAGCAAATTTTCTGTACGTGCATCTTGAATCTAATTTATGTTGTAATATGGATACGAGTCTATATTATAATTTGGGAGGAATATGTGACCCTAAAGCCAAAAAGTCACCATATTAAGCCAACTAATCTGCACAAAAATTTTCATTTCCATAGTTATGCTGAATTTTAACTGGATGTTGTAAGTCATACTATAATTTTCATTAACCACTTACTTCCATCCCTGCTCAATAAGCTGCATATATATATATATACATATATGAACAATCAATCACGCCAAAACTTCAATTTTAGGTTTGAATGTAACATTCCTTTCCCAACAAACCCCTTTAAATGTAATTGAGCAGTCATCCATCAAGTTGGTTGACACTTATTTATATTTTATATGTATGGACCGAATATCTCAATATGAGATTTTTTTTTTTCCCTTTAACACATCTAATTGCCATTAAATTATCAAGTTGTACTACCTGTTAAGAATACATCGCAAATTGATTAAATATAAACATATCAAGTGATTAATATGGAAATGGATTTTCCAACCTTAACAAGCTAGTGATTAATATAGAAATGAACTCTCCAACTTAACAAGCTAATTTTTAAAATTAATTTTTCTAAATCTATATTAAAAACTTAATATGGTATTAGAGCTTAACATATCCTTACTTCATTTCTTGTTATATCATAATTTGAACTAGAATTTCAATTTCTTTTTCAATTTTCAACATATTCCGAATTTGATTTGATTTCAATTCTTGTCTCGTAGTGATTTTCTTAATTTTAATTCTTGATTCATGGAGTGTTTCATTCAATTGTCTTTAGCTAGGTGATGGACTTTCAAATATATTTTTTTGCCCAGATTGGACCTTCCATTGTATCAACCTAGTATATATTATAAATTTGTAAATATCAACTGAGCTTAATAAAAAATTATTCTCGCTCAGTTGTTACTTGAGGAAGCTGTTAAGAATATATTCTATATTAATTAAATACAAATATATCAAATGATTAATATAAAAATAAACTTTTTAACCTCAACAAAATAATTTTTAAGGTTGGTTCTCCTAAATTTATATTAAAAACTTACTACTAGCATCATTAACGAAGTTGGCACTTATATGTACATGACTCGATTGATATATAATCATCAACTTTATTAATTAGTTCATATTATAAGTTGAATATATATCATCCGTTCTCACATTTTCTCAAATTAGATTGATACCATTGATCCAAATATTTCCTTAAATGCAATTGGATTGTTGAACTAACTTAATATCTCTACCACTAATTAATATTTATACGTGGATTGAGCATACCATGTGACATATATATATATATATATATATATATATATATATATATATATATATATGCCAGTGACTCATAGTTAGTGGTTTAATTAAGAAAATTCATCAAAACTGTAGTAAAAGCGAGTTTTTATAGAGAACAATATAATGGAGATAGGCAGATTTTTTTTTTTTTTTTATTGTAATAGATCATATGTCATTAGTATATATGAAGGCAGCACATTAACATGGTCAATACATTAATATGTAAATATCTAGCTAGTTCAATTTTTCTCTAATTTTTTTGAAAGTGGATTATTTGATAGACATGTCCTATATTTTCACAAGCCCAACCCATGATTATTCCATTATTTTAGAGTAAAGTGATTGTGGTAGGACACATTGGATATTTTGAAGCAAAGGAATGGACAAATATGAACGCTAAGTAAAGAGGATATGCGATGTACAATCAATCAATTATACATATATTATGAAAGCTAAAGAAGCAAAGCACTCTCTTTTTTCCTTTTCTTTCTTGGAGTTTGCTTTGCTCTTCCAAAGTAGTTAATTAAGAGACTCAGTTTTTTAGAGCAACAAACCAAGAAAATGCCATGCTCAAAAGAAACTCTCTTCTCGTTATTCTACAATGTCTCAAGCTCCTCCCTTCTTCTCCTTCTTTTCCTCTACTTCTCCTCCACTTTGCTACTCAGGCTTCTGAACTTCATTGGCAGCTATCCTATCATCCAAAGGTATATATGTTTCCATCTCTCTCTCTCTCTCTTTTACCTATTTTTCTATCAGTTCTTTTTTTTTTTTTTTTTTTTTCCTTATTCATAACCTCATATAACTCTGAAAACGATTCCAGTATCACTGAATTAAATCTTATTGATTTTCTTTCTCAGTTTGTTAAACCGTTTTTTTTTTTTTTTTTTTTGCAGAAATCAGAATAGTTACGAGTATAATTACTTTTCTGATGAAGAGGAAGAAGTAGATAATAATGAAACATACTATTACAGTGAGTCTAGAGAAACAGATCATCTTGTAGCTGACATAATTCATGGTGGTGAATCACTTGTGTTTTTGCCTAATAATACCATTAATATTGTTCAAAGAACACAAAATCATGTTCAAGAATTCCTAACCCCAGAAGAGGCTCAGCCCGTACATGACCAAGAAGAAGAAGATGATGATACTACTTTTGCCAGTGATGAACAGTTTTCTATTCTTGCCTCAGCAGGTTCAGATCAATCTGAGCATTATGAAGAAGACATGCCAACAAGAGATTCTGCTGATTCAGTTCCAGATTCTGTTCCATATCAAGGTGGCCCCACCTCACCGATCACCAAAAGTGGATTGGTAGACAGTGACGGAAACTATGGAGGTATATATTTGCATCATAATAAAAATAATTCAGTCTGTTACCTAATTAAGATTCACATGTTGTACTTACAGGGTTTTCGTGTGTGTGTGTATTGGCACTCGTCCTAATATTGCTTATGTTATTGTACACGTCCTGATATTGCATATGTTGTAACTCGCAGAAGAGTACATTATTAATCAGGAAATAGAGAATACAAGAGAGGGAGATGCTAATAATTTTGTGAGGGATGAAAGGTTTTTTATTTATGCACCAACCCAATTGGAGTCCAAGAAGCTTCAGGTTCAAGAAAAGAATGGTCATGATAATGAAGAAATATTTGGTGATTCTTGCACTGTTGGTTCTACATCTAAGAGCTCCTCTGAATGGAGGAGCTCAATTAAGGATTCAGGAACTGAAGATCCATTTTCTTCTTCGTCTCGAAGGAGTTGCCCCAAATGGGAATCCTACACAGTGTTTCAAAAATATGATGAAGAAATGATGTTCCTAGATAGAATTAGTGCTCAAAAACTTCATGAAACAGGTATTTTTTTCTCGAACCCGAAATCTCACAGTTCTGAAATCTCATTGGGTACTCATTTTATTATTTTTTAACATTATGTTATAAAGTTATTTAATTAGTCTTTTAATCAACCTATTATAACTTTCAGAGTCACTCAAGTCTATTCAAGTTTGTCCAAGATCAATTTCCGATAGGATTGTTCATAAAATTACAACTATGAACAAGAAGCCTTCAGATATAAGGCAAAACCCTTATCATGAACTAGAAACTGCTTATGTGGCTCAAATTTGCTGGACATGGGAAGCTCTTAATTGGAACTACAAGAACTTCCATTGCAAGAGAGCTTCACAACAGCGGGATTTCGATCCAGGTTGTCCAGGCCATATTGCTCAACAATTTCAGCAATTTCAAGTTCTTTTACAAAGATATGTAGAGAATGAACCTTATGAACAAGGCAGGAGACCTGAGGTCTATGCCAGGATGAGACTTTTGGCACCAAAGTTACTTCTAGTCCCAGAATATAGAGGTACATAAAAATGTCACACATTAAAAAATTAAATTAATCTTATCTTTAGATCTTGATGTATGCCATAAGTTAGTAATTTCTTAATCCTTCATTTATTTAATTGGATACTCCATAGAATGAAGGATCTTGAAATTTTGGATCTATAATCTTTCATACTTTTAAGATCATGAACAGAGAAAGCACTAGCATTTTCTTTTTTGCCATTTTGCTTTCCTTTTCTTTATTCTATTCAAGCTAGGGCCTCCTTTTTACATATTTAAGTTTCTGTTCTTTTAATGGGTCCGACAGGGTTTAAATCAGCAAAATAGACATCCGATTACTGTACTGTTAATTGATAATTCTGTTTATTTTACTTGGTGGAAATTGCATATTCATTTTTGTATATTAATTAGTTATGATAGTGAATTGATTTTATTTATTACTTTCACTATAGATTCAGAAGATGATCCAAAGGATGAGGGTTTTGGTTCAAGAATTTCATCAGCTGCATTTCTAATGATAATGGAAGAGGGAATTCAAACATTCATGAACTTTCTCAAGGCTGATAAGCGAAAACCTTGCCAGATTCTAACATCTTTCTTTAAGAGAAACAGAAGAGGATCAGTTGATCCTGCTCTTCTCCAACTCATGAAGAAAGTTAATAAAAAAGTAAGTTCTTTTTTTATCTTTCATTTACGTGTCGAACAAAAATAGTTGTTAATTCGACAGTATTTTAGTCGAAGCATAATCATCGAACATCATTTTCTTAATTAATATTGGGAATTTTTTTCTCTTTTTTTTTTTTCAGAAAAAAATGAAGCTTAAGGATCTTCGCCGAGCTAGAAAATGCATAAGGAAAAGAAAATTGAAGGTAGAGGAAGAAATGGAGATTTTGATGGGATTAATAGACCTAAAAGTGGTGTCAAGGGTATTGAGAATGAGTGATCTAAGTGAAGAACAGTTGCATTGGTGTGAAGAGAAAATGAGCAAAGTGAGAGTTTTAGATGGGAAACTTCAAAGAGATTCTTCACCAATTTTTTTCCCAGCACATTGACCCACACCATATAATTTACATATTGCATAGTGGCATGGCTGCACAAGAATGAATATCCTAGAGGTACCCTTTTGTAAATATTGTAACATAATCTATATATAAGTATAAAAATGGAGGGTGGATGGGGCCTACAAATCAAAGTGAATACATGTGAGTGACATGGAAGATGAGTAAAGAGAGAAATGGGTATGAGAAGTGATGCAAATTGAAAGTGAAAGAGCAAAAACAAAGCAAGGAACATATGGAGATCGAGACAAGGGTAGCTTTAGCCTTTAGATAACTTTAGCTTTTTCTTTAAAAATAAAATAAAATTAGGGTTTATCTATAAGGGAATTGAGAATTGAATTAATCAAAAGAAGAGAATTTGGTATGAAAGGCTGTTACACATGTAACTGAATAAAAAAGAGTAGCACATGGTACTCACAAAGAGGTGTGCAGCATTGATTGTGTGGGGTTAGAAGAAAAAAAAAACTGAACAAATCAACATTGGAAAGTAGTAGAGTTCTTAATTTAATAACTTTATGAAAATTTTATTGATCTTGTAGTTGGCATATTATTAGTTGTTATCTTATTAATTGTATGGATGACTTTGAAAAGAGCATTGACTCATAAAAAGATTAACCAATATGCAATATTATTTCTTATTTTCTCAAATACTTTTTTCCTCTTTATATGTATCATCATTCTACAAGGGTCTCTTTAATGAGTCAACTTATTCCTTCGGCTTTCTTATCGATACAGTTTGCCTCTTTGAGAAAGCTTTATTGAAGGAGCCTATTGATTAAAGATGCAAATAATATTGACACTATTGTTAGCAAGTGAAATTTGTCAAAGTCTCTGCCGTAGGAGTCAATAACAAGTTGAGCTTTTTACAATACAAAATGACTTAATAAACTGTTTAGATTAGGTTATCCTTCTTATTATAAGTCATTTAAGATTCTTATAATTAATGATTTGACAAAATTAATAATGCAAAATAAGCATTGTAATATGTTCAATTGTTTGGTTTAATTAATGTGATTCCCTACAACAAAGATTGCCTTTTAGAAGCATATATTTTGTGGCAAATAGAGTATCTACTTCTAATATTTTGTGTTGTTTTGAGACAAAAATTCATGTTTTTATATGCCGAAAGAATCAGATTTCAGTCTCTTTTTTTTAGCGTATTTAGTAGACATCAAGTTGTCCTTTGTTGACTCTATTAATTATCTCCGTCTCTTTAATTACTGATATATATCTCTTGTAAGAAAAAGATGCAACTGTATTCAAAGTCTAAATAGTTTTGATAATGAGAAATAGAGGATTTTCAATGATAATTATGGTGAAAGTTTTATTATTATGGTAAGATGAAAGAAATGTTCGCGAAATTATCCAAAGTTGGGAGTCGTGACTTAAAATATTATCTAATATTAAATTTCAAATGAGTTAGATTCTTTTTTTTTTTTTTAACATGAAATAACAAATGATTTGAATTTGAAGGGATCTTCCCCCGAGAGAAGCCCAGAGCTCTGTTGGATCATTTCCTCCCGTGGACTTGATTTGTAAACTGATACCTTATTCTCTCAGTACCTACATTGCCCGTTCTGATTCTGAGGTATAAATTCAGTGAACAAGAATCGGAAACAATCATTTTGTGATACTAATTTCATCAGTCACTCACGTAATTTAGAATCATTAATGAAGGTACTAGAGTTTCATCTCTTTTTCATTTCCATTCAAGCGTTCTTATGTATTTAATAGAAAACTGAGAAGAATGTGACAAAGAAGAAGGAGGAATAGAAGGATATGATAGTGTAGAGAAATAAGAAGAAGAACAGGGTGAAGGAAGAGGAAGTTATGGGAGAATAGGAGATGATAAAGTTGATACCTACGTCAATAAGGGAGGAAGAGCAGTGGTGGAGATGACAGTGCCTATCCAGAAGCTCAAGTCTTTACATCTTTTTGAACTTCTCAGGGTAATAGAGGTGGACTCTCCACTTGGCAATATTGAGAAATTACGCTATTCATCCCAAGAAAGATCTGTGCTATATATATAATTTTTCCCCCAAGAAGATTTATAGAGTATGATTATTATTATTATTATTTTTTTTTTTGAACTGAAAATGATTTATAGGGTATGATAAAGGTATATCTATAAATGGTGAAACTCTGGACATGATAAGTCACCGAAAATCAGAGAGCTCCACCCTCAGCATCGGCATTCTTTTCCCTCTTCCCCCATCCGTCAGCCCTGCATCGAAACTCAGATCGTTGAAAATGAGCCGAACATAGCCGGACTAAGAACAAGCAAGCACAGCACTTGAGACACATGTCAAAGCATAAAACACAAACACCACTAAAAATCCATACTCGAAGGGAGGGAAGCTTCTACCATAAAGGGTCCAAACCAGTTTATTGCTAACAACTAACACTATATTTAAGATTAAAATGGAGACCAAGATCTCCCGCAGGTGGCTCCGGGAGACCCCTCACCAGGAGGCCTATTAGAAAAGGCGGTGACTAGAGACGAGGAAAGCCGAGAGAGAGAAAAGTCAATGACTGCGGCATGATGTTGCTTTCATAATTGAGTTTTTATATTGAATGATTGATTCCCTTTTACAATTCACTGATGATTATAAAGTTATTTATACTAATTTCTCTTGGGCTAAAATAGTAATTTAACAGCTCAGGATCTTATTTTAACTAGAAAGCTAAAAGCCTAAAACCCAATCTCACTAGCATTTTACATAACAAATGGGCTCATTATTCATATTTGAGCCCAAAGTATTAACAAATGGGCTTTGTCTAACCCATCTCGTAGTATCCTTTATTGGGTGACATCAACATCTTTTATTTTATTTTTCTTATATCAATTATATTCTAATTTGAAATTAGAGTCAATTGTATACTCATGTAAAATTAATAATATTTCATATTAATTAGAACGATAAAAGTCAACTTGACTTTTTCAAATTATTATATTATGTTATTAATTTAATTTTTTTTTTATGTTGATTGGTATTAATTGAACTCTATAATTTTACGAATTTAGTGAATTATCATTGATTAAATTAATGATTAATAAAAATGTTATAAAAAAAATATAGTGATATTAAAAATATGGAGTATTAAACAGCAAAAAAAATAAACACGAGAGGCTTTCTTTTTTTTTTTTTCACCTTCATTCTCAATTATATCTATCAACATAACAAAAATTTATCTATAAACACAAGACAATATAAATTGATCAAACAACAAATGAACTTAATTGCGATATCAAACAGAGGTAACCTACTTTTTAATTTGATATTTAATGATTATATTTTTAATTTATATTAAATCGAAAATTATTATGATTATATCTCTTCTTAGGAAATAAAAAATGCAACTTTGGGTATCATTGGTTAACAACTTAGATTAATTAAAAATAAGTGTAGAAAGTGAGAAATTTTATATTTGAGTATTTTAAATCACAAAAATTACTATTAATTTAATAAAAAATATTAAATGAGAGATTTATTTCTATTGTGTAGTCTCTACACATTGTTATTTCGATTAGTTTATTGAGTCTTCAGTAAAAAAAAATTATACTATTTAAAATGGCCATTGGCCAATGAATTTTTTTTAGAATTATGATTTATTTTATATGGCGACTTGTATATTATTAATGACAAAAGAAACTTGTACAAAAATGCCTTGGTTACCGTATTAAGGTATCGTTTAGTATATTTTTTGAGAAATTATTTTTTAGAAAGTAAACTTTTTAAAAAATAATTATATATTTAATTTGTATATAACTTTTAAAAAATAATTTTTTATTTGATTTAATAATAAAAATGACAATAATACCTTATTCCTATTTATTCAATCTTATTAATAGAAAATAGATACGTTAATTTATATCTCTTACAATTAAGAAAGTTCAACTTTTTTAATTCTCAAAAAAGTGTATTTCTCCCAAACTTTAGAAATAAACATCACACTTCCTGAAAATTTTTTTATAATGGCTATCAAATAAATTAAAATTCAATAATAATACCTAGATATAAATCAAATGGATTAAGAATGATGAGAAGAATCCCAATGATCATTAATTACAACTTAAAATGTAATAATAGGGTTAATCGAACAAAGGGGTAAACTATGAGTCTTCCCACACACATTTTTAACTTTTTATTCTTTATATTAGAAAATCAGCAATTTTAATGATTAACATTTGTTAAATATTTCATTTAAAAAAAAAACATTTTTTAAAGATTTAAAAGGATTAAGCTTTGGTTGCCTATTGCTTTGGAAAATTTGCCTCTAAATAAAATCATTAGGGCGTAACTTTTTCATTTCTTATAGAAAATAAATTTCAATTAATAATAAATTTGGTTCAATTATCATGATGACTAATTAAAGTTTGTTTGGTCGAATTAGTTATATTCAATTATTAATGGTTGACTTTTTTTTCTTGTACATTAAATGTTGGTGGTTACTTGTTACTTTTTCGTTTCTAAATAAATGTTATTTAAAATTTTTACATAAAAATTAAGAATGTATTAAATAATTATTAAATAAATTATATTATTTTTAAAATTTAAATATTATTCTATTATTTATATTTTTTTAAAAATAAATAAATATATAATTTGAAAAAAAAATAATGTACATTGAAAATATAAAAACGTTAAGTAATATGAAATAAAATTAAACTCTCAAAACGTCATTTATTAATGAACATAAGGAGTAGGCGTTAATAATTTAAAAATTAAATTAATATTAATAATTAAAAATTATTATTTTAATATTTCAATTACAATAATTTTAATCAATAATTAATAATTAAATTTTGGAATTTCAAATTTATCAAACACTGAAAACAAGTGGTAGGAGTCAATCAAATTCCAAATGTTGTCTCTCAAACATTGACAATTGGGGTTAATGACTGATCGTTTACTCTAATGGTTTGAAAAAGTTAAACTCTAATGGTTTCTGAAAACATCAAATTTTTAGTAAGTACAATTTTGTTTTTTTTCCAAATGTATAAAGATATACATTGAAATAGAGAATGAATACATACACATCTTAAAATTAACGTTTATTTTCATATTTCATATACACTATATTATTAATATGAGAGACTAAAATCACAATTCATTTTCTGTTAACTCATTTACAAAAGAATGAATACCTATGAATAGGAGACACGCACATTCACATATGATACACATATGTTTTTTTTTTTTTGAAATGCACAAACACATAGATATAGAGATAGAAAACATATATATACATCTCAAAATTATTAATTTTAAAGAGATATATTAATTTTTATAATTATTACATAAGAGAAGATAAAAAAAAAAGCTTATTTTCATATTTCACATACACTATACTATCAATATGAGAAACTAAAATCACAATTTATTTTCTATTAGCCTATCTACGAAAAAATGAATACCTATGAACAGGAGACACGCACGTTCACATATAATACACATATGTTTTTTCTTTTTTTTTGGAAATACACAAATATAGAGATAGAAAAGACATATATACACCTCAAAATTATTAATTTTAAAGAGACATATTAATTCTTATAATTATTACATAAGAGAAGATAAAAAAAAATTTATTGTCTCACAAATTTATACTTAAAGATATGTGGTTTGTGATACTATGGTATCTTATGGTTTACACCATTAGCATTTTTAGGCCAAATCTTAATAACACTGTTAATTTTTATTGACATCTTCTCATTGTTAGATTAAAAGGCTTTTTTCTTTAAGGTGAATTTCTGAATGGAATAAAAAAGTGCTAATGGTATGAACTATAAGGTAACAAAGTGTCATGAAATAAATCATAGACTTTTATGTGCAAAATCATAAAATTATAGGGTATTTTTTGTAACTTTCCCTTTAAAAAAAAAAAAAGTAAAATAAGCCAGCGAAGAAGCTATGTCAATCACGCTGACGGCTTTGTGTGATTTAGCTCGAAAGTATTAATAGAGTGAATTATACTGTACAAAAGTCTCACAAAACAAATCTTAAACCTTTCAATGAAAAACACTAAACCGTTGGATATAAAAATATACTTTTTGCTTTATATATATATATATATATATATATATATATATATATATATATAATCTTTAAACTGTAGAGAATGCTTGTACAATTAATTAACTCGTCATCTAAATTGATGATTTTAATTTAATTGATATCAAATGACTTATGATTAGGGATGAAAGTGACTCTCAAGAGAGGCTTGGACCCTCTTGTAGCCCAAGCCCATTGCCAAGCCTTCAGAGACTATGATAAACGGAAACAGGGCCCATTGGCCGGACCCTCGAACGATCCAAGTCCAAAGGCCTTCGGACTAGATGCTACTCCCCTCCTTCGCCAGCCGGATGACTTGCTAAGCAAGTAAGGGCCGAAGCCCTTTGATGACATGTCCAGTCATCCAGCAGGAGGATCAGTCCTTAGACAATCTGCACCATGCCCTGACACTCCCATTACCAGACATCCCTAGGGATGGGACAGGGGACATGCGCCTGTTACCAACTTTCACCAACCAGCATGGTCGAATGACAGAGGATGTCTTTCCTCAAAAGAAAAGTGTCAGACGTACCTAACCCAAAAATCATACAAAAGGGAAAGAAAAGCCTAAGCACAGGTAATTGAAACTCGGCATTCTCTCATCCCTTTTCTTTCACTAAAATACTCTGAAGAAAGGACTAACTTGATCGTCGGAGGGTTAAAGCCAGGCAAAAGGCCTGGCTCCTCTTTGATCCTTTTTCTTCTCCTTCGCAGGCATCAGGCTCAAGCATCAGGCTCAGGTCCAAGAAGAGAAGATCTAGCCCATTCCTTTTTCATATTGATCAAGCCTGATCAAATTGGCGCCGTCTGTGGGAAACGCGAGTTGATCTTTCTCTCAACTTTGCATTTTACTTTCATTTGCCTGTGAAAGAAGATTACCATAATGACGAACCATGATGATCCCAAATCTTCAACTCCCTCAATTCCTAGACATTCTCTTCCAACACCTACTGATCCTCCTCTAGCAACTCCCATTGACCTAAACACGTCCCTCCAGCTCCTTATCTCTCAACAAAACACAGTTGGGTCTAGCCAAACCCCTCTGAGCCTTCCAAACCCAGACTTAGCTCCTGCATTGCAGTTTATTGATACTATAGCTGCTTTTGTAAGGAGCTCCCAGCAACAGACTCCCCAGGCACAGACCCTTGTCGCTGTTCCATAAACTACCCCGAGAAGGAATGTTGCTCGAACCCTGGAGTATGAGGAGCAATCCCAGGGAGCCTCAGGGGTTTGGCCTTCCCCAAGGGTTAATGAAGAACAACTGGTCCACTTGGGTGGAAATGTGGAGGGGAGGACGAAAGAGCATCGTGGAGGAGAGGAGAGTTCGACCGAAGAAGAAGGGAGTACGCAAGCTTCGCTCCCAGACAGAGAACGTAAGTTTTTGCATGGAAAAAATTTTCATGCAAATAATACAGAACGGGGCGAAGGAAGGAATAAGGGGAAGTGTGAGTACAAAGAACCAAAGTACGAAAAAAGAGAAAGCCCGAGAGGAAGAGAACAGGATAGATGGGAATATTCTGTTACTAGTCACCCCTCGAGGGTTCGAAGCAGAAGATCACCAGTTAGTGGCAACAGCCGCAGAAAGAAGGAAGAGGAGGTGAGAGATGCGGTGAATAAGTTTTTAGAAGAGATGAATCAAGGTTATGACAGGAAAACCATGGATACCACCCTAAAGCTCACCCTGAAATCTCCTTTTACCAGATCCATCAAGGAATACGTTATGCCTAGCAAGTTTAAACCGCCGGTGTTAAAAAAGTATAATGGGGAAACTGATCCCAGGGTCCATGTCATGGACTACAAGCATGCAGTAGAATTGCAAATGGCAGATGATAAGGCTCTATGTAGAGCGTTTAGGGGATCCTTGGAAGGAGCTGCAACGAGATGGTTTGATAGCTTAGAAGAGGGAAGTATCCGTTCTTTCATAGAGCTGGCCAGATCCTTTATGCACCGATTCGCTTCTAGTATTCCGGTGGAGCGAAAAACTCAGTATTTGGAAATGGTGGTGTAAAGGGAGAATGAGTCCTTAAGGGATTACATAGCTCGATTCAATTGAGAAGCGTTGAAAGTGACGCACTTGGACCAAGCTCGAGCAGTGGAAGCACTGCAGAATAGAACCTCTCACACGGATTTTCTCAAAGCCCTTTGCCGTCGTGCTCCTCGTACCCTGGAGGATGCAATGGCATTGGCCCAAAAGTATGTACGGCAAGATGACGCTCTAGCCTTCAACCAGATGGCAAAGCAGAGAGGAATGGAGATCATTCCTAGGGAAGAGCCGAAGACAAAGCGAGAGAAGAAGGCGGAAGAAAAGCGAGATGAGAGGCCGACTGGCAGACGAAGGAAGGGAAGAAATAACCAATCACGATCCAGTTTCGACCCCAGCAAATTCACCCCCCTCAATGCCAGTCCAGCCGAAGTCTTCGCAACTTTCAAAGAGCAAAATATATGGGCTCGCCCCAAACCAATGGTTGTTCCTCCAGAAAAAAGAGATCAGAACAAATACTGCCTCTTTCATGATACTCATGGTCATAATACCAATGATTGTAGGCAGTTGATGGAGGAGATCGAAAGGTTGATCAAACAGGGCTACTTGAGGAAATTCATAAGAAGAGAATAATCAGGCAGAGCTGGCCCTAGCGAAGATAAAGAAAGACACTCGGGAAGAGTAAATGATGGTTCGGCAGGGACCATTAATTGTATTACAGGAGGGCCAGGCAAAGCTAGTGAAAGCAAAAATCGTGCGAAGGCCTTGGGAAGGCGGAGCGAAAGGCCAGAATACATTTATTGTGGAAAAGGGAGAACTGCCTAAAGATGCCCAGGAAGCCAAAAAGGTCAAGCGAAGAAGTACTCATTTCTCCTTGAACAACGGAACCTTATACAAAAGAGCTTATTCATTGCCTTGGCTGAGATGCGTAAGGCCCAATGAAGCCGAGTACGTCCTTCGGGAGATACACGAAGGATCCTATGGAATGCACATAGGCGGAAAAGCGCTGGCAGCTAAGGCGATTAGGCAAGGGTACTACTGGCCGAGGATGAAAGACGAAGCCATGGCATTTGTTAAAAAATGCCCCTCCTGCCAAAAATTTGACAGTGGAAAACATGTTCCAGCAGCAGAGCAGGTCCCTATTTCCAGTGCATGGCCCTTCGCTAAGTGGGGGGTAGACATAGTCGGACCCTTCCTCGCAGCATCAGGTCAGAGAAAGTTTCTCCTAGTAGCAGTGGAGTACTTCACCAAGTGGGTGGAAGCCGAACCTTTAGCCACTATCATTGCAGAAAAGGTGATCAACTTCTTATGGCGGAACATAGTGTGCAGATTCGGCATTCCCTATCAGCTCATTAGCGACAATGGCAAACAGTTCGATAATGCTAAAGTCAAGTCCTTTTGTTCAGGGCTTCAGATCAAACAACATTTCTCATCAGTAGCCCATCCTCAAACAAATGGCCAGATGGAGGTAACAAATTGGACTATTCTACAAGGCCTGAAGCGGAGATTGGAAGGATATGGTCAAAGCTGGGCAGACGAACTACACCATGTCCTATGGGCATACAGAACTACTCCTAGGCAACCCACCGGAGAGACTCCATTCAGCTTGACCTATGGCACAGAAGCAGTAATTCCAGTAGATATAGGCCTCCCTAGTGGAAGGATCAATTATTGCGAAGACAGACACAATGATCAAGCCAGAAGAATCGATCTCGATCTCCTAGAGGAACTCAGGGAATCGGCCAGCATTTGAATGGCTAATTACAAGCAAAGAGTTGCTAATCATTTCAACAAGAAAGTAAAGCACAGAGTGTTCAGCGAAGGGGATCTAGTAATGAGATTCTTAGAGGCTAAAGGCAAACGTGAAGGCACAGGCAAGCTTGCACCCACGTGGGAAGGACCTTTCCAAGTAAAAAGAGTCCTAAGTCCTAGCACTTATAAACTTGTAACCCTAAAGGGAGTGGAAATTTCTCATACATGGAACATCCAGCACCTCAAAATGTATTATCAATAACAATAACAGAAACGTTGTTTGCCTCAAATTGTCTCCATTCGCACTAACGAAGCCTCGCCAAGAGCGGGAAGAACTTTCCTAAGGGGAAGCCTAAGCCCTAGTAAATCTAGGCACGAAGCCTCGCCAAGAGCTGGAAGAACTTTCCTAAGGGAAAGCCTAAGACCTAGTAAATCTAGGCACGAAGCCTGGCCAAGAGCTGGAAGAACTTTCCTAAGGGGAAGCCTAAGCCTTAGTAAATCTAGGCACGAAGCCTGGCCAAGAGCGGGAAGAACTTTCCTAAGGGAAAGCCTAAGCCCTAGTAAATCTAGGCACGAAGCCTCGCCAAGAGCGGGAAGAACTTTCCTAAGGGGAAGCCTAAGCCCTAGTAAATCTAGGCACGAAGCCTCGCCAAGAGCGGGAAAAACTTTCCTAAGGGAAAGCCTAAGACCTAGTAAATCTAGGCACGAAGCCTCGCCAAGAGCAGGAAGAACTTTCCTAAGGGGAAGCCTAAGCCTTAGTAAATCTAGGCACGAAGCCTTGCCAAGAGCGGGAAGAACTTTCCTAAGGGAAAGCCTAAGCCCTAGTAAATCTAGGCACGAAGCTAAGAAGGTCTAATGGGAGGAGAAGGTGAAAGTGCTTGAACTCCTATTGGAACAGAAACTTCGCTAAGGCATTGCACAAAGGCTTGTTGGATTTCAAGTAAAGCATACGCAAAAGCAGAAGCATAATAACTGTATTATTCGTGGAAGTAAATGTATTACATTTATTTACAAAAGAATTACAAAAGAATGAAATATAAAAGAATTACAAAAGAATGAAGTACAAAAGAATGTAAAAAATGTCTAAGGCGGAGGATCGCCTGGAGGAACCACTGCTACAGAAGATGGCAGAGACTGGTCATTCGAAGGATCTGGCTGAATGACAGATAGAGGTTCGATTGAGGCAAGACCCGTCCCAGAAGGAGGTCCTTCGTCTACATCCCCTTCGCCCCCACTAGAAACTTTGGGAATGGGAGACGAAGCGGGTCCATCTTTATCCCAAGCTAGGAAGTCTTCGGGTCGTAAGAGGCCTTCATCCCCCTCAGGAACGGGATCTTGGAACTCTGAAAGGTCTGGCGCCGGAGGTTCTTCAGCAGCATCCAATTCAGATACCATTTGCAGCACATCAGGAAAATGCTCCGCTGCGTCACGGAGAGCATTGTTATAATACTCGGCTGCTACCTTATAGGTGTGGTATGTGATGATGTCATCAAAGCTCTTAAACTGCATAAAATCCCTCACAGCCCTTCGCCAACCTTCTTCGGCCTTGTTAGCCTTCTCAAGTGCAACTTAAGCCCAAGTAGTGGCTTGTGTGTATCCAAATTCTGAGACTTGAAGTTCCTGTTCAGTCTTCTTCAGGAGTTCTCGAAGACTAGGAACCTCTTCGACCTCTCGGGCAAGCTCTTCATTAGCACTCTTCAACTTGTCCAGTTGCACGCTGAGATCGGCAATGGCTTTGTCCTTTGATGCCATTGCCGCAGTTAAGGTGCTAACCTCTCCTTCGGCCTTCAAACGAGCCTCTTCATGGGCCCTGGATTGTTCCATGGCCTCCTCAGCCTTCGCCTTCGCAGAAGCCAGTTCTTCCTCCAGACGGGAACATAATCCCAACCTGTCCTCCGTCGCCTGCCGGGCGTCTTCATAATGATCCCTCAGAAGACCGAAATCAGTCTTCAAAATTTTAGAATCCAGAAGCACCTGCAACAAACAACAATGATTAGGCAATGTGCTAAACGGTCACAACTCAAGTGAGCAATAAATTTACCTTCTCTAGCAGAGTATCTTGCCTGGCAAGAGTATCCTCCACAGACCCAAAAAGAGGCCTAGGGGCCGGACGCAGGAAGGGCACAGGGGTCAAGACTGTGGCGGTAGGAGCAATGGAAGAAGGAGGACCAGCAGATGCCTCGACTCCTCCAAGCGGAGATGAATCCACTACTACAATCTCTGCTAGCTCTCTGATTCATGGCCTCTTGCTTGGCGGAGAAGCCTCCTTTATTGTCCCCTGTGGAGGAGCTGACATTCCTACATCCGTCCCAGGTGAAGGAGGCTCTGAAGCAGAGCGGGCCTCCGGAACGGAGGTGGTTGAAGTTACCGCCAGTGGCCTCTTGCGATAAAGGAACTCCCCCACTGTTAATTTTCTCTTAGGGGGACAAAGAGAGGAGACACCTTCGACAGTAACAACAGCCCCTGGCATGACCCCAGATGAAGCACCAACTGAAGGAAATGCTTCGTCGAGTACAGCAACAGCAGCCCCCTGATCAGCCGCCAGCGGAACAGCAGCTGAAGGAAATGGTTTGCTAGCTCCAGAAGAAACCATGACAAGTGCGAACGAAGCCTCCAGGAAAGACTCCTGAGCAGGGGCGTCCGCTTCGCCCATAAAAACTGAAAAGTACAAGAGCAAAAGCATTCACACATTCAAATCAGCAGATAAAGACATAAGAAGAAGTAAATGATAATAAGTAGGCAAGAAGTTGTCTTTATTTCTTGAAACGAAGGCCTCCCCTTCGGCCGTAATATTAACTGGGGAAGGATAAAGCCTCCTGAGGGTCGCAAAGTCAAGATATGAAATCCTTTGCTCCTCAATATACTTCTCCCAGGCTTCGACCTCCTCGGCACTAGGAGATCTCCCTGGTATGACCTCCTTCGACCATCTCAGATATGTCTCTCGAATAACGCGAGGGTCTTTATATGATGAAGGTGATGGGGGAGAAGAAAAGTTACCTGTCCCAGCTTCAACCACAGGGGCACTCAAGTCATCCACCAGGTTTTCAGACGGGCCTCAAATTCAACATCAGTAATGTCTGTCAGAGCCTTCTCCAAGTCCTTCAGTTGCTCCGCCCCCCGAGAAGAGTGAGCAATTAGGTCAAGAACATTGGGGACGGGGGGCCTTTTTACTTTCAGCTTGGGCGGATGAGGTACGGATGCTCCCTTCCCCTTATCACCCACTGGAGGAGGTGGAGGCAGAGGAATAGAAGCCTCAGAAAGCCCTGAGATTGAGATGCCCCTCTGAGGAGCAGGCCTTGCAGCAATGGGTGCAGCTCGAAGCGGAGGAGTACCTCTCTGCACAATAGGAACAGAGCGATCAGAAGCCTTAACAAGTCGCCTTTGAATTATTCGAATGGACTTCACACTGGCCATACTCACCTGGGCCCCTTCTGATCCAACAGCTAAACCGGATCCAGCGGAGACAGGCTTCGTCGGCTTATCCTTACGAAGCTTCGCCGACGAAGACTGCAGGGCGGAGGAGGAGCACAAATGGAACTTCCCTGTCTTGAGGTCAAGAATGGGAAGCTCAGCATCTTCGCTAAAGGGTCTTGGAGAAACCCCTTCTGTCTCCTTCATGATATCTTGATAATGTGCAGGATCCTTGGCCTCCACTGCAATCGAAACAACAAACACAGCAACAACAAGATCAATACTCCACAGTCAATTAAACCTATAGCAAGTGAGGAGTGAGGAGCAGAGTTACCTCTTATATCTTTCAGCAAAAGTCTAGGAGTTGGAAGGCCATGCTCGTCCTCCGCATAGAAGGAGGCCATCATCTTTTCAGAGTTATAAGTATAACCCTGATGGACCAAGGTCCTGAGGTTCGATTTCTCCTCAGTGGACAGCCTCTCAGGCCACTCAGTAAGGCCTTCAGTGGGACGCAGGAAATGGCTGGGGAAACCAAATCCAGGGGATTTATCGCCGAGGCCGTCAGTGACCTCTATCAACCTGAACTTGCCTCTCCAGTCCTTCACTTTGTTCTCTTTACCAAAGAAAAGGCTCCGGCGAGGCCTGGCAGAAGTCATGTAAACCCCCGGTGACCTCTGCGCGCTCTGGATCCTGTAAAAGCATTGAAACAGGCGAGCAGAAGGACGAATGCCATGAGTGAAGCAGAGAACTTCGAAGACGTGCATGTCCCTTATGGAGTTCAGGGTCAGCATCACTGGATTTACTCCGAAGTAGTTGAAGCATTCAACTTTGAACTTTGTAGGAGGAAAAAGAAGACCAGCTTCCAGCTGATGGTAGAAAATAATGTAGTGCCGGTTGTCTTTAGGCAGAACAGCTTTGGGGTCGCTGGAGTAAACCCTCTCGTGAGCCTCAGCCCGGCGGAATATGAACTGAGTGCTGCCTTCTAAGTTCTAGCCGAAGGCCAAAAATTCAGATGTTTTTGCAATAGGGGCTATCTCCCCCCATTCCTCCTCCAGTATCTTTTGGTAATGGGAGGAGCTCACTTGGTCCCTACGGGAAATGTTTTCTTTTCTGGGGGCCATTGGAACAAAAGAATAAAGGGAAGCAAATGCCAAAGAACAGATATGGGAAAACTATGAAAAATAGGAGAGTCGAGAGAATAAGCAAGAAGTTCTGGATATGGGAAGGCAAAGGAATATATATACTGAGAGCGTCCTCGGTAACCGCCACAACAATAAGTGGGGGGATTAAATGGACGTTCAAAATTTAAAATCCATGGAAAACTTAACCGTCTGTTGCGACACGTGGAAGAATGGGGAGAACGAGGAGACGTGCATTCAATGCGCGTTTTGGCATTCAATGCTTATCCTTGTCAGTTGTGCATGCATTCAATGGCTGTGTGACCTTCCATCTACCCTACGAAGACTGTCTAGAATGTTGACGATTCCTAGCACCTCTGATCCCTTCGATCAGACGAAGGCTATCCTTTGAGAAGATGAAGTGAATGCCTAAATCGGACGAAGCCCCCCAGCAAAACGAAAGCCTCTCCTAAGACAAGGAAATGAAAGGACCTCTTCGCCATTCAAAGCGGAAGCAATTCTCTTCGATCGAAAGACCTCATAAGATAAGGATACAAGGGTACGAAGTTGTTTTACTAAGGTTCAACTCTTTGCTCTCTCCTTAATAAAACAGGGGGGCCCTTGATGAGGGATGAAAGTGACTCTCAAGAGAGGCTTGGACCCTCCTGTAGCCCAAGCCCATTGCCAAGCCTTCAGAGACTATGATAAATGAAAATAGGGCCCATTGGCTGGACCCTCTAACGATCTAAGTCCAAAGGCCTTCGGACTAGATGCTACTCCCCTCCTTCGCCAGCCGGATGACTTGCTGAGCAAGTAAGGGCCGAAGCCCTTTGATGACATGTCCAGTCATCCAGCAGGAGGATCAGTCCTTAGACAATCTGCACCATGCCCTGACACCCCCATTACCAGACATCCCTAGGGATGGGACAGGGGACATGCGCCTGTTACCAACTTTCACCAACCAGCATGGTCGAATGACAGAGGATGTCCTTTCTCAAAAGAAAGGTGTCAGACGTACCTAACCCAGAAATCATACAAAAGGGAAAGAAAAGTCTAAGCACAGGTAGTTGAAACTCGGCATTCTCTCATCCCTTTTCTTTCACTAAAATACTCTGAAGAAAGGACTAACTTGATCGTCGGAGGGTTAAAGCCAGGCAAAAGGCCTGGCTCCTCTCTGATCCTTTTTCTTCTCCTTCGCAGGCATCAGGCTCAAGCATCAGGCTCAGGTCCAAGAAGAGAAGATCCAGCCCATTCCTTTTTCATATTGATCAAGCCTGATCAACTTATTTGTTATTTATTAGTCTAATTAATTAGGAGTTGAATTTAAAAAGTTAAATAAATTTTATTCTAAATATAATAATGTAATATTAATTATATATTTTTATAATAATTTACCATTCAAAATGAATACATATGTATATGATCAGTGGATGATTTTAAAGGACAAGCTTGAGTTAGATAATCTGGGATTTGAGACATTAGAGACTGGGACAATTATGATGATGGTGGACATGCAAAAGAAAAACTACATCAAAGAGGTCAAGCATTTGGCTGGCAAGGCCACTCCGATGCTTAAGTCAGTCTTTAAACTTGATGGAGTTTTTGATCTAAAGGAAAAAGATGACTTCCTAGAGATTAAAGAAAATTTGCATGTAAAAAAGAGGATGAGAGAATGAAGAGTTAGCTGAACTGCTTAAAGTGTGAGTATCATCCTTTTATACTTAGATAGCTTCCTCACTGGGGACATGTCAGTTGAGCAAGGCTTTGTCGTGGTAAGGAAATATGTTAAAGTCATCATTGCACGATACCTCCTATAGGAGTGTATAAGAGCCATCCTTACACTAACAACAAATTGAAGGTAGCCAGATGTCAAATGGGGTGGTAAGTCTTTTACCTCTTCGTCTAGAGAAGAGACCTAGGAGCATTCACTGAAGAGGCTATTCGAAAGGCTAAACTATCTGATGAGATCGAAGAGGATAAGTCCATGAGATTTAATCAAAGGACTTTTTGCTGGTGTTCCTTTGAGGAGAGTACAACTATCTCTCCCAAATGTGACACTTGTCCTCCTGTCAGACACAAGCGTGTTGGAGGCGAGGTGACACGTATCCCTCTTTAAATAGTCTGGGCCTGGTTTGTTGGCGTGGGTTTTAGATCTTATGGGCTTTGATTTATATCTTTATCAATGAAGAGACAAATTATATCATAGATCCGAGATCATGGTGCATTATGGTCCTAGAGTACACGTAAAGTATAATATATGTAGTAAAAAAAAAAAAATTCTACTTGGTATAGATGGTAAACACGTTGGCATAGCTTTCCCTTAAAGTTGCCTGGGTTTGAATCCTAGGCATAAATATTACTTTTTTTCTTTTTTCAGTTAATATTTTTTCCCCTTTTCAGTTGATCTTTTTTATTTTTTTGGTTTCTTTTTGAGCTATTTTTTTCTTTTTTAGTTATTCTTTGTTTCTTTTATTTTCTTTTCTTTTTTTGCCTTTTTTTATTTATTTGTAATATTTACAATTAAAATTATTTTTATTTTATTTTATTTATCTAAGAAAAAATTATATTTATGTTTGAGTTTTTTTATTTGTTTAATTATTCTAATTAAATTTATATTAATTTTTATAAGAAAAATATTATATTAATGATTGGATTTTTTTTATTTGATTCTTATAATGATAATTAATTTTAATATCATTAATTTTTCAATGTGATTTTTATTTATAAATTTTAACATTTTTATGGATAATTTTTTTAAATGTTTTTAAAGATAATTTAACAAAAAGATAAATATTAATGACAACGAATTTTCAAAAATCAAATCTTTTTTTTAAATAATAATAAATTCATTGAAAATTCACCATCAAATATAATTTATATAATAATAATATTCACTACTTATAAGCAACATATTCATTAAGTATTGTTTATAAATTCATCAAATATATAGTGTATGTTTATCATTTGTAAACTGTATATTCATATTAAACTTTAAATTATCAAGTTTATTAGATTTAAAATTTAAATTCATCACATATAACTATCAAATTCATTAGATATAATGTTCAGGTTCATCATATATCACATGCAGATTCATTATCTTTTACTGTCAGATTTATAATTTAATTATTTTATAATTTAATTTTATTTGTTCCTCATATTTATAATTTTCATTTTTTAATATTTCACATATAATTATAAGATTTATTTGATTGAAAGTTTAGATTCATCACATATAATTATCAAGTTCATTAGATATAATGTTTAATTTTATCATATATCATATGCAGATTTATTATTTTTTAATGTCAAATTCATTATTATAAAACAATACTAAATTATCTATTTTTTTTATTAGTCAACAACTAGCTCTATTACCTAAAATGAGTAAAATTCAAAGCAATATAAGTAACATGTTTATTAAGTATTACTTATAAATTTATCAAATATATGGTGTAAATTCATCACTTGTAAACTATAAATTCATATTAAGTTTTAAATTATCAGATTTATTAAATTTAAAGTTTAAATTTATCACATATAACTACTAAATTCATTAGGTATAATGTTCAAATTCATCATATATCATATCCACATTCATTATCTTTTATTGTCAAATTCATGATTTAATTATTCTATAATTTAATTTTATTCTTTTATCATATTTATAATTTTCATTCTTTAATATTTCACATATAATTATGAGATTCATTAGATTTAAAGTTTAGATTCATTACATACAACTATCAGGTTTATTAGATATAACGTTTAGATTCATCATATATTATATGCAAATTTATTATCTTTTATTGTCAGATTTATGATTATAAATCAATACTAAATTATTATTTTTTAATTAATCAACAATTAGTTCTATTACCTAGATAGAGTAGACTTCAAAGTAACATAAGCAATAAATTTATTAAGTATTACTCATAAATTTATCAAATTTATGGTGTAGATTCATCATTTGTAAAATGTAGATTCATCAGTTATACTAGTAAAAGAATAATATATATTTTTTAAAAGTGATGAATTTATGTTTTATATGTTATGAATTTATAATTTATAACTGATAAACTTATCCTATATGATTCATGAATTTTGATAGATTAGTTTATAACCATAAAAATTTTAGATATTATTTTAATAATATAAATATTACAATAAAATTTTAATATCATAAAAAATTAAAAATATTAATTTATGATTAATTTAAATAAATAATAATATATATTATTGATTTTATATAAATTTATAGAAAGTGAATTTTATTTGATGCATTAAATAATTTACCTAAAAAATATAAAATAATATTTAATAACTCTATTAGTTTTATCGAATTCAACATAAATAAGAAATCAAACTAATAATTTCATAAAAATAAATAAATAAATATTTATAAAAAATTCAATCATTAATATAATTTTTTTCTGATAAAAATTAATATAAATTTGATTCGAACAATTAAAAAATAAAAAAAATTCAATCATTAATATAATTTTAATTGAAAATATTAGAAATAAAAAAAGTAAAAAAAAAAAGAAAAAAAAACTTAAAAAGGAAAAAAATAAAGAATATATATATATATATATATATATATATATATATATATATATATATATATATATATATATATATATATATATATAAAGAAAATTACTAGCCAGTATTCAAATCCACCACCTAAGATATATATATACTTATTATGTTAAGCAGCCGAATCAGTTAACAATCTTGAAATTTTTATGACACATATAATAATTAATATTTTGGATATGAGTCCATAATACAACATGGATTCAGGTTCATGATATAATAACTCCAATGTAGATGCACATATTTGGCAAAAAAAAAAAAAAGTAGATGTACATAAATAAATTTTAAATTTTAATAATTTACTTTATTTTATTTTATTTGTAATTTCTACTTACCATGAAATTATATTTTTAAAAAATAATTTTTTAATATCAAGATTAAATTTTAAAATATAAATTATTTTACTTTGTAAAATTTATTATATATTCACATATAAAACATTTGACAACGAAATTAAAAAAAAAAAATACACGTTAGAAAATTTAATTTTAGTTATAATTTTGAATTAATGTAGTTAATGAAATACTTAAAAACAGTTGAGATTCTATGCATATACCAAATGTTAATTCTCAATTCCTATCCAAACAAATCATAAGAAAATTCAATCTGAAAATAGCAAACAATTCAATCTTAAATGTGGCGGTAATTGTGTTAGAGAGCAAATTTGAGCGTAACGGGTACTAATTAAGAGATAATTCAAATGAAATTTAATGAATTAATTTTTTTTGACCAATTACTTGGCGTAAGAATAATGATTAAAATCACGAATTGAAATTATTATTTTTATAATTTATCAGTTATTAAATTTTGACTAAATTAACTTTTAATCTGTCTTATTAGAGCATTCGTGAGAAAAAAAAAAAAAAAAGAAAAGAAAAAACTGATAATTTATTAATAAATTCGGGCATTATCTTCACGACTCTGGTTTTGAAAATAAATCTCCGTGGGTTACATACCTATTTTGTATGCATATTTCTATAACAAGTCCATGTTATGCTTTGGATAAATAATTAAATATCATCTTAATGGTCAATTTCATCCAAATCCATTGAATTCTCTGTGTCGTTTCATTGAATTCAACATTGTACGTTTAATAGTCAAGACAAAAAAAGCAGAAATTTTACTAAGTTTCTATTCAAAATTAAAGCTAAATTGCTTATGATTTTTATAATAAAAAATTATATTTATAATAAACAATTATACACATTTTTATTATATTTGTTCATGAATCAGGCCATAAATGCAAATTTAGAAAAGATTAAATTTTCTAAAAATTTAAACTGCTTGATTCGTTATTTTCTTTATAAAATAAGACACGCTAATTAATATAATGAAAACTTTCTAAAAATTTATTGATTCATAAGTAAATTTCGGACAATTAGGCATAAAAATTTATTGATTTAGAAAAAATACCAAAATTTAAAAGAAATTGTCTTTCAAAGGGAAAGATAAATTTTATTAAAAAATTTAAGTGTAGCAAAATTTAAAATTTTAAGTATAAAGAAGAGTAAGACTTACTTTTCTATTCCATTATTCACTCTTTTAAAAAATTTATTTTATCCTTTTTAAACAAGTGTATAAAGATACTCATTTGTAACATATACGCATTTCTTTTTTATTTTTTCTAGTTTTCATCTAATCAGGCTGTAATGTGTATTAAAATTTGAACTTGTATCATGCCAAAAAATGAGTATGCGCATAACCCAATCAAATTGCCATCCCTCGTCTCGCCTACTTTAAAACTAATCCTTGATGGCATGTTATGCACCAATGGAAAAAGCACAAACACCTTTAAAAAGGAATCAAACCAATAGGCTTTAGTTGCTATACTGGTTAAATTTAAAAAAGATGCATTTATATTTCTATTTTATTTTTATTTTTATTTTTTGAATGATAAAAAATAAAAATTAGACTAATTAATGTCTAAAACAGGTAATAAAGAAACAAAATAATGGAAAGAAACACGCGTGTACCATGTGGATCGGATCTCATTCCCTATTATAATATTATTTTATTACTATTTTTTATTATTATTCTCACTTTCCAATTTTAAATAAAATGAAAAAAAAAAAAAAGAAAAGCAAGTGTTTCCCAGAATCTCTTGCATATGATTCGTCAGCACAAGAGGAAAACGTGTCAAAACTTAAATGGTCAAAAAAAAAAAATCAAGTTCACATACACTCTACCACAGATGAACAAAACCCAAGTTCATGCTCATCCTCTTCTCTATCGCCATCTTGTATGAATACTGAATCCAAGCCCATATCTTATATCTCTTTCTCTCAAAATCTAATCTCTCTTTCTCTCTATCTCCTCCTTATTTCTCTCCTCTCCTCCTCTTGGAGGAACCTCTGTGCCTGCTCAGGTCTCTCTGGACAGATTTATTTTGTAACCTTATCAGTTTTCTGTATGATTGCCTAAAAAAAAAAAAAAGAGAGTTTTTTTTTCTTACCCAGAATTTGTGGGTTTCATTTCAGGATTTCCCAGATCTTGGGTTTGATTTTTTTTTTTTTTAATATTGATATATAGATTTTGTTTTTTACAGGCGTTTTTTGGTTCGAGTGAGGAATTTGGGTATCAGCAAAAAAGCGCCATGGGGGGCAGTGAGGATAGGAGGATGATGATGGTGGATTCTATGGTTTGTCCTAAGCCTCGTCGTTTTGGAATTTCAAATCCTTCCTTTCATGATCATTTCAGACCTTTAGGATTACCTATCAAGTATGTTTTTTTATGGGTTTTAATTTGATCCGTATTTTCATATATATATATATATATATATAGCTTTGTTTTATTGAGTTTAATCTATATACTGATGAAACTAATTGTTCTTGTTTTGTTATTTGTCTTTTGCAAATAATAGTCACCAGACTGATATGGGAGATTTAAAGGCTGGGGCTGATCTTCTAGACCTAATTCTCACTCAGGTCCTCTCTTTTTCACCCTCTGTCTCAGCCATTGTGCTGGTTACTGTATAGGTTACAGTTCTGTATAGGATAATAGGTTGGCTTTTACTGTATTCTTTTGCTTTGGTTTTGTTTAGTAGCTGCATTGAAAAGTAATACAACATTACAGTGATTTTTTCTTTATCAAGAACTAACAATAGTAGAGCAGAACTCTTTTTTTTTTTTTTTTGCTGTAGATTTCTCTAAACTAACTTTCTTTTTTCCACCTCCTTTTTTTAAGGCTGATGTGTGGTTGTGACTAGAATCATGTAAAAATCTTTGTTTTTTGTTTCTCATTTTGTGAATCTAATCTTATACAAAATTCTTTGTAAAAATCATTTGAAAAACAGAAAACAGTCCCCCCCCCCCTCTCTCTTCAAATTCTGCTTGAGATTTCTTGTTGTTCATATGTTAATTTATTTTATTATTGTTGTTATTCTTATTATTTGAGAAAAAAAATGATCCTTTCAATACATTGGTTTTAATAGTTTACGTATTGAAATTCATAGAATTTTAATTTGTTTTAATCCCATTGCCAAATGAAAGTTGCAAAGGGAACTTATTTGGTTCTCCTTGATTTGTTTTTGCAGGGAGGATATGGTGGGGAAAGATCCGGTTACCAGGTAGCATCATCGCCTCCATTTTACTGTGGATCACCACCAAGCAGGGCATCAAACCCTGTTGTTCAAGATGCTCAATTTGGGAACGGGATGATGACTCCTTTATCTCCTGCTCTGCCATCACCAACCTCATTAGGAGGAGGTTGTATCCGAATGAAATTTGGGCACAAGCCTACGGCTGTAAGGGTTGAAGGTTTTGATTGTCTTAGCAGAGATAGGCGAAATTGCAGCATCTCTGCTGTGGCTTAAACATTGAATGAACTCTTTATTGAAAAACCAGAAGTTAGCAAATTTTTGGATGTCAAAAGGGAGAACAAAAAGAAAAAAATTGGCAGGACTAATGGTAGCGTAATACTATTTTTTTTGGTTGTATATACAGGTTTATTGATGTTTTCTGGTGGTTTTGGCCCTGTTATGCACTCTCAAAAATATGTACAAGTAATGAAGATTGAGAGATGTATAATTTTTGAAGAAATAAAGGTGGAGAGAGCCAAGTGTTTCTCTTCGCAGGTTCATTTGTTCTTGTTCTGTTTCTTGTTGATAGAGAGAGGAGTAGATTATTGGGACTTTGGAGTGATTCCATTGTAATATTTCTATGTTTGTCACTTTTTATCTAATCCTTGTTTGTAATTGTAATATGTAAGGAAATAAGGATTAGTATTTTTGAAATCTATTCATATTGTTTTTTTCCAATTGAATTTCAATTATTAATTGGAAAGTCTTTCAATTTTGATTTGTCTCTTTGTGCATTGATCGAGGAAATGAGTCTTGGTCTAATTTATCAAATTCATGGGTGAATTAAGTTTTTTCTTGCGGAAATAGATTTTTTAAGTTTTGTTCATAATTATTTAACCTGGACCGGACTGGTGGTTGATGTGGTGATGACTTGGACATTGAACCGGTTTGGGCTTGTTATATAATGAATTTGCAATCGATTTATAAAAAATCATGCGATTTGGACGGTTGACCCGGTGATTTGCTATGATCCAACTAGTGGTTAGATGGTCTCACATAACTTGATTTTATTTGATAAGTTATTTTCATTTGTAAAAATTTCTTAATTATTTTGCATTTTCATTATATGGAATAAATGTTAGAAAATTTTTATTTTATTTTAATTCTTAATATTAAATTAATTTTAATTCCTGAAATTTAGTAATTTACTTATATTTAATTCTTAAATTGCTATATGATGAAATATTTAAACTTGTTTATACATTTTGATGAAAATATAAATATTAAAATTGTTAAATCTCAATTTTTCTTTTTTTTTTAGTCCATAATATGATAAATGGATATAAAAGTTTAAAGATATATGAAATATTTAATAGACTTATTTATATTTTTTTTAATATTTGTAAATTAAAATATCTAGTTTATTAATTTTTATTTTTGAGTGGAAGTTATATAACTCCTAAATTTTTTATTATTTTTTATTTATTTTATTATGTAAAATTATAAATTATATATTTAATTAATTATATTGGCCTACTGATTCAATTATTGATCCAATAATTAAACCACTAATCTATTGAATCAGCTTATAAACCTGATGTTTAGTCCAAGTTTAATAACTAAGGTTTTATCGTGCTCGTCTCTTCACTTCACTCTTAAGTCATAGGTAGTTAGGCACCAATGTTTGCTTTCTAATGCAAGAAGTCGAGTCAAGATTTTGATGTCTCATATCATGAGAAGCCTATGACTAAGGTTCAATTTTTTTTTTTTTTTCATTGGGCAAAAAAAAAAACAAATGTTTTCTTTTTCATGACTAAGCCAAGAGGTTTTTTTTTTTTTGGTTGCAAATTGGACATTTACATGTGTAATTTTTGAGGTGGCAATATTATCTTGTTAAGAGAATGATAAACGACAAAAAAGAGAAGCCAAAAGGAAAATGACAATAAATGAAAAATTATTGAAAATGGGGTCATGGACAGGAGGAAACAATGGGGTCTACTTGAAGGATTATATTTATTTATATGTTTTGTTGTGTTTGGTTGGTTTGTGTATACGCAAAGATGGGGTCCGAAACAGTCGAAAGTTGAAAGGTCCAAAACCAAAAGTGACAATTGAGTCGTATATCAAATTGAATTGAGGATGGCATTAATTGAAAGCTCAGCCGAGTAAAGCAAATGGGCTGGCAAATGGCAATGGCATTATAAATTAGCTACTCTAGTTAGTGGTTGAAAGGTCATATGCTGACTAGAGCAGCAGTTGGCCACTTCGGTTGGGCATGTGGCTCACTTAGTATTACCTTATCTATATCCTCTCCCTCGGAAGAAGATAACAGTCAAGCCATCCTTTATATGAGTTTCCAAATTTCTTTGTATAGCTAGTGACAATGGCAACAACAATTGAATATTATATTATTTTTTAATTAAAATACGCTTACGTACTTTTATGGTAAATTAGACAGAGATAGGTGGTTAACTCTAATCTAAATTGGATTGAGAGAATTTAACTTCAAGTTTAGATTGAGTTGGAGTGATATGAATTCTTCCTTTTTAAGAACTCCAATATAATGTGATTCATCAGATAAAATCTTTTTTCTTTTCAATTCCAAAAAATTTGATTAGGATTGGAGGCTTTTCGTCAAAACTAGACCGAAAGTTTTTATAATTTTTTTACCACAATCAATCGAAATTCCATCGGTCTCTATTGACACTTGACCAAAACAAACTCCATGAGTTCAAGCAGGCAAAATTTGGTTCCAAATAGAATTGGACTTAGTAATAAAGTTAGATTTATAAGTAATAAGGAATGTACCGATTTAAAAGATGGATTAGGTCTTATTCATCAATTAAAATCAAATCGATGGATTTGTTAAAATCTAACTAAAAATTTTAAAAAAATTATTGGTCAAATCCAAGTTGTTATATCATAGATCCAAATTCACAATGCTTTATGCACTTCTTTCTCATAGTCCCCAATACTCATAACATATGTCAATTTCTCCTTTTTTCCTTTTTTTTCTCCTTCAACGTGTTTATTCCCTTTTTTCCTCACTTTCTTCATTCATTTTAATACTTTTTTTTTTATATATATATTTTGATTCTTTTCTTCTCTATCTTTATTTATTTCTTTTTAATTTAGTTAATTGATTTTTTATTTTTCATTTTTTAACGTTTATCAAGTATGTAATTGTATTACTGGACTGATTATATAGTAAAAAGTCCTCTTCATTTATTAATAAAAATGATTTGTATAACTTAAACATTAAAATTATTGATTATTTTTATGTACCCATATGCAAAATCATAATCATTTTATTAGAGATAAAATTAATTAAAGATGCATGAACCCAGGCGAAAATATTATATATCTTTTTTGTTTATTTTTTGAGAGTTGTATTAAAAATATTTAAAACTAATTAAATAATTCAATACAGACAATATCATAAATAGCTAACCAAAATATTTATAAACTCAAAAGTATGTTTTTAGGTGAGTTTGAAATTTAGAAAATGAATTGCAATTTTCACCTGTTAAAAATCAGATGTAAACATCGTTATAAGAGTAGCAAGTTCATTATATACAATATGTATGTTCATTTGAGAATGGATAAAAGTTCATTGGAATATAATAATAAGTTCACTATTTTGCAAAAGGTGCAGGTTCATTTCTGATAAGTTATAGCTTCATTTAGCAATGATAACAAGTTCATTGAAAAACAATTCCTACAATTCACAAATGATGGATCTACATTATATATTAGATGAACTTATAAGCAATACTTAATGATCTTGTTGCTTACAGATGATGAACATGATTATTATAGAAATTATATTTGACATTGAATTTTTAATGAATTTATACCGTACTATCGATGAACCTATAATTTTTATCTAATGAATTTATAACTTATCATATATTAATTTGCATGACAATAAATCACAATAAGCCTGACACTAATAACAGATAAATATATACTATATATTAGATGAACTTATAAGTAATACTTAATGATTCTGTTACTTATAAGTGGTGAACGTGATTTTTATAAAACCTATATTTGACATTGAATTTTTAATGAATCTACACCGTACTATCGATGAACCTACAATTTTTATCTAGTGAAATTATAACTTATTATATATGAATCTGCGTGATAATGAATTACAATAAACCTAATACTAATAACATATGAATATATACTTTATATGTAATGAGCCTAAAGTTTATATTTAATAAACCTGACACTGATAACAAATGAATATATATTTTATAAGTAATGAATATAAGCCTACTACTTTTATGATAATATTTCATCATTCATAAATTAGATATTAATCACTATTAAATTATACTTATACTTAAAAATATACAATATCATATAAGTAAAATTTAAAATTATTATAATTATTCAAATGTAAGAAAATGAATTATTTATGTGTCAAAATAAAAAACGAAATTTTATTCTTAAAAATAAATTATATTATAACTTGAGTTATTAAATATTTTATAATAATTATTTTAAATAGTTAAAAGATTTTTGGTATGTTTAAAATGTTTGAAATGAAAAGAAATTATTAATAAAATTTGATGGCATAAGAGAAATGTAAAATTTATATATTTAATTATAATGATTTAACTATATTTAATTAAAATTATAATAATTATTTGATGAAAAAAATAAAAATAACTAATATATATAATTATAATGATTTAATTGCAAATATCGCAAATAAGCAAAAAAGGCAAAAAAACATTAGCAGGTGGTTTGAATATCTTGTGACATGCACCTTGTCTTTTTTTAATAATTAATGTGATTTCAGGTTTACAATGCTATGTGGATTCAAATCCATGATATAATTTGTCGGTCAAATCCCATTATCAAACTCGATTAAAATCCAATTATGCAAACCCGATAGGTTCAAGCCTGAGCTGGAGTTGGCAGAACTTGGGTTTGGGTCAATTATAATTGAACCCAGCTCGACTGAACCTTGGCAATTAGGCTAGGTTTATAAGTAATTAGTGGCGTGCCAGTCCTAGTCAAGGCAATTTTTGGTATATGATCTTGGTCTCACCTAGTTTCAACCATATTTTCCTAATTCTAACATATTTCAACTAAAACCCATTTTCTAAATTTCTTTTGTTTTTAGTAGTTCACTAACTCCAATTCAATAATTGGTTCAATTCAAGAAGGGATTTACCAATTAGGTCTGATTTGCTAGTTAAGCAAAATAGGTTCGAGATCAATTTTATACTCGGTTTTAGGTTAACCTTGCCTGTAAGTCTGCAACCAAATTAAAGAGTAATTATTGAGCTAAATTAACAAATATGGAAAGTGAATAAGTACAAAAGTTATGCAAAATAATTTTGTAAAAAATTAACTTAAAAACGTAAATAAATTAATTAAAAATCATAAAATTATCAATAATAAACTAATATATCAAGTATATCTTATAAAAATTAAGTTTTTTTTTTCGAAAGAAAAGGGACTATAAAGGGAAATTAGAAAGTGCACTAAGACATTCTAGCTAAGCTAGCACCTTTATAGCACCCAATATCATTTACCTCTCTAGTCCGAAATATCATTTGTTAAAGAAATAGAAATGTAAAAAGAGAACAAATTCTCTCATTCTTGCAGATCAAATAAAAAACTGACAGAGCGAGTTAAACTATGAACTGTCTCGTTTGCTGATCTACCAATAAAAATTAAGTATAACATTTGGTTGAACTTGCATTTTAGTATAGTGATAAGGTGAAACTACTTTATAAATGGATGCTAGAGTTTGAATTTCACTAATAAAATTGATGCTAAAAAAATATAGATAATGGTTCTAACTTCTAACCCTTAAACAACTATATTAAATTAGAGATGATAATTTTAATTCTCTATGATATTATTTATCCAACTTGATCTGAATGAAATAAATAAAATTCATTCCATTTATACTGTCAAATTTCCATTTATAACATATAATAATTTAAAATTTGTTTTATTATTATTATTATTATTATCAGATTTAGGTAAAATATACATAATACAAGGCAAGGAGTGCTAGTTACTTCATGAACCCTCAATGCGACGCCGTTTTTTATGAAGATTAAGGGAAGTCTGGGATAAAAGAGTAAATCTACAAATCCAAATTAAGTCAATCAATTCTAATCGTCACCGTAGAAAGGCTGGAAGGCTTATATATATATCTGGAAGGCTTATATATATATATATATATATATATATATATATATATATATATATATATATATATATATATGTCTCTCTCTCTCTCTCACACACACACACACATATATATATATGGGAGTTTATTAGTTTACTTTGTTTTAAAATAAAGTAACTTATTTTGTTACGAAAAAATATAATTTTTTTTTTATGAAAAATTATAATTTTATTCATATTTTTTCGTAAATCAAACTATTTTTTCGCAATTTTACTTAATCGTAAAAAAAATACTAATTTTATGAAAATATAATTTGTTTTATAATATGATTTATTTTATACAAAACAATAATTTTACGAAAAAGAAAAATAATTTCTTAATTACAAAAAAAATAGCTCTCTAATAAAAATTATAATCTTTATTTTTTTTTGGGTAAATTAGACTATTTTTTTATAAAGTTTATAGATATATAAATTTAAAATACTACCTTAATCGTTATTGTAATATCATGAATTTTTATAATTTATAATTTTGAAATATTGTGAAGTTAACAGAGAATATTTATTATATTATAACAGATTTCCCAATTAATTATTATGGTATTGAATTTAAATTTAGTAAATTATTTTAGTAAAATTATTTTGGTAAATCATTTTTAGTATTATTATTATTATTGCTAGTATTATTGTTATTATTATTATTATTATTATTAGTTTATATATAGAAGGTGAGGCAGCCAAAGGAGCCGAGAGAGAGAGAGAGGGAGGGAGAGAGAGAGAGAGAGAAAGAAGAAGCTACTGCCTACTGTCCGACCGTCGTCCATTCATCAGAATCTGACACGCACCGGCTAAGAAGCCTCCTGAGGTGCCGACCAAGCTGCCCACCGAAGATCACTGCCATCCGCTGTCGCTAGCCGCTACACGCGCCATCGAACCGTCCATCGGCAAGAATTTTCAAGCTCAATTTCAGCCAGTTCCATCGTCCGTTCAAAGTGATTTTAGTACCATCAGACTCCTCTTCCTCTAAGCTTTATTTTGGTATATAAATTGCTAATTTTGGAAGATGTTGGATTTGACCGAAATCCGATGATTGACCGGACTGCCGACACAGATTCCGACGAATATCCGACGAATTAGAAGAAGCGAATTATATTTTTGGATTCTACGCTTTGAGAGGAGTCCATTGGTAGTGAGTTTGTGATGATTGGTTAACGTTTACGTTTTCCGGCGACTTTTATAGTGAGCATCGTTTGTCATGATTCGTGACGAGTTTGTGGCATATTATTACATTTTTGAGTAAGGTTAGAGGATTAGACGTTAATGGGAGAAGTTTAGTTGATACAGTTTATTTGATTAGTAATTAGTAAGTGTGACGTTCATTAGGAAGTTCTTATCTGTTGGAGAAGATTAGACGATCCAAATAAGAAATAATTATTTACTTATCATTATATTTATATTCTGATAATCTTGTTTACTTCACTATATAGATCATTCTGGTGTGCCTTCGGCCGCCGCCAGCCATAGTTCGTGAATTTCCAGTTCTGCTCTTCCGTACTGTGAGTGATACTTCTAATATACTTTTCTGTTAATCATGCATTGTATTGAGTATAATTATGAATATAATTAAATAATGATGCCTATATCATGGAATGTATGCATGTGCACGTTTAACTTAATAGCTAGTTGTATTTGATATTTTGATTATGCGCTGCATATTCTTTGTGTATGTTAGAGGGAGACAGAATGATACAAAAACCACCTAAAATTTTGGATATGATATGATTATGATGAGATTGAGAAGATGAGCTATGACTGGTGGATGCTGGCTGGGCCTGCTCATCGCCAGGGCCGCTATTAGTCGAGTTAGGGCTGTGTGGTATAGACTAGTGACGGCTAGGCCCCTTGGATATAAGAGACAAATTATTGAATTAAGAGAGTCATTATATGAGGATTGGCTCCCTCAGTTTGATTTTAGTGTGGTTTCTGTGGACTGAACTTCATCTTTGCGTGTTTTGTGATGATTGGTTGTTGGGTGACATAATTGCATAATATACATATATATTTATATTTTGTTCACTAGGTCTGCATATTAGTAGTATCATTCACTGAGTTGAGACGCTCACCCCTGTCTCCTTATTATTTTTTAGGTCACAGGTTGAGCTTACAGTTATAATCCTTGTTAAGTCAGTCTCTGTTTTCTTTTTCGACAGAGCGCATGTGATGTGTCATTATTATAATAATATGTTAGAACTCTGCAATTACAGTATTGGGGATTGTATTATGGTATTACTGGTATTATTGGCTTGTATTATTGTAAAACTCTCTGCTGACAGCTTTTATAATTTTGTTACTATTATTGTAAATTATTATGGCATTTCTATGGTAAATTACTGTTGTGATATAATGAGTATTGACTATACTGTCGACAGATGGAGTGTCATGAAATATGATTTGAGATATTTTATAATTATGTTATTTGTGTATTATTTCTATTGGTGGTTAAACTATTTAGGCTGACTGTGGACACTGATAATCTTAAGCTTTCCCGTGCTCCAGTGCCGATCACGTATCTCGAAATTGGGTCGTGACAGTTATAGTATTTTTCATTTTTAATTAATGAAATATAATAGTAGATTAATTTAATTATAATATTTTAAATATTTTTATTATAGTTATTATTTATAACTATTATATTAGCCATAAAAAATAAATTTTTGTACTTTTTAAAAACAAATTAATATAAAAAATTTGCCTATACGATATTTTTTATAAAAAAATCGTGTTTTTTTTTAAAAAGAGTAATATTTTTTCATAATTATAAAATTATTTTCTCATTAAATTATTATTTTGTATAAAATAAATCATATTACAAAATAAATTATATTTTTCTAAAATTAGAATTTTTTTTCTCAATTAAGTAAAATTGCGAAAAAATTATTTGATTTACGAAAAAATATGAATAAAATTATTTGATTTACGAAAAAATATGAACAAAATTATAATTTTTGTAAAAAAATTATCTTTTTTCACAAACAAAATAGATTATTTTATTTTAAAAAGAAAACACCATATATATATATATATATATATATATATATATATATATATATATATATATATATATATATATATAACTTTTCTTAGTAATTAACGGTCAAAAAATTACTTAATTTTGCATAAAAATACTAAATAGTTCAGCGTTTTAAATTTTAGATGATAAATAATTTTTTAAAAAATAGGAATTGACCAACTTTTCATTAGGTCAATTCTTATTTTTTTTTCCTATTATTTTTATGAGAAAATTACATAGTGTGTTCAAACTTTCTAATTTTTTTTTTGTTTTAAAGTTTGAACATGTTTTTTGCTCAATTAATAGTATTCGAACTCATTAACTGTTATATAATATGGTGTCTCTAATAGGTTTTACAAATTAAAATGGTCATATACCTTATTTTAAATATTAAATTCACCTAAATATCCATTTTTTAAAATGTTATATCTTTTCCTTTTTTTTTCTTTTTCTCTTCTTTCTTCATCTTTAGTAATTATTTTTTAATTTATATTTGCTTTCTAAGAAAAAACTATAAATAAAAAATTTATAATTATTTTTTAAAAATAAATAAAAAATAAGACTATTTTACTCTTCATTTTTAAAAAGTAAAATAAAAATCCAATCATTAAATTAAATTCATTTCTATTCTTTCTATAATCACCAAATAAATTAAAAAAAAGGAAATAAAGTATTTAAAAAAATTTAATAAAGAATAAAGAGAGAAAAAGAAAAAAAAAAAAAGAGAAAAACATAAATTAAGTAATGAGAAATAAGGGTATTTATGTCATTTTAGCATATAAAAATGAGTAATATAATCATTTTAACTTGTAAAATCGGTTATTGGCATTAAAATGTTAAAAAAAAATTTACCATTTTATAAGAAAATATATTTATTTATTTATATTTTTATATTGATATTTAAAATGATATATAAATTTAAGATATTAAAAATATTTTATGAAATTAGTTATTGAAATTTTGGTTTAGTATAATATATTTAATTAAGATTTGGGTATTAAAATTTTAAAAATATGATGAATAAAGATATTTGTTTTGAAAATTAAAATGTATAACAAAATTGTGTTAAACTCAGTTCAAATCTTTGACCAAATAGAGTTTTTGCAAACTTTCAACCGTCAGGCTAATTGTTTTCTTGTTATTTTTTTTCAAACGTGCTAATTTTTATTATGACTTATTATGATTCATTTTAAAATATAATTTAATTTATAAATATTTATATAATAAATATTAGTATAAATATTATATGACATATAAATAATTTAAATAAATATTATGCGATATTATTTTTTAAATTATAGTAACTATTAGACAATAAAATTTTTTGTAAACTATATTTTTAGTATAAATAATTTTCTTTTTACTTTTGACCAATATTTTTATAGTTGATGCTCAAATACCTATTGATAATATAACATATAATTATTTATGGTAAATACACCTCTATATTAGGTATTTTTTGTTATTGTATTTTATTAATAGTTATTACAAAATAAAGACACATAAGAAACTTGTTTATTTTAAAATGAAAAAAAATTTCTATTTCTTTTCTTTTTTGTGTTAATGCTCATTTTTTCTTTTATTTTATGTTTAACCTAAAATGATTTTTATCTTTTTTTTTTATATATATATTTTAAACTTCAAAATTGAATTTAAAAAATAATATAATGATTTTATTGTTTACCACTTGTCCGAGCATATTATTATTATTATTGTGGAATGAAACTATCGGCAATATTAAGATGACAAAATAGGTACATCAACTGCAATGAAAGGAGCTACCAGATCTGGCACGCACTTCCTCCACCCAGATAGTCAGACTCAAGACCAGAGCAATTGCGAGACAAAGCATCCGCAGCCTTATTTGTTGTCCTAGAAACGAACCTAAACGAAATAACATTAAATTGCAAAGCCAACAACTTAATATCTTCAAAAATTACTTCTTTAACGTATTATTAAGAATGCGTTTTGTCACATTATTTTTCATATGAAACAAATAAGTTACTAAATACAATTGCATTCTACTTTATTTATTTATTTTTTTAAAGAAAATATTATTAAAATTTTTAACTGTTAGCATTCACATATAATGTCTGACCCAAACCAGCATGATCTCTAATTCTTTGTTGACAAACAAACTAAACATTAGCTTTTAGAGAAAGGGATGAAAGATGCTAAAAACTTCAAAATTCTCATACCACTATACCATGCAAACTCTAATTTCAAAAAATTCTAAAAAACAACTCCATGAGCATTTTATCATTTCAAGTTCAAATCAAATGCCATTGGTATTGGAATAGAGTGCACTGTAATTAGATAGCCTGATCAATAATTATGAAAACATATAACATATTCAAGTAAAATCCTTTATTAATCACTTCTTCTTAAAGTTTGATAAAAAAAAAAAAAAAAAAAAAACTCTATGTTTAAAAGTGGGTGGGCTGATGTTGGATGGGATAGAGTCATGCCTATAGACTATATAGAGTCAAGCCCATCCCCATCATCATTCTTTTTATTCCTTGATTATTTTGCCCCTAATTTTTTTTTCTTTCTTTTGAGCAAGGCCCTCAAACTTCAGCTTGATAAATCAAAGTGTATATTACTTTTCTCTCTATAAATTCAAATAATTATAGTTTATATTTCACCATTCTTAAGATGATTCTTTTCACTAGATCAATTGTCACTTTTTTTTTTTTTTTTAGCATATGAATTGTATCGAGGGAGAACATGAATATGATTTTATTATTTAAGTCGTATATACACTTTATAGTTATGTTATATTTAGATATGTCATTGCACACCAAGACATAACTTAATGATAAGTATATATATAAACTGAACAATAAATTCAAGTTCGATTTCCCCTCCATTGCTAATATATATATATATATATATATATATATATATATATATATATATATATATATATATATATATATATATATATATATATATATATATATATTGTTATGATATATTATAAGATTTGATTGATATTTTTCCATATACATGAATATTTTAGTTTCCATATTAGTATTGATTGTATTTTCCTTATTGGAAAAACTTCCTATTTCTTGTATTTTCCTAATTGGAAAAGTTTCATATTTCTTTCTCTTCTGTACTCTATATAAAGAGCTTAATACTATTGAATGGAACAACTAGAAAAACTATTCTCTTCTCTATATTCTTTATTCATGTTCTTCTCCATTTTATTTATAACACGTTATCAGCACGAATCGTTCTACAATATTGTTCATAATTTTGGATAGTTTGTGGTTTGCTACAATCCAGCTAAGGCGAAAAATTTGAAGAAATAAAATTCAAGATTTATGGTAAACAATTTTTATCTAATTAATTACTATTATTATTAATATTTATATATATTTTTTTAAGAAAAAAAACTAAATCGTTTTTTTTTAAGAAATCGTTTGAACATATTGGGCTAATTAATTTGAAGAAATCATTTTTTTTTCTTCTCTCTTACAATCATTTATTTCAAATCGTTTTTTTTTAGATTTATAAAGATTTGATGTACTATTTAATGATTAATCAATTAAATTCTAGTTCCTGAAGAATTAGCATTATATTTTAAATACTAGTTCCTGAAGAACTAGTATTATTTATAGTTCCTAAAGAACTAATTAAATGAATAACTAAGCTATGAGTTTCTAGAGAATTAGTATTATATTTTAAATTCTAGTTCCTGAAGAACTAGTATTATTTATAATTCCTGAAGAACTAATTAAATAAATAACTAAGCTATGAGTTCCTGAAAAACTAATTATAATTACAGTTCCTGAAAAACTGGTATTCCCTATAGTTCTTGAAGAATTGGTATTCTCTACAGTTTTTGAAAAACTGATATTCTCTACAGTTCATGAAGAATTGATATTCTATATAGTTCCTGAAAAACTAATTAAAGTAAACAAATTCATTAAAGAATCATTAAATGTTCCTGAAGAACTAAATGCATTGTCTACAAGTCTTTAAAAGACTGATTTTATTATGATCTTATATTAGACAATATTAATTGATGGGTCTCGACATCATGAGTAAGAATTATTTATACTAGTATCACTCCTTCGAGTAATCAAATAAATAAAATAGACATCCTTGAAAAATTGATATTTTATGTTCCTAAATAACTAATAAATTTGATTTAAGCTACACGCATTGAATAAATTGGATATCAATAAAATACCTGCGTATGGCCATAATATTAAGGTAAACCTTTTTGTTTTGATTTTTCTGTTTTGGGTGCTTCATTGTTGTTTATATGTATTGGAATGATGGGTATGGCCTATTTGATTTACCAACCAAATTGCAACTTTTAGTTGGTTATCAATTATAACAACACATTTTATGCATAGTTTTAAAGTCATGACTTATAATTTTTTTTTGGCATAAAATCCGACCCTAAATTATTTATTTATTGATTGATTAACTTGCTTTATGGGAAAATGGTGATCTTGCGTTCATATTAATAGGTTTACTTGATTGATTAAATTGAGATTGATTCTACTAGTGTATATATTATTATATATCTTTCGGTCTTAGCATCTTAACTCAAAATTTATTTTATGGACAATACATGTCTCATACATATATATATATATATTTGTTAGTTGAATAGCCTACAAAAAAGTTTTGTGTGTTATATATGTTTTAAATTTACTTATGTCAATGTGTATTAGATGTGAAAACAATTAGAGATTTAAATGTGAGATGAGATTAATATAAATTATATAAGTAACATGGTTTTGTTAATTTGTGAATTGATGAATTTATTTCCGGATTGCATACATTGTTAGATTTATGTTGGTATAGAGAAGTATAATTAGTGCTTACTTTTCCTTGGTATGATAAATTATGAATTTAATATTTATTAAAATTAAAATTAATTTATTTTCTGATTGATCTATTTAGATATATTTTAAATATATGAAAATTAAGTTATTTAAATAAAGTGAAGTATAGTGAATTAAAGTTTGGTTGATAATTTTTTTATGCTCTTGAATTTAATAGAAATAATTTTTGACATGAGTTGTTGATAATGAAATGCATTTAGATGCTAGCAAAAGTAAAAGCTATTATCTACTTAAACCTCATTTAAGTGAGGATTTAAAGGTTGAATATCTTACTATTAATGATTTTTATATTTTATAGAAGAGTTTTAATGATAGATATAATCACTTGAAATATGTGGTACTACCATAAACTCAATATGATTGGTTAAACCTACACCTACAAGACTTGAAGTCTATTTGAGAATATAATTTAACCATGTTTAAAATTACTTCACAGCTGAAATTGTACTGTAATAAAGTTACATGCTCCTGTAGTAGCAATATAAAAAGTGAAAATTTACAAATATTATTTTTCTAGTGGTTACAAAGAATAATTGTTAATAAGAAATCATCAAACAATGCCCACTAGTACAACTGTATTCCCTGAAGTGAATACTATAAATCATTTGGTATATAATGAGAATTCTAAAAGAATAATTGCTAATGAGAAATCATCAAATAATGCCCATAAGTACAACTGTATTCCCTGAAGTAACTACTATAAATCATTTGGTAAATCATGAGATTTTGAAAGAGGAACCGCCCATATAGAGTACACAACTCAATTCAATATTGATGATTTTATGTAAACTCTTTGAAGGAGTAATTTGCAAGGATTTTATAAGTTGTGTATTATAATGAGTTATTTAATTACTGTTTTATCCCTAGTATACATGCATAATATATTGCGTTGAACCTGCAGTTCAAGCATTGAACTTATAGTTCAATAATTAAACCTTGAAAGTTTGGCATGAATGCCATTATGTACATCATATATACTCTCCCTTGAAACTTGTATAAGGACATGAGTCATAAATTTTTTCTGTGCCATGAATATATTAAATCTATCTCAATATGTGATAATGGGTCCACAAAAGAGACTATGAATTTGTTTTAATGAGGCATATTTTTCGACATTAGGGGGAGGAAAAGCACCTGCAGTGCTAAAGAATGTCGAGAAATTTATTAAAAGAAAAACCCTTTAAATAATTTTGGTCCATGTACAAGTTAGAGTGAACCAGAAATTCACAAAATAATACAGTTGCAACAAATTGCAACTTAACTGTCAAATGCATTTATAGATGCTAAAAGAGTGACAAAGTCTCATATTACAGCTGCTAATACCCTAGCAAGGGTTGTGATTCCAATTGCAAATAGAAAATCAATCAATCTCACTACATGCCAGAAGCGTGGATAGTAAATTGGAACTAAAGACAAAAATCCGTGGAAAAAAAAAGCAGCGCCACTCATAAAATCTCCTGAAGAGAAACCTCCTGAAGAGGAAGATCTCAGTTAAAAAGCTATAGCTAATTATGAGACACAGACTGAGACAACGGAACAATTAGATCCTCCAGATGTGGCTTCTGGAGTTGATGATCATATAAATGAAAACTATGAGATCTCAATTATTTTGTGATATAAGAAAGAGTTGATAGAAATTTAATTATCGTCGACGATGAATTTGTCTCAACAGTAGCTTTTGCTGTGACAAGAGAAAATATGGATCCATAATCTACAAGTATAACTGAATATTAGCATAAACATGATTGATCATCATGGAATGAGGCAATTAAAGTAGAGCTAGACTCGTTCTATTATTGATTATGAGAAAAATAATTCTCTTATTATGGAAATGATCATGTTCCTTTACTTAATTAATATGGCAGTTAATGAAAGGCTTATTGTACGCCTTATGAAAGTAATAAGAGTCCCAGAATGACATATATTTCATCAAATTGTAAAAATCTATGTATGGATTAAAACAATATGAACATGTGGTATGATTATTTTGAGTAAATTCTTATTGAAAGAAAGATATGTGAATAATACACTATGTCCATTTGTATTCATAAAAGACCATAGAATGGTATATGTTATTATTGCAGTATAAGTTGATTTAAATATCAATGTGACTCCTAATGAACTCAAATAAATATGTACCTGTTTGAAAAGTGAGTTTGAAATGAAAAATTTAAAGGAAATGAAATTTTGTATCAGCCTGCAGACTGATTATTAAGGAGTCTTAATACACCAGTATGCTTTTGTGGAAAAGATATTTAAATACACCAGTATGCTTATGTGGAAAAGATATTTAAGCAATTTTTGCATGGATAAATCTTCTCTCTCAACCACACTAATAGGTGGTCCGCTCACTAGAAGTGAAGAGAGACCTTTTTAGACCTAAAAAAGATAATAAAGAGCTGTTTGGTCTTGAAGTACCATATATAAGTGCTATATGGCACTCTTGTGTCTTGCAAATTGCATCAGACCTGATATTGCATTTGCAAGAAAAAAAAAATTCCTAGCTAGGTATAGCTTTGCACCTACAAAAAGATATTAGAGTGGTGTAAAAAGTTATCTTCAATATACTATTAATATTATAATTCATATTTAAAATTGGTTTATATGCAAATATTGGTTATTTGCTTAGTTTCTATGATGGTAGATTTTAGACCGGCTATGTATTCACTTATAGTGGTACTGTAATTTTATAAAGATTTTTATGGTCCTGAAGTACCTCACTAAAAGATACTCCCATTGTATTTTGAGAATAATGCAATTTGAATTGCACAAATTAAAGGTGGTTATATTAAGGGTAACGAAGTAGACATGAACTTCACCCAAATTCTTGTATATATATAAGCTCCAGAAGAGATATCCATCAAATTCGTTTGAGTGACAATTTAACAGACTTATGTATTAAGTTTTTACCTAATGTGGTAATTAAACGACATCGTTTCATCAATTAGTATACGCCGTGTTAAAATCTGTCATCATTAGGGGGAGCGAATTAGTATATGATTGTACTCTTTTTCCTTAGTCAAGTTTTTATCCCACAGGGTTTTCTTGGACAAAGGTTTTAACGAGGCAATATGTGCAATGAAAAAATAGCGCATGAAATATACTTTTTTCCTTAGATATGTTTTTTCCCACTGAGTTTTCTAATAAAGTTTTTAACGAGTTATATTTACAGCGCAAGTAATATCCTAAGGGAGTACTACAAATAAATTATTATATGTGGATATTACTTAAACATCATTAAGTATACGATTTGACAACTTGGCAGATTTGTTTACAAAGGCACTCCTTACAATCACATTTGAAAAGTTAGTTAACAAAATTAGCATGCGTCAGCTAAGAGATTTTGATAGAAATCATATTTTCATGAGGGGGAGATTTTAATGCACTGTACTCTTTTTTCCTTAGCCTAGGTTTTGTCCCATTGGTTTTTCCTAGTAAGGTTTTTAACGAGGCAGTGTTATGGCGCAAATCCCTACAAGAATAATGTACTCTTTTTCCTCTACTAAGATTTTTTTTCCCACAGGGTTTTTCCTTAATAAGGTTTTAACGAGGCATATTCTTTGTAAAAGACATCAAGGGGGAGTGTTATGATATATTATAAGATTTGATTGATGTCTTTCCATATACATGAATATTCTAGTTTCCATATTAGTATTGATTATATTTTTCTTATTGGAAAAACTTTATATTTCTTGTATTTTCCTGATTGGAAAAGTTTCCTATTTCTTTCTCTTCTGTACTCTATATAAAGGGCTTAATACTATTGAATGAAACAACTAGAAAAACTATTCTCTTCTCTATATTATTTGTTCATATTCTTCTCTATTTTATTTATAACATATATATATATATATATATATATATATATATATATATATATATATATATATATATATATATATATATATATATATATATATATAGATAGATAGATAGATAGATATGCCATCAGTTGTGACTATAAAAGAGAAGTAGAGAACTACTCTTAGCTTCTGTATTAAACAATTTTCAGTTTTCATTTTGTCTAAAAACAATCACCAAATATTTTGACACGCCTTGTGTGCAAATGTTCTTTAAAAATTTATTCCGATAAACTGAGATTGCAAAATGTTAAGAATTCTCTCTGAACGATATGCACACTATTTCTAATTGAGCATACGAAATAATTTAGATGCCATATTTTCATTTTATGTTTAAAGAAGGATTGCATATGAACAGTGAGATAGTTACAACCACACATTACACATATATATGTGAAAAAGCTATCTCATTCTATTGAATGGTGAAACTTTCAGACACTATAGATAAGATGTAGTAGTCTAGCCATTCATTTCTTCACAAAATATCCATGTAGTCTAGCCATTCATTTCATCTAATTGATGTAGAATGTTAGGTGTGACAACTAAGCTTTTAACAAAGAAACCTAAGTCACACAAGACACATCAGTAACATAGATTTTAAATTTTCTTATCTTTAATAATATTTTGAAAGGAAATAAAGAAATTCTGATAGAAAGGTTTATTCTCATTAATTATGCAATGTTCATTTCAAATGATTTTAGAAGAGTACTTCAGTTCCTGATGATCTTTTTGATTATTAAATTATTAGATTATTAATCATATGATCTGTATATCATTGAATCCAGAGGAACTAGAATTATATATCTAAAACGCTAGGATATTACAAACTAGTTTTACATTTTATTACCGATGGATAAAATGTAGGAGAATTTATAAATGCATACTCATACATTACCATTTCATTTCATTTCATACCGGAGATACTCCGAACAGAAAGAAAAGAAACACATGATGCTGAAGAGAAAACAAAAGTATTTCAAAAGCATGGATAAGGATCCTAAATCAACAAAACCCATAAAGGATAATGTTCAACAAATTGCAATTCCAAAAAAAGATGGGGAATAAGGAAAAGAAAGAGCAGGGGTTGGTGGGTTTAGAAGCCTTTAGGCTTGTAGGCAATGAAACTAATGCATTGCACTTGACGAACATTGTCGAAACCAATGATCCTAACAAAGGCAGTGGGGTGTTCTTTGACACATTCATCAAGCTCCTTCAACACCTGAATTGCGTCTGTGCATCCAAACATGGGCAGCTTCCACATGGTCCAGTAGCGGCCATCATAGTATCCTGGTGATCTGTGGTTCTCACGGTACACGAATCCGTGCTACATCACCACAAACAAACAAACAAATATAGTTAATTGGCCTGAAAAATTGAATTTTTTCAAACCATATATGATTTTATAAACACTGCAATAACAAATTATAAAATCACCATTTGTCTGCAACTATAAAAAAATCTGTTTAGCATTGCAGGTTGAATTTATATTAAGAAAAATATTATGTTGAAAATTTGGATTTTTGGTAGTGATCACCTCCAACTCGAATTCCAAGCAAGGAACCCATCTCGAGCGAAGAAGGTATTCAACTTCCTTAAGCAATTGCTCCCTGGTGAGCTCTGGCAGGTATGAGAGAGTCTCGAACTTCTTCTTGCCACGTGTAGGCCACACCTACACTCACAATTATACATGAAATTAACATTAATTGATCAAACTGTCTTTTTAAAAAAATTATTGTAAATTATTAATATTAAAATATAGTATATTTTTAATATACAAAAGAAGAACTCGAATATGAATAAATAAAAATAATAATTAATATCCAAAATCTTATATGAAATTCTATTGAAACCCTCACTAAATTATTTTAAAACATGTCAAATTGAAATTAAAGTTTATTATATAGATAATTAATGAAATCAAATTTATGAAACAAATTCTAGTAAAATTCTTAAAATATCTAGAATTGAAACTTAAACATTTTAAATAAAACAAGATCAACGTATATTACACTTCGCCTTATTTTAGAAATTCTTTTGAACTCTCTAGCTATAATTTGAATTATTGTGCTATATAGTATTTTTCTTTATTTTTTTAATTTATTTTTAAGCATATAAAGGGAGGGGCATGTATTCCAACTTAGCCTATCATTGAGACTGCATATATGCGCTTGATAATCCGTAATGAAATGTAATATAATATAATTAAATATATTTTTTATATAAATTTATATTAAAAATATATATGATTACATTACATCGTATATTATTATGATTTACAGAATGATACCTTAAGTTATGTCTAGTGTGTATATGATAAGAATTTTTAAATTAACTTATCAATTAAAACTATTCATATATTTTAAAAGTACCTTCATGCATTGAACTCTGCCACCGTTGCTGGTGATGGAGGTGATATCAGTGGTGGTCTTCTGGGTGGGAAAGCCGGCGGTGGACTTGAGGCCAGTGAAAGGAGCAACCATGGTGGCCTGAGCAGGGCTAGCTCTGTTAATGCTAGCCACAGTAGCAGTTGAAAGCATTGAAGAAGCCATTTTTCTCCCTTTTTTTTTTTTTGGGGGGGGGGGGGGGGGGGGGGGGGCCTTTTCTCTTTACTATTATTAACTAATAAACACACGATAACAGCCTCAAGTTGTGAACTGAAGAGCTATTGCTTTGCTACTGACTCCATTTTATAAACCTTACTGTGCTCCAAAACTTTGTCGTTTTGAGGAACATTTCTAATCCAACGGTTGTCATTTGTTGTTCAAGACATTAAGCCGTTGGATCTTATCATGGCCACACAAATCAAATGCTAGCCTTATCGTTTGGCACCCGCTCGTTATGCCACGTGGCACAATGTCTATAAAACCTTATCTAATCTCCATTGTGAAAGAAAATTGAATTATGGCCCTTCATTTTGAGGATAGGACCACTCTTTTAATTTTTTTTTTCTTTTTAGATATTTCAATTTTTTATTATATTTACAACATTACCCATGTTTAATTTCCTATTTTAAAATTTTGTGGACTAGCATAGGAAATTTTAATTTCTTTTTATTATAATAATAAGATATTTTTTGAAGAATAAGAGGATGTGAATTTTTTATTCACATTATTGCATCATAATATGTTGTTGCAGGTCATGGGCCAAAAGTGTCCCCATCTTGGGGGATGGTATTACTGCAATTGTATGATCTAATGTCCTAGGCATTTAAATTGAACTTTCTAGGTCTTTCATTTTTTGATGTGATAAATATAAAACAAATACAGTGAAAAGTAAAAAATTTTCATTTTTATATGTAAATATTCTGGATTTGAATATTCGTCAGAGTTAAATTTATAAAAAAAAAATTAATTATTATTTTTTAAAATATAAATGAATAATTAAATTGTTTTAAGTAAAATTTAAATTTTACAATTCATTAGAGTTTTTTAATCTTATCTTTAAATACTATCATATATGAAAAATACTTAATAAGTTTGTTATTATTTGGTGTGATTTTTGGATCCATGTTGTTAATAGGAAGATGGAGTAGTGTCACATAGCATGATAAGGAAGGAAAGGCTTAGATGCAATTTAATTTTGAGTTCCAAAATGCTCATCTAGTCAATTACTTGGCAGACCATCATATTCATCCTTATTTAACTTTTATGCCCACAACAATAAACCCCACCATGTTTGTGGCCAATAATATTTTTATATACAAAGAAAAAAAAACTGTAAATTATCATAAAATTAGCAACTTTCTGAATTGAACATCACAAAAATTGATGCATTTAAGTTGAAGAAACTTTGTTTCCTTGCAAAATGGGAAAATAGTTAGAGGTGGCTGCTCAAAAGAAGAAGATGGTGATCCTTGATTTGTTGAGCCTGAGCCCACTTATGATTCGTGGAGTAAGGAGAAACAAATAAATTACATACATACTATTGAACAAAGAAAAACACTTGAGCCTCTAATTTCTTGTAATATAAGATACTTTCTTTATTTTGAAAAAAAAAATCATTAAAAAAGTTAATTTTGTTCACAAATAAGTGACTATTTGGCAATCCAATAAAAAAATGGTAAAATGGTTAATTTACCATTTCATTTTCTAAATATGAGATATATTTCTCTAATTTATACTGTAATTAATAGGAGTTTTTTTGACAAATTATGATAAAATTATTACTACTTTAAAAATAAAAATGGTGATTTTTTCTTAATTACCATTTTTTTCAGAATGGACAGAATAAACAACAATGCAAGATTATGTTGCAGGAATTACAGGAAATAATTAAATTAATTGGTAAACAAAAAAAAAAAAAAAAACAGAAATGAAATAGAATTTCAAGTTAATTCTGCTACTTTGCCCTTCCATTTCCAAGCGTGAGAGTTGCTTTCTATGTAGGCCACCATCTTATTATTTTTGGGACCTTATAATAATATCCCCTTGGCATAGCTACAAGTTTTCTATGAAAAAATGACGCCGTTAAATGATGGGAGATGAGGACTAACCTCATCATTGCATAGGTCAGAGCCGGCTAAATCGGGCTACAACATTTATATACATGCTCTAAATCTAACTCGGTTCTGAATCAATAGTAGATAATATTTGTTCAAACTCATCAAAATTAAAATTAAAATAAAAAGAGAAATTTATGTTATATATACTATTTTTTCTTAAATTTTTTACATTTATAATCTCTTAATTTTCTTTTCATATTTACACATCTCTAATTACTTTTTTAATCGTTTTTTATTTTTTCATTTTTAACCTCTCAGATTTATTTTGTAATGGATAATTAATTTAATATAATTTGTAATGATTTTAAGTTAGCTCAAAAAATATTTTATAATTTTTTTTGAAAAATTATCTCATTATCTCATTTAATTTTTTTCAATTTTCTTGAAAAATAAATTTAAATGTTAAATAGTATTAGAAATTAATTATTTGTTAAAATATATTATTTTTATTTAATATATATTGTTTGTTATGACTTTTTATTTGATTCAAAATTCATGACTTGTATAAACAGTAGTAGATAATAATTTCATTATAAAAATATACTGAATTTTATTGGTGTATTGCATAAATTAAATGTTAGTCAGTATTATATACTAATTATCTGCTAGAAATATACTTTTTTTGTTTAATATATACTATTTATTGTAACTTTTTATTTTATTCAAAATTTATGGCTTATATAAACTATATTAAGCATTCGCAATTTTTCGAGTGATTTTCTGGCGAATCTAGGAGAAGTGAAGTAAAATAGCCAATAGATTTGTGATAAGCGGAACACAATCTACAAATTGGCATATTTTTTTGTGTCCATCTGGCACCATTGGCGGCTGCGCATTGCTAGCTGATCACCAATGAGTGGACTCCACACTCTGCTAGTGACCTAAAAATTTTAGTGTTATTTTTTACTCGTACATCGCCATTCCATAATTATTTTATAGAAATTCAACTCTAGTAAGCTTGGAACACCATGCTATCAATTTAATTTAGTATTATAAATGCTCAAAAAATGATTGTTTTGCATGTAATTGTACATTGTAATATTTAAATTAATGATTTGAGTTGATTATGAGATTTTATGAATTTGTTTGAGATGAATTCGCATTATTCATAATTTTCTTTTTAATTATATAGTTAATTAATGATAAGTTCACATTTAATTAAAATAATTGTATATTTATAAATTATTATGAATTTTATTTCCATTATTGGTAAATTTAAATTTTTTAGAAATTTTATGAATTAATTAAGAATAATTTCATGAAAATAAATTAATTGAATGTTATTATAATTAATTTGGTTCATATATAAATTATTATGATTTTCTATGAATATTATCAAGTGAGTTTGTTTATATGTTTTTATTCAATACATAGATTTATAATGAATTAGAGGATTTATAGGTTAAACTAATTTTTTATTGATAATTGAAAGTTTATAATTATTAAGTATTAAAATGAGTTTTATTTTACTTTTAATTGGATATGGAATAAATTTAATATAGTTCTTTAAATAGAATTTTTATGAAATTATTAGTAAGATTTTATGTGATTTTTAATTTGAGATTTACATATATATTTCCATGAATTTTATAATATGGATAGTTTGATTTATTTTTTTTTAAATATTAAATATATTTCTATAAATAGTAATTTTATGAATTTAATTATATGATTCTTACATTGCCTTAAATTGAGTTGTAATTAATTTTACTATGTAATTCAAAGTGGTTGAATGTTTTATAAGCTTAAATTTAATTTTATTAACTCCTTCGTGAATATGATGGTGACGAGATGAGGTTTTACGATTCTAAATGTATATAATTGGCAAATTAAATAATTTGGATATTTCCTGAATTTAAAGACACAAGAAGGGTCATTGTGTTGTAGTTGGTGGATATAAGTTGTGAAAATTATTTAGAAATATTTATTTTTTTTATTGCAGCTGGATAATATCTTAATTTTAGTGAGATTCTGCTAAAATTTTAATAGAATTTTAAGAGATTTTTAGGTTATTCTTATTATGATAATCTTCATGTTATATAGTTTTGGCATTTCAAGTGTATTTCTAATACTCCTAGGTGAGCTAGTTGGGTTTCATCAATTTGTGAGTTATATAACTTAATATAACATTCCATTTACTTTTAATTATTTAATTTTATACTTGTATACAAGCATTGAACGTTTGTATGCTGTATATATATAATTATGCATTGTGAAAAATAAGTTAAGCATCCTAAAATATGAATGTGACTGTTCATTATTATTAATGTTGCATATGACTTGTAATTACTGGATGTTATTAGGATAACATAGGGACCATTTAGGCTGATGATCATGATGATAAGAGCTATAACTAGTGTATGACGGTTGGAGGCCTGCTCATTACCTCATTGCTGCCAGTTGTGAACCCTTAATTTTGCACCTTTCAGTATGTGTTCGAACTTTAAAAGCACTTAAACTCGCTAAACAAACCTCCAGAAGCCGGAAACTCTTAAAATGGGAAAATTGGGAAAATCAAAACATGTCTTTTCGAATTATAACCCCTTTAAATTATAGGCTAGCTGCCGCAGAGCCCTTTACGGTTTCGCACAGGGTTGTGCAGCACTACCTCAGAGACCTTTGCGGCACCGTAGAGCTCTGTGCGGCAACTCTTGCAAATTTCACTGTTTTGTGCAATCCCACATCGAAATTTCAGTATTTTCCTCCTCCAATTTTTTGCCTATATATAGAAGACCTCTCCACAATTCAAATGATCAACTTTAAAAGCTTGAAAGCCTTTGCATCAAGCAAACCATTCTAATTCTAAAGTTTTTTTTTACTTTGCATTTGCTCTTTACTTCGCAAAGTAAGTTAGAGGGTTTCTCCTTAATTACTATTCAACAAGTTAAAGGCTCGAGATAAGTCTAAGTCTATTGTCCAAGGCTTTTGTTCGTCATCTGAGGCTAGCCGTTGCCCACCATCAAGGGCAAGCTGCTGCCCGCCATTCAAGGCAAGTCGCTGCCTGCCATTTGAGGTAAGTTTCTTTCTTTTTTTTTTTATTTTATTTTTTCTCTCTTTGGGATTTGTGTTCTAAGGTTCTTTGCCTAATTCTTAATTAGCTAAGGTAGTTAATTAGAACATGACTTAATTAATTTCACTTAGTAATCCATTGCTTAAATTAATCAACTCAATCATTTTTTAATCAATCAATCAAAAGATGATAAAATTGCTAGGCTAAACTAATCCTTTCCTAACAAGGGAGAATTACGTGGGTTTTGATTCTCATTCAAAGAAATACGCAGGCATGCTTGGTTCAAGTATTCAATCCAATTAAAACTAACTAACTCTCTCCTCTATCACCTTCTTCACTTGCTTTTATTTTATTTTCTTTTTGCTTTATGCTTAGTTTGGGAAATGTGTGATCTCATAAGGGCTAGAGAAGGCATCCCTTAAGTTTGAAATTTTTAGTGTAATGTTAACTTTCTTTTGAACTTTACTTGTGTATTTATTTTATTGTTAAATGGATGAGTTGAATGATCATGCATATTATAAATTATTCTTGCATCTTAGATTGTTTATGAAATATATTTTAAGTTACTCTTATATTAATTGGCCAAACTTATTTTTTTAAAGTAAACCAAAAACCTAATCCCCAAATCATCTTTACTTTTGAGGCTAGTGATCTTTTTTTCTTTGGGTAATAATTGGAGTCAAATTTATTTTTTTCTTATATTTTTTCAAATAAAAATAAATTAAGGTGGTGACTCTAAGAAATAATTTTCAAAGATAAGCTTGAGGGCTTCCCATGAGTTCTTTCTTAAATGAGCATTTCAATTCCCTTTAGCAGATCAGATAGTTATCTTTATTATTCCTTTCAAATAGGATGGTCATCTTTTTCATCCTACTAGATAGGATTATCACTTTTCATTCTTATTAGAAATGACCATTACTTTTACTATTTCTACCAGATATGATAATTATCTCACCATCCGAGGCAAGCCACTATGCTATCCTAGACTAGTCGCTGCCGGCCATCCGAGGCAAGTCGCCGCATTGTCTAAGGCTAGTTGTCGCCTACCATCTGAGATAAGTTTCTTTCCCTTTTCTTTATTTTATTTATTATTTCCCTCATTGGGATTTGTATTCTAATGCTCCTTGCCTAATTCTTGATTAGCTAAGGTAGTTAATTAGAACCTGACTTAATTAATTTCACTTGGTAATCCATTGGTTAAATTCATCAACTCAATACTTGTTTAATCAATCAATCAAAACATGATAAAATTGTTAGGTTAAACTAACCCCTTCATAAAAATGAAGAATTATGTGGGTTTTGATTCCTATTCAAAAGGATACGCAGGCATGCTTGGTTCAAAAACCAAATCCAATTAAAACTAATCAACTTTCTCCTCTATCACCTTATTCACTTGCTTTTATTTTATTTTATTTTTTGCTTTATTATTAAGCTTAGTCTGAGGAAGGTTTTGCTTTATTTATCATGAATATTATAAATTGTTTTTGCATCTTAGATTATTCATAAAATATATTTTAAATTACTCTTATATTAATTGGCCAAACTTATTTTGTTAAAGTAAACCGAAAACCTAATCCTCATATTCTCTTTAGTTTCAAGACTAGTGATCTTTTTTTCTTTGGGTAATAATTGGAGTTAAATGAGTTTTTCCTTATATTTTCCTAAATAAAAATAAATTAAGGTAGCGATTCTAAGAAATAATTTTCAAAGTGACTTTAAGAAATAATTTTCAAAGATAAGCCTGAGCGCTTCCCCGTGAGCTCTTTTCTAAATGAGCATTTCGATTCCCTTTAGTGGATCGGATAGTTATCTTTATCATTCTTACCAAACAGGATGGTCATCTTTTTTATCCTATTAGATTAGATCATCAATTTTCATTTTTACCAGAAAGGACCATTACTTTTATTATTTGTACCAAACAGGATAGTTATCTCACCATCCAAGGCAAGTCACTATGCCATCCGAGACTAGCCGCTGCCCACCATCTGAGGCAAGCCGCCTCGTCGTCCAAGGCTAGTCGTCGCCCTCCATCCAAGGTAAGTTTCTTTCCTTTTTCTTTATTTTATTTATTGTTTTCTTCCTTGGGATTTGTGTTTTAAGGCTCCTTGCCTAATTCTTGATTCGCTAAGGTAGATAATTAGAACCTGATCTAATTCATTCTACTTGATAATCCATTAGTTAAATCAATCAACTCAATCATCTTTTAATCAATCAATCAAAATATGATAAAATGGCTAGACTAAACTAACTCCTTTGTAAGAAAGGAGAACTGCATGGGTTCTGATTTCCATTTAAAGGGATACACAGGCATACTTAGTTCAAACATCGAATCCAATTAAAACTAACCAACTCTCTCCTCTATCACCTTCTTCACTTGCTTTTATTTTATTTTATTTTATCTTTTCTTTGTTATTAGGCTTAATTTGGAGAATGTGTGATTTTCTTAATACCCATAAGGGCTAGAGGAGATATCCCTAAGTTTAGGATTTTTATTATAATGTTAATTTTCGTTTGAACTTTACTTGTGTGTTTACTTTATTGTTAAATTGATGAGTTGAATGATCATGCATATTATAAATTGTTCATGCATCTTAGATTGTTTATGAAATATATTTTAAATTACTCTTATATTAATTGGCCAAACTTATTTTGTTAAAGTAAACCAAAAACCTAATCCCCAGATCCTCTTTGGTTTCAAGGCTAGTGATCTTTTTTCCTTTGGGTAATAATTGAAGTCAAATAGTTTTTTCCTTATATTTTCCCAAATAAAAATAAATTAAGGTGGCAATTCTTAGAAATAATTTTCAAAGATAAGCCCGAGGGCTTTCCCGTGAGTTTTTTCTTAAATGAATATTTCGATTCATTTTAGCGGATCAGACCAGTGCTTTAGCGAGACTTCACACCAGTTAGGTCAGTGTTGCTAGGATGGCATATTCGATTCATTTTAGCGGATCAGACCAGTACTTTAGCGAGACTTCACACCAGTTAGGTCAGTGTTGCTAGGACGGCTGTGGCCCTTATTATTAGATTAAGAGTAATATTGGATCAAAAAAAGCCATGTTAGGGGATCAATTCTCCACATTGAGGTTTAGCGTGGTTCATATGGATTGATTCCTATCCTTAATTGCTTATATGAATATTTTTCTCTTTGGCATGTTGCATTATCGTCTTTGACCTTCAACAAGTTGCATTAGCATCTTTGACCTTTAAGTGGTAAACTATATTGATCCTAGATAGCTCATTGAGTAGAACGCTCATCCCTATTCAATATTTTTTCATGTTAAGCTCAAGAAGAGATTTCATATTGAGTTATTCCAGTGCTTAAACTAGTCCTCACACCAGTCAGGTCAGCATTGCTGGGATGGTTGTGACCCTTATTATTGGATTAAGAGGTAATATTGGATCAAGAGAGCCATGTTAGGAGATCGATTCCCCATATTGAGGTTTAATATGGTTCATATGGATTGATTCCTATCCTTAATTATTTATATGAATCTTTTTCTCTTTGGCATGTTGCATTAGAATCTTTGACCTTCAAGTGGTAAACTATATTGATCCTATATAGCTCATTAAGTAGAATGCTCACCCTGTTCAATATTTTTTCTAGGTTAAGCTCGAGAAGAGATTTCATATTGAGTTATTCCTACCTTTCATCCTTCGACAGTGAAGTGTATTTGCTTACACTTAGTTATGTAAATAATTTCATGTTGTTATGTACAACAAAATTCTAGCACTCCGTATGGTTGCTTTCTTCAAATTTGCGCAAGTTTCCTTAGAATGCTTCAAGTGCAGTTTCTAAATTCTTGGTACGTTCTTCATTGGTAGTCATTTTGTGTGGCTCTGATACCACTAATAGGTCCTAGTCAAAGCCAAAGAGTTTTAAGAAATTGGAATTCTACTTTGGGTAAGAATTAACCACAGAAATTATCATTGAATCAACTTGTTTTTCAAATGACAATGAGATGGAATTTAAATACAGATGGGACTAAATTACTTTTCCTAAACAAAAGGACTCAACAATTATATGCCAATACATACTAGAAAATATTTAAGTAACCAAAATATTCGCTAACCATTTATTGACCCGTTCTTAAGTAAACAACAAAAGCATAAAACATAATAAAAATTCTTTATTTGAAAAATCTTCAACACATCCAGCTCATGCCTATGCACGATCTGCATATCTCATGCAAGGTTAATCCATATGCTTTAGATTTCTAATGGACACCCTAGTGGACCTATGAGGCTTACCATAAAATGGATAAGCAAAAAGAATTAAATAAACAATCTTAGTTAAATAAGAAAAAGCAAAATACTCCAACCATTTAAACAAAAACCAAAGTCTCTCACCTAAAATGATCATAAATGTTCTAGACCAATAAGGGGACATCTGATACATGCCACTTAATTATTAGGCCCGTCACCAAATCAGGCCCGTTGTATCATACCATAATAGAAGCAAGCCCAGATTGTGAGATCCTCGTAAAGCCAAACATGCCTCAATTACAATCGGTTGTAATCGTTGAGATCATAAACATATCCCATGATCTTACATCTCCAAGATCTTACCAAATTCGCAGTCCTCTCCATCAAATTTGAAATCTACTCTACCATTAAAAAAATTATTAATAGAACTCCATCATGATTTAGTATATAGTGTAATCCTTAATCTAATATTTATAATAGTTCATCATTTCATTTACAAGTTTTTCAGTATACTAATAATCTAATTTGCTGGAGTGTTCTCCAGCCATAGGACAACTGATACATGCCACTTAATTATTAGGCCTATCACCAAATTAGGCCCACGATATCAAATCATAATAGATGCAAGCCCAAATTGTGAGATTCTGGCATAGCCAAACATGCCTCAATTATAACCAGTTGTAATCGTTCAGATTATAAATATATCCCATGATTTTATATCTCCAAGATCTTACCAAATTCGTAGTCCTCTCCATCAAATTTGAAATCTACTCTACCACTAAAAAATATTAATAGAACTCCATTATGATTCAGCATATAATGTAATTCTTAATCTAATATTTCTAATAGTTCATCACCTTCATTTACGAGTTTTTTAGCATGTTAACTTAACTGTTAGAATCTCTTTGCTAGAGAACACTCCAACTTATATATATATATATATATATATATATATATATATATATATAAGACAAAACAACAATAAGTGTTATCCTTTCACATTGCCATTCTTATCTTAGTTCATCAACATATCTAATCTAGCTGCCAATAAAATCTCAACGAAATCATAAAGAATCAAGAAAAATAAAATTAGAGTAAAACAGCCAGAAGGGATATTTTGTTTTCATTTGCTAAACGACAGAAGGAAAAGAATAAAAGCTGGGATGAGAGAATTGAGATATTTTGGGAGAGAATAAAATACATCGAAAAATATAATACTGGGATGAGAAAACTATAATACTGGGATAAGATTTTCTTATTGGTTGATACTTGATAGAGACAACGCATCAATCAGGATATCAGCATTACATGGTAAATTAAGTCTATCTAAGAGTTCATTTATATCAGCATTACTGTGTTTCTTATATAATTATTATGAAATAAGTCATTTTAAATTAACATCTTATTTTTGAAATTGAAAATAAAAAATTATTAATACTGATAATAACAATAAAGAAGAGTGAGAATAATGGAAATTGAAAAGAGAGAAGCACGCTATACATATATATCATCCTTCAATAGTCAATGCAACCATGCCATCCCCTTTTAATTGTTAAATTATCTACATGTTTCAATCCTGACAAAACAGGATCATACGTCTTCTTCATGGCATAAGAGGTCATGAGTATGACATATATGGGGCAATCAGATAAACCGGCAATCTATCATCAGGCTAATAGTTCAATAATTGAGTGCCTGTTGATTGTGATTATAATATAGCATATCATATGTTCAAGTTCTCACAAGTAACACTCCGCCGCCTCTCAGAATTTCCAATGTACCCAAAAATTTATTAGAGAGAGAGAGAGAGAGAGAGAGAGACCGGAAATCTGGCATCTTCTTGTGTCATGAACTCTGTTTCTTCCATAATTCCTTATCTTTGGACAGACAGACGGGTCAGAAAGAAGAATAAAGAGTAAGAAATGAAAATAAAATTCTATATTTCAGGGAATCACTAGAATATGTTAACAATTTTATTTCATAGGTAACTTAAAGCTGAGGATAGATACACTTTTGAACTCGAAAAAATAAAATCTTCCAAGCTTATGATAATTAAGCAAAAACCCAGATCTACTTTCATAATCTTATTATACATAAATGTACATAATTCAATAAATCAGCAAGTAATCTACAGCCCTAAATACTCCAACTATTACACAAACTGCTTACCATGGCACTAAGGCATGGAAGTGGGAAAAACAAGCCTAATTTATTAACATATCTATGATTATAAGACTACGTGACACTTCAAAACTGGTGAACAAATTCAATGCCTGAAAGAAAGAATGAAAGGAAGAAACTCTGTGCAATGTGTGTTGAATATTATTAAAATGAAAAAAAAAATGATTTGTGATTTCTAATTTACTGCCATCGTCTAGAAGACCTGGTGGAGGTGGAGTTAGTAGTAGTACTAGTACTAGTAGTAGCAGTTTTCCTGGCACCTGAAAGAAATATATTTTCTGCCCATTTTAGCCAATAAGAAATGAAAGCAACTAGTCTAGAACAAAATCTAATTTTTTACTCACTTGCTAGTGTTCTTGACGAGTCTTTTGGCACTGATACTGTTGGGATTTGCCCCATTCTTTGTAGGCTTCGTGGTCTAGGTAGCACTTTACTCCTGCAAAAAAGTATAATTTTGGATACACTAATACATGATCTTATTTCTGTTATATGTAAGAGTATGCATTACATTGAATTATGATTGTATTCACCTCTCAGGTTTATCGAACTGTTTTGTGGCTTCATCTGTTAAGCCACTAGGTTCTGTTCCTGTAGAACAACCACCATCAGAAATATCACTTAATCTATCATCACGATCTGCATCTCCGTATCCTAGGATTTCGGCATCCTGGTTTGTATCTCCTCCTGAAAGTTTTGCTTGCTTGAGAAACCTGTTCTGCTGTTTCAAGTCTTCCAAGTACGGCTGGGAATCAGCTTCTGAATGTCTATCACTTAGTTCTGAGCAATTGTCATGATCATAGGTAGCTTTCATCAACTGCTTTTGGCCATATTTTGATAAGCCCGTTCCTTGCTTCTCGACATTCAAACCAGGATATACATTTTTCAGATCTTTAACCACTTGTAATCGCTCAATCTCCCCGTCTTTCTTTGAAATTGTGTCTTTAAGGGATGCCACCTGCAGGAAAATTCATAAGCAATATTATAATGTGCTCTGATGATAAATCTCATTTGTTAGGACATTTTGAAAAGCCTAACAACGTGTGGAAAAAAGTTCAGCATGAGAAAATGGTCAAATAAAATTAAAAGAAAGGGAACAACCTGCTCCATTAAATCTCTAACATCTCTGCCCTCTTTACTGCTTCGTGCTGCACCGAGCTCAACTCCAGAGACTCTCTCTGCAAACTTCAATGTACTCATAGTTTCGGAGTATGAAATTACATCAGGATTGAGCTGCACAAACATAAGTGTCTTTGCTTGACCTCCTGTAAAATAAAAAATCACAAAATATATAAATTTAGTTTGAATCTAGTTGAAATATGCTCCAAGCTATCAAGAAAACTTAACCTCCATGTAGATTAGGAATTAAGTCACTTTGCAACAGAATGCAGATATAAAATGTGATACCTAGAGATGTTTGAAGGAGTTGAGTAAGCTTGCTATTTCTATATGGTACATGAGAACTCTTTTGTGCAAGAGCAAAAATGACATCTCCAAGGGCAGATAAAGATTTGTTTATATGTTGTGCTTCTTTAAGTCTATCTCCTGTTACCTCTGAGCGATCTACCCTTTCACTTCCAGCAAGATCCACCAAATGAAGATTACCCTGCAAAGTAGCCCCAGTATGCAAATCGTTTCCGCGAACATGAACACTGACAACACTGTATGCAAAAATGAAAATCTCAACATGTTTTTAAGACTTTTATAATATAAAGACAGACGTGATAGCAAGTGTAAGAACCTATGTGAGCGGCTGCTTCTTTCGTTCAAGGCAGTGGCACCAACAGCTCGGTTGTTAAATCCAATGTCCATTAATTCTATAACATCTGATGTTGATGTGACAGGGTACATGGTAGCATCAGGTACAGCTAACCCATTGTGTTGCAAACTAGTCTTAATCCCAAGTGTGTGCAAATCAAGGGAAACAAAAGGTTCAAGAATATTATAATCCTTGTTAAAATAGAACACATAAAAAAGAATAAATGCAAATTCAGCACAAATTTGGACTAAATGTGCTAAGATAAAATGGATCCAAAACTTAAAAGGAGAAGTTAAATATAGTTTGACCCCAGAGTTAGATCAACAATCAAGTTAGGTAAAAAAAAAGGTGGCTTGAGCATATAATGCAAAACTCAAAATCCAAATTAAAGAGTAAAGACTGTATAGTATGTTATTTAGAGTTCATGAATCTAATAAAAAAGGATATCTTTTCTGAGAACTATCATTTGTTAGTAAATCACGTAATTGCTCGTTATATATTTCGAACATTTGTACCCCAACTTCATACATAAAGGAGCCTTTTCTATTCTGAGATATTTGGAAAAGATCATTGAGTGCTCGATAATTAACTCCCCATTCTTCTGGGTTTGCACTTGCTCCGTTAGGACCAGTCTGGAAGAAAAGGTCAAGTTGAATCAGCATCAAAAGATAATATCACAGCATATATCATGAAACTTAAACTTGTAGAGAGTTCATACCATTGTGTAAGTTTTCCCTGAACCAGTCTGTCCATAAGCAAATATACATACATTATATCCATCAAGAACGGATCGTATCAAGGGTTGGGTGTCTGAAAATACCATTGCTGCCACCATTCATAAAATATTAGCATGTTAAACATCACAATCGTTTTGCATATCCATATTCAAGTGGATTGTTCATTTCTAAGAATTATATAGCAAGGTATTTTCTAAGAATTCAAGCAAAATACAAATTGAAAAATGCAAAGATGAAAACCTTGAGTACTATCTTGACCATAGACCTTATTAAACCTAAATAATCGATGGCCTTCCTTCCCTGGTTTGGAGGGATTCGCAATAACCAACTCTCCATTATCACCAATATACTCTATTGTTGTTTGTTTTCCAGCCTGTGCATGCAGCAATGGCCTAACCCGACAATACACTCTAATGTTTCCTGTATCACAAAACTAAAATTGAAAAATTATCGAGAAAACTCCACAAGTTTACAATCTTTTAGGGCAGAGACCAAACGGTGGCACCTTTTAAGTCCTGCAGCTCATTAAACAGCTTCCGATTTTCAGAAAGAACTAAATGATAATTCTCACTTGCTTCCAATAATGTTTTAAACTTTAATCCTGAAAAAGATCAAAACTAATCTTTAAAACTCACTATCATTTCTGGCATAAAATTCGAAATTTTGCAATAAGCAACCAACCTAGAATATTAAATTCATTTGAATAGCTCTCCTGTGTTTTCAAAAGTTCACGCTTGATGCACTCTGAAGACAACCTCAATTCCTAAATATTGCCATAAATTTAGTGAAATTAATGTTGTTAAGTAACATGAATCTAGAAGGCCACATATATGATGAGAGAATACCTGCAGTGCACCAAAATGAAATCCTGCCAAACTCTGGAAAATAAGTTCTTTCTTTTTCCAGCTTTTATTTTGCGACTCGGAATATGCCTCGAGCACTTTCACCTTGTTCCTTGAATCTTCCAAGAGGCATCCAAGCTCTTTTAACCTCTCCTCAAACTCTGCTCTAGCATCCGTAGCTTCTGTTTCCATTTGCATGCAACGAAGTTCACATGTCTTTTTGGTCATTTCCAATTCTTGCTTCAACGCTGAAAGTTCTATATTTATTTGCTCTTTCTCTTTAATCAATTTAATTACATCTTGCTGCTCAAGTTTTCTTTTTTCTTCCATTTTGGATTTCTCAAGTTCATGTGTCTTTTTGGCTATTTCCAATTCTTGCTTCAGTGTTGAAAGTTCAAGATTCATTTGCTCCTTCTCCTTCATCAATTTGATCACATCTTCATCATTAAGTTTCCTGTTCCCATCTGTTTTGGACTTCTCAAGTTCAAGTGACTTCTTGGCCATTTCCAATTCTTGCTTCAGCATTGAAAGTTCAAGATTTGTTTGCTCCTTCTCTTTCATCAATTTTATCACATCTTCCTCCTTGACTGTACTTTCACCCATTTTAGACTTCTCAAGTTCAAGTGTCTTTCTAGCTATTTCTAATTCTTGCTTCAATGCTGAAACTTCCAGATTTGTTTGCTCTCTATCTTTCATCAATTTTTTCACGTCTTCGTCCTCTAATGTCCTTTTTTCATCCATTTTGGACCTGTCATATTCAAGAGTCTTTTTGACTATTTCCAATTCTTGTTTCAACAGTGAAAGTTCAAGTTTTATTTGCTCCTTCTCTTTTATCAATTTTATCACATCTTCATCATCAAATTTCTTCTTTTCATCTATTTTGTACTTATCATTCTGCAAAGAGAATAAGATCACAATAATAAAAATATAAGCAGGCATGTAAGAAATAAAAAAAAAAATATTATACCTGCAAAATATATCAGACAAACTGATTCTTTATTTTCTTTGAACCATACCTTTATATGTTGAATGTGGCCCTTAACAATCTGCAACAAATATCATTCGTTTAATAATTAGAAAAATAATTGCAATCATATGTATTGGAGATATTTCTGCTATCTAAAAGAATATATTTGCCATACCCCAGTCTCTTCACCAGTCCCTGAAGCAAGGGCTTCTAGTACTCTAATTCTCGATTGGTACTTCTCTTCGCGAGACTTAAACAAGTTGTTTTGCTGAAGGCATTGCAAGATAAAGAAATTGATATAGAGAAGCCGAGGGAAAACCATTATATATGTAAATAAGAAAACTTTCATTACAGTTCTCAAGTGTTCCGCTTGAGTTGATATACGCCGTTCAATCTCCTGCACAACTTTTCGCAGAAGGCAAGCTACACGCTGTTCAACAAAAGTAATATCAGCTCATACTTCTAAAACTATTCATATACTGAACTTTATATGTGTAATATGCACCAAGTAGTTGTATACATATTTCGATACACATAATATTCAAATATATAAAATATGTGCATTTGTGTTACACCAATATGCCTCCTCGTTGCATACATGAGGTATTTCACCATTCTTTCTTTCAATGCTTTCATCAAGAATTCCATTCACAACACTCAAAAGTGACTGAGTTGGAGCATTCTGCATGCAAGGGTTTAAAATGGCATTCAAAAAAAATTCCGAATAGAAAGATTAGTAAAAGAAAAAAAAAATAAAACTAAAGAAATATGATTGTCCATGGACAATGTAAAGACTAATTCAAGAACTTACATCCAAACTGTTTGATTTCATCATCTCTGAAATCTTTGCCGCAGAAAGATCTGCAAAGCGCCCTTGTTTCAATTGAAACACTTCATGGAACTTATGTCCAACATGATGCAGCAATGCAGTTGAAGTCTCTGTTGAGGGAGAAAATCATTAAGATGAAACATTAAATCCCAAAAATAAAAATAAAAATAAAAAAATAAATGAAAGGATTTGAAGTTGATTCAACAAATATATAACAAAAAATTGTTGTCTTTCCAATATATTTAGGAAGAGTATTTACTCTTTTCCCAAAGCAGAGAATCAGCTTAAAACCTACTGAATATAGTAAATAATCATATGGTAGGCCAGTCAACATAGAAAAATATTGCAGACTAAAAATCAGTTGCTACACATACACACGCGCACACACAGAAGGAGCATCACACCTGACATGACCGGACTACGAAGAGCTCGTGGGAATTTTGAATCTGGTGAAATCTTCTGCTTTTCTTCCATAGAACGTGGAGAGGTAAGTCCAAAAGAAGATACACTCCCATGAGGAGAAATAAATCCAAGAGAAGGTAAACTCCCATGAGGACTTCCACCTCTACTAGTTTTACTAGTGACAGAAAAGTTATCTCCTCCATTTGAAAATTGTGCTCTAAGTGTTAAAAGACAATCCATAACTGCCTTCAGAGAACCCTGCAAATATGAATCTCAATGCACAAAGAGAGACTGAGATAATTAAACTAGCTATAGTTGGTAGTTTATTCCAGTTTAAAATTGCAGCAGTGCAGAACTTGTACAGAAAGAATAGTATATCTGCAAATCTTTTAACATTCAGGATACGTTTGGGAGCTTGTAATGAAGTGGAATGTAATCAAATGCATTTATAGTGTAAACATTAAAATGGAAATGTATTTGATTACATTACATTATATTCCATTATGGCGTTTACGCTTGAAATGCATTTGATTATATTACATTATATTTAATTACAGCCTATCAAACATAGGCTTAATAGAACCACAATTGAAACCTTGTACTTTGCAATCAACTATTGATATGCACATAATAATTTCATGAAGAAGAATAACTCGTTTAAGTATTGAGTACCTTTTCTAAGTCTGATATTTCAAATCGAGGGATTCCCAATTCATCCATAATAGCTAGAAACTTTTTAACATTTTCAAAGCAATCAAAGCCACAGCCCTAAAATAGAAAATATACTATAAAATCAACATAACCAGACACCAAATCACCAACTAATATCATAGCTCAGAAAAACGACAGTCAAAAATAAATCAGCAACCTCATTCACAGAACCAGGTCTAATCTTGCTTAGAATTTGAAGTAGAAGAGTTCCATCAATCAAGCAGGCTCTAAATTCCTCAGATGAAGCTTTTAATGGCAAATTCACATTAGGGAGGATACTATTTATCCACTCTATCAATACTGTTTGCTGCTTTGCTGGAAATGAACAAACAAAAAAAAGAAAGAAGAAACTTAATTTGTTCCATGATTAAACAAGTCCAAAACAAGCTATAAAGATAATCAAATTTTCTTACCCTCAATATCATCATTTAGAGTTATAGTTGGTTCGAAAATATCTGAACTACCAGAAAATCTTCCACTGTTGATTCTTCCATATTGTTTTATGAGTTGATCCGACATCGAATTCATAATTGAAATTAGGAAGGTGCATTTAGCTTCAAATCTAATATGAAAAAACTGTCAATATGCAATTCCCCAAGATTGTCATAAGCAGTCCTGAAAAGTGATAAAATATGAACATTACAAGACTAATTGATTCAAAATTGTCAAAGAAACTGGCCTGCATTGATCATCAAATTCTTGTCCCCTAATGAAAAATGTGGGAATAATTAATTAAGAAAGAAAATTGAATTAATTAAGAAAGAAAATTGCAAACCTGGGTTGCAGAAGGCATAAGTTATGGTAAAAGACTGTGCTTGAACATTACACTTTCACCATGAGAATTAACTCGGAACAAATTGAAACACTTGGATTAAGCTTTAGAGTCCTTGAAAAAAAGAGAGGAAAAGAAAACAATATAAATAGGAAATTTGTTTCAAGAAGCACAAATTTATGACTTCAGAAAATAATTTTCAAATTAATGGATAAATTTCAGCCTTTAAACTGAAAATTGGGAACAATTACAAAGAATTAATATAAAACCTCCAAGAAAGATTAAATTGATTGATAAAAACAAAAATGATCATCTAAAATTCCTACAAATATGGCTCAAGAAGGAGAAAATAATAAACCCATTAACATGCAAATAAAAAATTTCTATATAAAATTAACAAATGGAAATAAATTTCTTCATCTACATTCAAAAACTAGCATAAACAAATACATATATGTATGTGTATATAGATTATCTTCAAAAGAAACAGAGCAATATATGATCCTTTTTATTTATTATTTCTCACTGGGTGTATAAATTTCAGATTTAAAACAGAAAAAGAGAGCAATAACAAAGAATGGCAAGTTTATGATCAACAAGCAATTAGAATTAATCTAAAAATTCCTAGAAAACTGATTGATAAAAACAAACTGATCAATTAAAATTCCTACTAATGTGGCTGAAGAAGGGCAAAAAGAAAAAGGAAAAGAAAAAGAAAACAACCCCATTGAAGAACTTATATAAAGAATATGCGCATGAAAATTAGAATTTCTAATTGTCAAATAAAAGAAAAGTACATAATCAAGAAAATGATGACAATGCAGGTACAAAGAAACAGAGCAATACATGATCAAGAAAATCAAAATTCAAAAAATGTTACAACCATAAAGACATTAACTTACAAGAAACATAAACCCAAAAAGTCAAAATGTGAAAACAAGAATAAGAAGAAGAAGAAAACCAACCTGAAGCAACAGATATATATGTAGAGAGAGAGAGAGAGAGAGAGAGGTGAAGGTATGCACGTTCTTGTTGATTAAGGTAAAGAATGAAGGTAAACAAATACAAATTTTATTATTATGGTCACAGAGAGAAGGAAAAAAAAAATGTTTGTATTAGACTTTTAGATTTTTAGAATCCATTTTAGTTTTGATGATTTGTTTGGTATTCCGTGTGCCGTTGGTGTTCTGAGAGAGTGGGAATGAGAATTAAAGAGACACTGCGTGAAAGTAGGAGTGTAACTTTCAAATGAATCGGGATATTGCCACGTGTGCAGAACCCGATAGTTCCGGTCTGTCTTCTGTGCAACCTTTGGTGGTCAATGAAATGTGGAAAGTGGTCTTTAGTTAGCTTCTCTTGTTTAAATTAACCGTAAGTATTTGTTTGTATGCATTTAGCTCGAACACCACAACACAACCTCAATACATGCAACTTCTTGAGGTGGTTGGCGCAATGGCAAAAGATATATCCATACACCTATTTTATTCACATTTCATCTTTCATAAGATAATTTGTAATTTATAATGTCTATATAGTGATTCTCCTACTTAGGACATATTCTATGAATTGAAATCAATAATCATTCATCACCCCTAATACTATCAAAAGAGTTATATCTTCTAATAATATTCAAGTGGTCGGTACATCCTATGAAAATATCTTAAATTATATCAATATCTAAAAAGTGGTATGAATTGAATAGAATGATGAGTACCACATTGATAAACTCTTTGTACATAGCTAAAAAAAAACGTCATATAATCAAATGAAATATATTATTACATGATATTTAAGGGTACCCTAAATAATGTATCCTTTTGAAAAAAAAAAATCCTAAATGATGTATAATTTGATTTTGTACTGCCATGCCTTTTTTCTATATATAAAAACAAATCATATGCAATGCCTTATTTTTTTTATATATGAAATTAAGGATGGAAATTTAAATTCAAAATGTTATCCAACTTGAGATATATATTTACCATCATATTAAATTTTCAGATGTTTAACTCATCGTTTTCTTAGTTGTTGATGTTATATTTACAATGTAAAATCCATCTATGATCTACCTATAACACTAAGTAAGTGTTAAACCAAAGCTAATTACCATAATCCCAATTGCTCCACTCTTCCTCTTCATCTATCCCTAAAATTTTTGGCTTTTAGGTTTAAAATTTTTGTCTTTTAGGTTCAAATCTTTTTTTTATTTATTATAATATAACAAATCTTAAAAAAAAAAAATAAATATCAAGAATATTAAAATGAAGTAAAAAAAATATCATGTAACCATTACTAAAAAATCCCATTTAACAATTATAAAGCATGAAGATTTGAAGTTGTAATTAGAAAATATGAGCGATTAATATGCGACTCTTCAAATTCTCCACTTAGAATTTAGTTTGATAGCAATTTGATGTAGAGACGATGAGAAATGCTATAACCAACTTGTATCCTCCTACTTCAATTTCTCATTTTATAACTAAACAGTTGCTCATTTTATTGTCCATAATTTTCTTGATCAAATCATTTTTCTGCGATAAATCAAGAACAAAGAATTATTTTGGCTTTTGAGTTTTAAAATTATTTACATTTAAACAAAAGAAAATTAAAAAATTGAAATAGAATATCAAAATTCAGTAGTCTTTGTTGAAAAATAGTGAAAGAAAGAAAAACAACAACACAAATGAAATTTCTATTTGTATGTTATAAAAATAATATCAAACATAAAATTTAACAAAAGAAAAATTAGAATTATTTATATAGGAATAACACAATAAATTGGCTTGAAATACGATGAATAATTACTTTCCTAAAAGCAAAATTTGCTCCACTTCTTCTCAATTTTTGCTATAAGATGAATATGCAAATTGTTTTAGTAGATATGACAAGTCTTGATAATTTTTTGCACTTAGCAAATAGTGAAAGAAATCTATTAGAAATAATAAAAATTGTGTTTTGATATTTCTTGTATGTATGAAAAATTTATTTCTTATTTTCTCTATCTTCTCTTATATCTATATATAATGCAAATGGTGGTTAACAAATGAAAAGTTACAACTTTTCAATTTAAATTGTAACTATTAATGCATTTAATCTAAAAATTACAACTTTTCAAACAAAGTTATAACCTTTGATACAAATTAATTAATTTATATTTAAACAAAATAAATTAATTCTAACAATCCCCTACTTGTTTACATATAAATTGTAAAAATCAACTCAAGAAAGATCAAAACATATTTATGCTTAAAATAATGTATCTTTCGATTTGGACATTATCTTAGTATAATAACACAAGATGAAATTGAAATTCCATGTAGCATTTAGCTTTGAACAAGTTATTCCTTGTGACTCTATCGCTGTCAATATATACATAAACATTTCATTTTTTATTCCACTCAAACACTCGCTTAGTACTTATTATGGCCATGTGCTATCCATTTTCACAAGTTTTTATGAGAGTAACTCCAAAAAACCCTCAATCGAAGCGGCACCACTTCTAAAATTATATTGGTGAAGTTCTTCTAGTGTCTTTGTCACACTAAAGACACTTGTTCCTATAACTGAATTTCATTAAGAGTATTAAACTCAACCCTCAAACCTGTGACACCAAGTACTTTCATCATGTTTAATTTAAGTACTTAGATATCCACTTATCAATAACTTGTTTTAAACATTTGAACTTAAGAACTATTTGTTGAATAGTGTTAAGTAGGGTTGCTATCATTGGCATATTTAATTAAGGAGTTTTAAACCCAACATACATGAAGTTGATTTCACTAAATCTCTTGTGAGAGGTTTAGTAAAAGGATCAGTCAAATTCTTATTTGATTTCACAAATGTGAAAGAAATTATTCCACCTCTGATTAATTTTCTCACATAATCATATCTAAGACTTATGTGTCTTGACTTCGCATTATATATATCACTATATGCTTGAGTAACAGTAGCTTGACTATCACAAAGAATTGAAATGGAACTCACATTCTTTGAAATCAATAGAATTTCTAAAAAAAATCTCTTAACCACTCTGCTTCCTTACTTGTTTATGCTAAAGCAACAAATTCTAACCCCATAGTAGAATGTGTTATGAGAGTCTGTTTCTTGGACTTCTAATAAATAGCACCACCGCCCAAAATAAACACCCAACCGGTAGTGGATTTGTTTTCTCCAATACTCGATATCTAATTTGTGTTGGTATATCCTTCCAAGACAGTAAGAAAATTTAAATATTGTAGACCTAGTTCTTTAGTTTTCTTAAGATAACTAAGAACTTTACCAATGGCCTTCCAATGTTCAACACTAGGATTGTTAGTAAATCTACTTAATTTACTAACCGCAAAGGTGTCAGAATCAACACTCTGAATGCCAATTAATTATAACGGCAACTATGAAATAATCACAAATGACAAACGAGAAATATCAAAATAAGAGCGAAAGAATTTATATTATTAAATACCTTGATGAGAGTATACAAATTCTAGCCACCTTAATAATGCCAAAATGCTTTAATGAAGCCTTAATGCACTAGCAATAAATACAAGACAATAATTATAAATTGCTAATTTGTGGCTCTCTCAAAAAACCTCTCAAATGCTAGAAAAGATAACAAAAGTTTTATTCTTTTTGTTTCTCTGCTCTCCTATGCATTACAAATGAATTTACACACACATATATACACTTTAGATCACCTAAAATTAGATTAGTTATAGACCATAAACCTTAAAAGTAGGAACAAAAAAAAATTGGCTAAAACAAAACAATCCTAAAAATAAGAACTAGTTTTGGTGGTTTAAAAACAATAAATTTGAGCCACCAACTTTTAACAATCTCCACCTTGGCGAAAATTAAATAATGCTATTTGTTGATGACTCCCCAAAATTTGCTTTAGACACTAAGCATCATAAGGGACAAGACTAACCATATCAAGGCATGCATCAAACTTTGATAATGGTAATGGTTTTGTCAACATATCTGTAGGATTTTTGGAGGAAGCAATTTTTTTGATCAAAACTCGACCATCTTCAACAATATCACGAACAAAGTGATAGCAAACATCAATGTGCTTAGTCCTCTCATGGAACATCTGGTCATGAGTTAGATGAATAGCACTCTGACTATCATAGCAGACCATTGTAGCTTCATGATTACCAGTGAGTTCACTAACCAAATTTCTCAACCATAAAGCTTCCTTGACTACATTAGCCACTGCCATATATTCAGCTTCAGTCATCGATAAAGCAACAGTTGACTGAAGCGAAGCTTTCCAACTAATAGAGATACCACCCAAAGTAAAACAATAGCCTGTAAGTGATCTTCTTCGATCAAGATCTCCAACATAATCAAAATCACAATAATCGACAAGCTTTTCTATAGATCTACCAAACTCAACACAAAAATTAGATGTACCTCTCAAATACCTGAGTATCCCTTCACTGCTTCCCAGTAAGCCTTTCTAGGACATGACATATATTGGCTCACAACACTGGCAGCCTGAGCAATATCTGTGCGTGAACATATCATAGCATACATAATACTACCAACAACACTAGAGTAAGGCACACGAGCCATATAGGACTTCTTTTCATCAAAGTTTGGTGACTGATTTGCTGATAACTTAAAATGTGCTGCTAGAGGTGTGGAGACTAGCTTGGCATTTGACATGCTAAAATGATCAAGGATTTTCTCAATATATTTTTGCTGACTTAGATATAATTTACCACTTTTACGATCACGTATAATCTCTATACCTAGAATTTCTTTGCTGGACCTAGATTCTTCATCTCAAATTCATTATTTAAAAGTGTGAACCCTTAATTTTACACCCTTAGCATCCAACCACAGTCTTAGCACTTGCTGAATTTAACTCATTGCGCGGAGCTATTACGGTAGTCCCGCTAACTGGTTAACGGACAGGGGTTCGGGGAGCAACGCCCCCGAAAGAAATTTTTTAGACTTCATTCACACTGCCACCAGGCATCCAAATTTTTTAAACTCCATACCAACAATCAATCTCTAAAAAAAAAAAAAAAAAAAAAAAAAAAAAGAAGAAGAACAACCTCGGGAAGCGTGCCATGCCACGTGGCGTGCCGCACGGCCGCGTCAGGTCTGCATGGCACCGCACCGCCCCTTTGCGGCATGCCACAAAGGCCTGACGTGGCGCCGCACAGGCCTGGTGCGGCACCGTGCCAGGGCACGCCCCCATTCTGCTTCAGTGGGCCCCACATGCGTAAAATGACCTTTTTACCCCTCTTTGTCCAGTTATCAGCCATTTTCTGACCCTATCCCCATGGTCTTTTCACATTTCCATTACCTAAACTACCCTCCACCCATTTGCCTATAAATAGGCTCCCATTCCCTCATTTTTACACATCCTTGAATTTGGATAGATGGCTATCCTCAAATTCCTCTCTTCTTCTCCCTCCAATCACTCTCTAATTAATTAATTAATCTTTTTAATTAATTAATTATCTCACCCTAACCAAGTTAATTAATCTTTTTAATTAACTAATTTTTTTTAATTAATCACTCTTTTTTCCAAAAATCATTCCTTTTTTAAAAAAATCAAATTAATCATTTTTCTTAATCTACTTTTTCATCCAAATTAATTAATTAATCTTTTTAATTAATTAATCCATCCATCTTTTCCATCATATTAATTAATTAATCATTTTAATTAATTAATTAATCTTTCAATCCATCCAATCACCCGATCCCGATAAAACGGAACTTCGGTCCGGTAAAACCCTTCGCCCACCAAAAGTCAAGGTATCAGCCTTTTTCCTCACTTTCAACACACCCAAATCAAAATTAATCTGATCAACTCTTAAACCCCTCCACTTAACAGTGGAACGAACTACGTGGGTTTTGATCCTCATTCAATGGGGTACGTAAACATGTTTGGAATCTAAATCCAAACCTCAAATCCAAATCCCAATCAATCTCTTTTCCCTTTTTTTAATTAATTTATAAATATTTTATTTTCACCATTCATTCATATTTTGCCATATTCATGCATTTTCTTTAACATCATCTTATAAATGTCATTCATGAAATCTAATTTTTAAGTCAAATTAAACTTAAGAGCCAAATTTAGATTATTTAAAACAAAAAACCTAGTCCCCGAACTCAACCTGGTTCGAGATTAGTGATTTTTATCCTTGGGTAAATTAATTGAAAAATTAATAAATTAGAGTCAACTGGGTTTTTCCTTAATTTTTTCCATTTAAAATAAATTAGGGTGGCGACTCCTAAAAATTACTTTCAAAATCAACCAAATCCGAACCCGAGAGTTCCATCGTGAGTCTAAACCCGAATGAGCATCCCGGTTCCCTCTAATGGACCGGGCCGGTACTCGGGGCAGGCCTCACAGCTGGTGACTCCACTGGGGACTGGTTGCCACCTTTTTTAAAAAGGAAGATAAGAGGATTACTATTTGGTTAAGGAAAATTTTTCCAAAATAATATCCTTTTGGCTCATTAAGTATAATTTGACTTTCATGCATCACTTTGCATAATAAAGGCTCCTTGTCTAAACCTTAGCTTTAGGGAAACTCTTTGGATGGCAAGTAGCATTGGCTTGATAATGTTCTTTGAGTTTGTTGGGAGATAGCAAAAGCATTCCACTCCGCGACGAATCCCCGATCATTTCGGTGGTGTAACGACCAATCAGTACTGTTGGACTCACGCAAAGCTCCTTACCTCACATGTGGTTAGATATATCGATACTCTAGTGGGACGAGGACCCTTAAATCAAATCACCCTTTACCCTTGTGCATATAGTCGCCTTAGCCTTTGACCTTAGGTTCCATGTACCGTAATAATCGATACTTTTGCATGTTCATGAAACCTTTTTTAGCATGCATCATGCCATGATCATGCATACACAATATGAGAAGCTCAACAAGGTCAAACACCTCAAAGACCCAAACTGGTGGTCCGTTACCCTAAAAACACCTCACACATTCACCCTGTCAACATGAAAACCTGGTGACCAACCATGTGGAGGGAATCCTTTTCTTGACACACCTTCACATTCATGCCATTTTTCCTTCACAAATCTGTTTTCTTACCCATTTTTTTTTCTGTCTGTTTTCTGTTTCAAGGTACCAATGGCCAATACCTTCAACTTCGATCAAGACAGCATGAGCGCTTTCTTCACAAGCCTCCTTAAGAAATAAGAGGAAACTTTTCAAGCTGCACTCACCACCACTCTTCAAACCCAAGCTGAAACTTTCACCAATGCTCTCAAAGCGCAGTCTGCCACCTTTACTGATGCCCTCAACTCTCAACGCCAGTCTATCATTAATGAGGTCAAAGAAATGACCAATGCCACTGTCACTTCTCCTTCTACTCGTGTTGAGCCTGCATATATCCAAGCGGGGACCAGCCATGCCCCCACTTTCACTACTCCCATTATTGATCTCATCGATAAAGGGAAAGCGCCTGAGACTCCAACCTCCCTTACCATGGACTTAAACACAATCGCTCCCTCTTCTACTACGAATCATTTTCAAAGTGGCGATTTCTTTAGCTTTCCCGAAGCTAAGAAATTGATGGAGAAAGTTGAGGTCATGGAAAAAATGCTCAAGAACATCAAAAAGCACGAGGACATGATAGATGTCGACTCCTTAGCTCTCTTCCCAAATGCACGAGATCCACCAAAATTCAAAATGCCGATCATGGACAAGTTTAATGGCACTACATGTCCCAAAACTCATCTCAAGATGTATGTGGATGCCATGAGACCTTTAGGTGTGGACGATGAGCTCCTTGCTCAGCTATTCCAGCAGTCATTGACTGGAGCTGCTATTAAGTGGTTACTAGATCTCGACAAAAATCACAAGAAGACTTGGGATGACATATGTAATGCATTTGTCAAGTAATACCACTATAACATCGAGGTGGATGTCACCCGTCGAGATTTGGAAACCACCAAACAAGGGCCAAGAGAATCCTTCACCGCGTTCCTTACAAAGTGGAGGACAAAAGCAGCTCAAATGGTAACCGTCCATCTGAAGTAGAGCAAATTGACATCATCGTCAAGAACCTCCTCCCCCAATATCAGGCTCATCTGCAAATATAGTACCTCCCTAACTTCAAAGCTCTCATTGCCACCGCCACTAAGATTGAGGATTTGATTCAATCAGGACGAATCAAAGATGAATCCTCTAGTTCAAGGTATCACAAGAACACCACTAACACCACCCAAAGAGAGGGAGAGGTAAATGTTGTGTCCTATCACCAGCCGATGAAAACAAGGAGGACTTTCTCTGAGCTAGGCATGCCCCTTAGCATCGTTTACAAGAAAGCCTTAGAGGCTAATCTGGTAAAGCCCTTAGACCCATGACCTCTTCCAAACCCCTTGCCCAAGGGTTATAATGCTAATGAGCACTGCAACTTTTATCAAGGGCCAAGGCATAAAACTGATGCATGCCAGGTTCTGAAGCATAAAATCCAAGACCTCATTGACAGTGGAGACATCATTGCTCCCAAACCGAAAGTCTAGCACCACCACCAATCCTTTTCTGAACCACAGAGCTCACCTGACCATCTCAAGCTCCATCTAATAACCAGTATTTTGAGAAGAGTGCCAACACTGTTGTGCCCCTTATCCAAGTCCTCTGGATCTGTGTCTGAGTCGTTTGAGTTAGGGTGGAAGTCACTTGAGTCAGAGTCTATGTCAAAGTTTGTTTCTATTAAATCTTTTTTCAATTTTAGTCTGTTAGGTCTTGTCCTTTTGAGTCTGTATTTCGTCTTTTAGGCTTATCCTTTAATGTTCTCGTGATGGGACTCTTTTTTTCAGTAATAAAATTTTGAGCTTTTTTAATTTGCATTAATTTTTTATGATTTATCTTTAAATGGGACATCTTAAAAAAAAAAAAAAGAAAAGAACAAAAAAAATTTCAAAAAAAATAAAAATAAAAAAAATATATAATAAAAAAATAAAAAAGGCAAAAAGATCAACTAATTAGGGCACAGAAAAAAATCTCATACATTACATCAGCATGACAATAGTGAAAAGATCATAAGCTATTATGCACAAAGACAATGACATGAAAGGGATACTCCAAGCATCACAATTTACAAGATCCTGACCTACAAGAAGCCTGGCAAGAAGAAACTGCAGAGAATGAAGACAAAATAGGAAGATCCTATCCGACAGAGGCACTATCTTCACAGTCATGGACGGAAGTGAATTCTCCTATTTTGGCAACCTGGATCAGCTGAAACGATACATCATCCTAAGATGACATCTACATTTCATTTTTATTTCTCATGCATATGTAATCAGAACTACGTGGACCTGATTCTCCCTAAAAGAAAAAATCGACAGAAAAGTGATGTAAGGGATATGTAGGCAGCCCGATTCGAGTGTGGTCTAAATCATAATACAAAATATTTTATTTGTATCACATTCTCATTTTCTTTGTGCCTAGTACATCATTCACTTGATTCTTTTGCCTGAACAAAAAAAAAAAAAAAAAAAAAAGAAGAATGCTCGCTAAGTTGAAAACCTGAAAGGGCGGCTTAGGCAGAAATTAGAGCAAAAATAAAAGATGTCTCATTTAATAATGATCAAATTTTGCAAAATACAAACCCATCATTAAAGATAGCCCTTTCAATGTCGTCTATAGCTTATCATGTTTGTGTAGTCCTGTCAACTTGTAATTATTCCAATAAAAAAAAAAAAGTCATGGCCTAGCCAGTCCTCCTCTACTTCCTAAGATGCAAATCTCTCGTGTCCTTGTCAAAGTCAAAGTCTGTCGCAATATCCTTCTTTAAGTCTCTACTGTAAGCTATGGTGTCGCACTTCCAGTAGATCCTCGAGTCTCCTTCAAAGATTGAGTCACCCCTCTGTCTATGTTGCAGTCCTCGCTCCACCAATGGCTTCTCTTGCAGCCCAGCCTTCCTCAGCTATGTCACCCGCCGCAGGGCTACTTGGTACTCTTTCTCAATTGGCCAAACCACCTTTATCAACCTCTCTGTGATTCCAAGTGAAATCCCAAAATAAACAGCATGATAACCCCTCAGCCAGCCATCACTTGATAGCTCTAGCAATGGGAGCTGTGATCTGCATAAACTCTGAGAAAGAAAAGCTGGGGGCATGTCCTGAGTTTGTCCCATCTGCCTTAAGATCCTTACTCCCTAGTGGAAAGTCATTCAAACCAAGCCCAACAGGCAAATCACACGACACCCATGGCTCCCGGTCATGAGAGATCAAATCCTCTACAATTGGTAGTGCTAAAAATGTGTCTGCCGGGGGCAGGTTGCAAGTAGTCATCCTATCTGATCTCTGACCGAGTATCAATAAAGCATAAGCAGACTGAAAAGCAGGGGCCACCACCTTAAAATGATCCATCAACCACACTTTCGAGATAACCCAAAACCTGAAATAGACATCCATAAAGTACCAAAGCAGAAAGGGTAAGAATAGACAAATTTTTATCACCGGGGAATAACTAGCAAGACAGTTCATCTCTCTAAATCCTTAATAAAGCAATTGAGGCTCATCAGTGTCTTCGCCAGCACAGCTCTAGCCACAAAATACCTTTATTCTATCTGCCATTGTGGCATCACCTAAATCAATAGACCCATAACTGACACTCAAACAGAAAATCAAGACCCTCATGTTGAGCCTCTGCACCCCTCATATCTCCCTGGTCACCATAATCATGGAACTTTTTAATCGCAGTGGTCAAATTCACTTAAATATGACCAACCATCATTTGGCTTGCAACATCCTGAGGCAAGTCAAAAACTCTTGAAAAATTCAAAAAATGCCAGACTTTGAACTTTAGTACCACTAGAGTTGCCTTTGAGTCGCAACCAAGCCATATTCTCTATCTCTCTGGAATAGGCACAGCTCCTTCTCGGCAGCACCAAAACAGAAACCATGAGCCACCAGATTCTGAAATCTGAAGCAACCCCTTGAACTCTTCATAATGCTACCATGGCAATTTTTCCATATCAACCCAAGTTGAATTCCTCAGCTTTGTCGAGTTTCTTAGTCCACACATGCATGTCTCCACCCTCATATATTCATGCAGTCATCCATTACAGGCATCATCACAAATCATACATGGCATAGAAGTCAAGCAAAATACTAAAACATGCATGCATCATCTGTGAACTAGTACCTATGCAATCATCTATAATCATACACCATCATGCATAAGCTGAGCCAATAGCCTCACTGACATCTCCTAAAGCTGACCAATACTTCCTCCAAGCTGACTGACACCTTCTAAAACTGACCAGTGTCTCTTTGAAGCTAAATGATACCTTTTCATATCTAATCAACAAAGTGTGACTTCCAGAGTCCCTTTACTCCCAGCAAAGTTCCTTTGAGCCTTCTGAAATGCCCAACCCTTCACATTCAGAAGCCTAAGTTTCTTTGGCACAACCAAAATCTTAAGCCGACTAGCCATAAACAGAGGCTCTTCCTTAAAATCTCGCGAGTCGACTCTCCATAAGTCAAGGCTCTCTTTTTACTAATTTATCTTGTCCAAAATCTTCTTTATATTAAGGCTGAACAGATAGCCTTGATTGAGATTTACTTCAGATCATCTTTATCTCCAACATTAAGGCCGGACAGATAGCCTTGATTGAGATTCACATCAGACCTTCTCTATCTCTAACATTAAGGCTGAACAGATAGCATTGATTCACTTCAGATCATCTTTATCTCCAACATTAAGGCCAGACATATAGTCTTGATTATTCTTTATCTCCAATATTAAGGCCAAACAGATAGCCTTAATTGATATTTACCCAAATCTTTACCTCCAACATTAAGGCCAGACAGATAGCCTTTATTGAGATCTTGTCCAAAATCTTCTTTACCTCCAACATTAAGGCCAAACAGATAGCCTTGATTGAGATTTACCCCAAATCTTCTTTATCTCCAACATTGAGGCTGGACAGATAGCCTTGATTGAAATTTACTCCAGATCATTTTTACCTCCAACATTAAGGCCGGACAGATAGCCTTGATTCACTTCAGACCTTCTCTATCTTCAACATTAAGGCCAAACAGATAGCCTTAATTGAAATTCACTAAACTTTCTCTATTAAGGCTGGAAAGATAGTCTTGAATGAGATTCGCCACAAACATTCTTCATCTCCAACATTAGGGCTGAACAGATAGCCTTAATTAAAATTCACTAAGACCATTTTTGCAACCAACATCAAGGCCAAACAGATAGCCATTGATAAGGTTTCATTTATCTTAGAGGTCCTCCTCCCAGGGACATGACAAGAACACACAAGCCTAGAGTCTGACATGGCATCTCTTCCCAGCGTTCACAATCATCAGAATCACCTTTTGTCCAAAGCCAATTCTGATGAGGGGGCAATTGTGAACCATCAATTTTACACCCTTAGCATCCAACCACAGCCTTAGCACTTGCTAAATTTAACTCATTGCGCGGAGCTATTACGGTGGTCCCGCTAACCGGTTAACGGGCAGGGGTTCGGGGAGCAGCGCCCCCGAAAGAAAATTTTTTAGACTTCATTCACACTGCCACCAGGCATCCAAATTTCTCAAACTCCATACCAACAACCAATCTCTAAAATAAAAAAAAAAGAAGAGGAAGAACAACCTCGGGAAGCGTGCCATGCCACGTGGCGTGCCGCACGGCCGCGTCAGGTCTGCATGGCACCGCACCGCCCCTTTGTTGCATGCCACAAAGGCCTGACGTGGCGCCGCACAGGCCTGGTGCGGCACCATGCCAGGGCACGCCCCCATTCTGCTTCAGTGGGCCCCACATGCACAAAATGACCTTTTTACCCCTCTTTGTCCAATTATCAGCCATTTTCTGACCCTATCCCCATGGTCTTTTCACATTTCCATTACCTAAACTACCCTCCACCCATTTGCCTATAAATAGGCTCCCATTCCCTCATTTTTACACATCCTTGAATTTGGATAGATGGCTATCCTCAAATTCCTCTCTTCTTCTCCCTCCAATCACTCTCTAATTAATTAATTAATTTTTTTAATTAATTAATTATCTCACCCTAACCAAGTTAATTAATCTTTTTAATTAACTAATTTTTTTTAATTAATCACTCTTTTTTCCAAAAATCATTCCTTTTTTTTAAAAAAATCAAATTAATCATTTTTCTTAATCTACTTTTTCATCCAAATTAATTAATTAATCTTTTTAATTAATTAATTAATCCATCTTTTCCATCATATTAATTAATTAATCATTTTAATTAATTAATTAATCTTTCAATCCATCCAATCACCCGGTCCCGATAAAACGAAACTTCGGTCCGGTAAAATCCTTCGCCCACCAAAAGTCAAGGTATCAGCCTTTTTCCTCACTTTCAACACACCCAAACCAAAATCAATCTGATCAACTCTTAAACCCCTCCACTTAACAGTTGAACGAACTACGTGGGTTTTGATCCCCATTCAATGGGGTACGTAGGCACGTTTGGAATCTAAATCTAAACCTCAAATCCAAATCCCAATCAATCTCTTTTCCTTTTTTTTAATTAATTTATAAATATTTTATTTTTACCATTCATTCATATTTTGCCATATTCAGGCATTTTCTTTAACATAATCTTATAAATGTCATTCATGAAATCCAATTTTTAAGTCAAATTAAACTTAAGAGCCAAATTTAGATTATTTAAAACCAAAAACCTAGTCCTCAAACTCAACCTGGTTCGAGATTAGTGATTTTTATCCTTGGGTAAATTAATTGAAAAATTAATAAATTGGAGTCAACTAGGTTTTTCCTTAATTTTTCCCATTTAAAATAAATTAGGGTGGCGACTCCTAAAAATTACTTTCAAAATCAACCAAATCCGAACCCGAGGGTTCCATCGTGAGTCTAAACCCGAATGAGCATCCCGGTTCCCTCTAGTGGACCGGGCCGGTGCTCGGGGCAGGCCTCACAAAAAGAGACTTCAATTTCACAATTTTAGACTTGTCTTTAGAAGCAATAAGCATGTCGTCAACATAAAATAACAAATAAATAAAAGAATCATTAGAGAGCTTTCTCAAATAAACACAGCTCTCGAAAGCACTCCTGGAGTAACCACTAGAAGTCATAAAAGTGTCAAAATGCTTATACCACTGTCTCGGAGACTGTTTAAGTCCATACAAAGATTTTTTTAATAGGCAAACATGGTCCTCCTTTCCTTTCACAATAAAACCATTTGGTTGTTTCATATAAATTTGTTCTTTTAAATCACCATGCAAAAATGCAATTTTAACATCTCACCGCTCTAATTCCATATCTTGCATGGCTACCAAAGCAAACAAAGTACGAATAGAAGAATGTTTAACAACAGGGGTGAAAACTTCATTATAGTCAATACCTGCAACTTGACTAAAACCCTGTGCAACTAACCTTGCTTTGTGCCGAGCATTCTCAACACCAGGAATCCCTTCTTTAGACTTATAGATCCACTTACACCCAACAATTTTCTTATTTAGTAGTGGTTTCACAAGCTCCCATGTACCATTCTTTTTAAGGGAAGCAATTTCTTCTTCCATCACAATAAATCGCTTACTATTTTCTGGACTAGATATGGCTTCATTATAAGTGGTCGGATCATTATTGCCATCTACTTCACAAGAGACTGCTAATGCGTATGACACATAATCATTATATCTACTTGGTGGTCTTATCTATCGCCTTGGTTTGTCCTTAGCAATATTGTGCTGCTCCTAAATAGGTTGAACATCATCCAATCTAACCGACTCATCTAAAATAAACTGAGAAGGTTCTGAAGATGAACTGGGCTCTACCTCCACCTGCAACTGAGTATTCTTTAATGTACTTGAATCACTAACAACAGAATTCTCCTTACGTGGAGACAACATATATGATTCATCAAATGTAACATCACGACTGAGAATAATTTTCCTACTTGATGGGTAATAAAGTTTATAGCCCTTCACACCAGAACCATAGCCCACAAAGATACATTTCTTTACTCTAGGCTCTAACTTTCCATCATTGACATGAGGATAAGCAGGACAACTAAAAATTCTCAAATATAAATAATCAGCAAGCGTACTATACCAAATCTCAAATGGAGTCTTAGCCTTAAAAGATGAATGCGAAGACTGATTCACTAAGTAGGTTGCTATAGAAATTGCCTCAGCCTAGAAAGACTTGTCTAAACCAGCATTAGACAACATACAATGAGCTTTCTCCAAGAGCGTACGATTCATTCGCTCTACCACGCCATTTTGCTGTGGTTGTCCAACACACGTACGGTGTCTAATGATACCTTTCTTTAAACAATAACTTGTAAAGTTAGACTCACAAAACTCGAGCCCATTGTCAGTTCACAGCCTTTTAATTTGTCTCTCTGTCTGCTTCTCAATCATCGTTTTCCACTGCAAGAAGACTCCAAACACATCATTCTTGTTTTTGAGAAAATATACCCATACCATTCTAGAGTAATTGTCAATAAAGGTTAACAGATAATTTGCTCCACCTTTTGAAGAAACAAGAGACGAGCCCCATAAATCTGAATGGATGTAATCAAGTGTACCTTTGGTTGTGTGTACACCCTTCGTAAAGCTAACCTTTTTATGCTTACCAAACACACAATGTTCACAAAATTGAAGAGTACCTGTGACATATCCACAAAGCAAGCCCTGCTTGCTTAAAGAAGCCATCCCTTTCTCGCTCATATGTCCGAGCCTCATACGCCATATCTTTGTAAGATCTTCCTCGGACATAGATGATGAAGCAAAAGCAAAAGATCCTATCACAGTACTTCCTTGCAATATGTATAATCAGCCAACCTTATTAGCTTTCATAAGTACCAAAGCACCTTTGCTCACCTTAAGAACTCCACCTTCAGCTGAATATTTGCAGCCATTAGAGTCTAGTGTACCCAATGAAATCAGGTTCTTCTTTAGATCAGGAACATGATGAACACAATGTAATGTCCTTATAATGCCATTGTGCATATGTACTTGAATAGTCCCCTTACTGACAACTTTACAAGCTGCATTGTTGCCCATCAAAACAACTCCACCATCAAATTTTTCATATGTGGAGAATGCATTTATGTCAGGACACATATAGTAAGAACATCCTAAGTCCATGATCCATTTCGAACCATTCCTTGTAATGGTATCTGCAATTAACAAAAGATCATTCTCTGACTCGTCAGCTGCTACACTTGCTTTGGCTTGAGAATCTTTCTTTGTGTCACCATTTGCTAGATGTTTTTGCTTGTTTTGTAATTTGAAATATTCAGCCTTAATGTGACCCTTTTTCTTGCAATAGTTACAAGTCAAATTGCGATGCTTTGATTTAGACCGGCCTTTTAATTTGCTGCTACTGCCTCTTTCAAAAGTCCTACTTCGAACAATAAGACCCCCGACTATAGAGATACTTGAGTTGTCAGTCAGTTGATTTTCAATAAGGTCGCATTGTAACAACGCATTCTTTACATCTTCAACCATTATCTCCTCTTGCCCATACAATAAGGTCTCTCTAAAATTCTTATAAGATGGGGGTAAAGAACATAAAAGATTGATGTCTAAATCTTCATCATCATTAATAACATCAATATTTTGCAAATCCATAATAATAGAAGAAAACTCGTCAAGGTGAGTGTTAATTGATTGACCTTCCGGAAGTCGAAGATCCTTAAGTTTGCTTTTCAAAAGAAGTCGATTAGTCACACTCTTAGCCATATAGAGTGACTCTAATTTTAGCCACAATGCCGTTGTTGAGGTTTCTTTAGCAACTTCACGAAGAACCTCATTTGATAAGCATAAATGAATAGTAGACATAGCTTTCATGTCAATCTCCTGCCATTTCTCGTCTGAGATTATTTCAGGCTTTTTCTCTTTTCCATCTAAAGCCTTCTCCAAGCCATTTTGAATTAAAATAGCTCTCATTTTGAGTTTCCATAGACTGAAATTTACCGATTTATCAAATTTCTCAATGTCGAACTTCATTGCTGCCATTTGTAACAAAATTAGTTGGCAAGCTAATCCAAACAATGCTATGATACCAATTTGTCAGGATCAACACTCTGAATGCCAATTAATTATGACGACAACAATGAAATAATCACAAATGATAAAAGAGAAATATCAAAATAAGAGTGAAAGAATTTATATTATTAAATATCTTGATGAGAGTATAAAAATTCTAGTCACCTTAATAATGCCAAAATGCTTTAATGAAGCCTTAATGCACTAGCAATAAATACAAGACAATAATTATAAATTGCTAATTTGTGGCTCTCTCAAAAAACCTCTCAAATGCTAGAAAAGATAACAAAAGTTTTATTCTTTTTGTTTCTCTATTCTCCTATGCATTACAATGAATTTACACACATATATATACACTTTAGATCACCTACAATTAGATTAGTTATAGACCATAAACCTTAAAAGTAGGAACAAAAAAAAAAATTGGCTAAAACAAAACAATCCTAAAAATAAGCAATAGTTTTGGTGGTTTAAAAACAATAAATTTGAGGCACCAACTTTTAACAAAAGGCTATATCTAGTCTAGTGCATTGGATAACATACATTAGACATCCAATAGCACTTGCATACTCAAGTTGAGCAACAGCTCATCTATCATTCTTGACTAACTTGATACTTGGATCAAATGGGGTATTTGTTTTTTTTATTTTTTATTTTTAAGTGACTAAATTTATTTGGCACTTTCTCAATGTAATGAGATTGACTTAGTACATACCCCCCACTATTATTTTTAACCTTGATACCTAAAAATGGTATCCACTTGTCCAAGATCCTTCATTTGGAATGTGGAAGATAGAAACCTCTTGGTTTCTATTATGCCCTCTATGGCATTACTTACAATTAACATATCATCAACATATGGACAAACAAGCACAATGTAGTTGTCATTTGACTTATATGCATTTATCTGCTACATTATGAATAAAACCAAAAGATAAAATTGCATCATCAAACTTTTTATGCTATTGCTTAGGTGCTTGTCTTTGTCCATATAAAGATTTAACCAATTTACAAATCTTATGTTAATTTTTTGGTAGAACAAAACCTTCAGGTTGTTCCATATAGACCTCTTCATAGAGATCTCCATTTAAAAATGCTATTTTAACATCCATTTGATGAACATGTAAGTCATAAATTGATGCAAAAGCAAACAAAATTTGAATAGAAGTTATTCTAGCTAATGACACATATGTATCAAAATAATCAATACCTTCATTTTGTCGAAAACTTTTAGCCACCAACCTAACTTTTTAAGTGTGCAAAGCACCATTAGTGTGATACTTTTTTCAGAACACCCACTTATACCCAATAGGTTTAGAAGCCAGAGACAAATCAACAAATTCCCAAATATGGTTAGACATTATTGAATTTATTTCATCTTGAATTGCATCTTTCCAAAAACTTGCGTCTTTCGAAACCATAGTTTTCTTATAAGTTTTTGGATCATCTTCCAGTTGAAGAATAAATGGGATTGTTCTCACAATTTGATTTCTATCACCTTCAACAAGGTTAAAAGAAATACGTTGAAAATCAATGTCATCTAGTTCAAGAATTTTTTATTTTTAAACTCTAGTACTTCTCCTAAGAATAATAAAAGAATAAAAGAATTATTATTTAATATATAATTAATTATATTACAAATTTATAATTATATAGTTATTATAATTTAATAATTTAATTATCTAATTTAATTTAAAGAAAGAAAGAACGAATTTCATTAAAATAAAAAAATAAAAAATAATTATTATTTAATATATCTATACTATATATAAATGTATGGAAAGAGGGGCAAAACACATTTACATAAGAGCTCCTCACTAAGTTCTTTTTAATTGTACATTTATAATGGATAATATAGTTATTTATTAATTAAATAATATAATTATCTAATTATATTTAATTTAAATAATAAATGATGAATTCAATTAGAATAAGTAAATAATAAAATACTTATTATTTAATATATAATTAAATATATTTAATATCTAATTATAATTAATTTAAATAAGAAAATATGAATTTAATTAGAATAATAAAAAAAATTATTATGTAATATATAATTAATTATATTTAATATCTAATTATATTTAATTTAAATAAGAAAAATAATGAATTTAATTAGAATAATAAAAGAATAAAAAATTATTATTTAATATATAATTAATTATATTACAAATTTATAATAATATAGTTATTATAATTTAATGATTTAATTATCTAATTTAATTTAAATAAAGAAAAAATGAATTTGATTAAAATAAGGAAAGAATAAAATGATTATTATTTAATATATAATTAATTATATTTAATTCAAATAAAAAATTAAATTAGAATAATTTATATTTTTTAATGTTTTTTCAAATATTTAGAAATTAGAAATTTTTTTTTGACTCTGATTATTCAAATATTATCAAGTTAAAGAAATTTTAATTTGACTTTCATTTTGTAAATTATTACTTTATCCCATTATAAATTTTAAAATTAGTTCTTTTAACCATTAATAATAATTTGTAGATTAGAAAAAATTAATTTTAATTTTATAAGAAGACGCAACAGAAAAAGAATATGCACTAATTGAGAGTTCATTTAACAACAATGAGTAAAATTGTTTTTTCAAATATTTAGAAACTAGAGAAATTTTTTTGATTTTGATTATTTGAATATTAGTAAGTTACAAAATTATAATTTGACTTTCATTTTGTAAATTATTATTTTGTTCCATTATAAATATTAAAATTAGTTATTTTAACCATTAGTAATAATTTATAGATTAAAAAAATTACTTTTGGTTCTATAAGAAAACGCAGCAGAAAAAAAAGATGCACTAATTGAGAGTTCATTTAACAATAATGAGCAAAATCCTATTATTTTATTATCAAATGTTAAAATTTCCATTTATAATGAGATATTTTTCTAAAAAAAATTAATTTGTTTGTGATTTTATAAACATTTAAATTTACTTAAAATTTTCATTACGGAAGAAATTAATTAATCATTCTTAAAAATTAATTAAATAGGAAATCAAAATTATAAAATTTTTAATTTAATGATTATATGTCACTATTATTATTTGTAATATTAAATTTAAAATAATCACAAGTATTCATATGATATAATAATTAAATAGATATTTTTTGGGCTTATGATATAATATGATATCACATAATATAATATGATATCATATGATAAATCAATTACATACAATTAATAGTGATATTAAATTTATAAAAGCATGTTAGAAAGATTGTTATTGATTTTCTAAAGGAATAGAAATTAATATATAATGTGTCAAAAAGATCAAAATTTATCAAAATTAATAAAAACATATAATTTACATTGAAATTATACGAAAATAATAAATGTACTAAATATTAATATGAAAATCAATCTATAATTAATAATTAGTTAACATAATAATAATAAAATAAATTAGAAAATTATAATAAAACGTATACATCAATTTATTTATTTTCTTTTCTCTAATATATTGTTGAATATAAGAATATCATTTAAAGTTATAAGAAATAATTTATTTAAATATGCTTGAGTCTCCTTTCAATATTATATATGTATTGCCTTTTAAAATATATTCATATATTTATATAAAATCTATAATTATTTTGTTTCATCATTCTAATTGTATTAAACATGCACAATTATATAACTTAGATAATATTTATTATGTATAATTATATTTTCGTTAAATTTTTATGTTTTTCATATGAAAATTTAATTTAACTTGGATTCAACAACTAAAGTGAATTTAATAATCAAATTATATAAATATTACTTCATGATAATCTTAAAAGTCGATCAATAAGATTTCAGCCTCCTGATATTTATTTGAGAAGTTTTATATTATTTTATACTTAAGTAACAAAACATTGATTATTAAAACTTTAATAAGAAAAAAATAAATATTTAGAATAAATATTTATATTTTTAATGAGTTTTAATGAGTCGTAATGAATATTAACGTGTGAAACACGTTATAAAAAAATCTAGTTTGCAAAAATTTAACTATTATTATTAAACTTCATATTAATTGAACTCTATAATTCATTAAGTTAATAATTAATAATATTAAATTATTAAATTAATTAGACTTTTAATTCGAAATTATTAAATCATTCAAATTATAAAATAAGCCTTTCAATTGAATTATTTAATAGTAAAATTAGATGATATAGTATGACATGGTTAATTATTTCTTTATATAGAGAGAGAAGAGAGGAGAGGGAGGAATAAATTATTTCTTTATATAGAGAGAGAAGAGAGGAGAGAGAGGAATAACTAGCAGAAACTTTTGGTTTATAAAAATCAAATTCAAAATTGAATAATTCGAGAGTTTAGTTAAGGTTTTGTTTGTTTTGTGAAAAAATATTTTTTGTATTTTCTCACATTTGAAATGTTTTAAAAGATTAGTTAATAAAAAAAAATTCTAATCAATGAAAAATTAAATCATTTTTTAAGATAATGGCTTATTTTAAATGGAAAATCATCTTTGGAATCTGACAAGAAAAATATATAAATGTAAATTTATTAATCCATTTATTACCTATAGTCACTATTAACGACCACAGATAATCATCACTCACCATTGGTAATTATCAATAACCATCACTAATTATTGGTGACACACTAAATTTACCATGTTGTGTATTTTTTCTCATATTTAACAGTAAAATTTTAATAATATAAAATTTATACAAGTCTAAAATTGTTTATAATCTTATAAATTAAAATTTTTAATATTGTAATCAAATAATAGAAAATTGGTTATTTAAAAAATATTTTTTTCAGAAAATATTTTTCTTAAAGAATACTTTTTAAAAACAAGTTATTTTCTGCAAAATAAACAGATCCTAAATTTTATATTATTTGTCTCGAGTGACTCATAAAACTAATAAGGTATACAAAATTTATATAAATTTTCTATACTTTGATAAATAATTTATTAATTTGATACTGGACTCAAGTTTAATAATACAGACTATTTGAGTATTAATTCGAAATTAATAAATAACCTACTTCAATTTTTAATATCAACCAAGTCATTTTGATTTTTTTTTTTTTTTTTTTGTCAAAGAAATTAAGCATAGATTTCATTGAATAGAAATTGAAATCACATCAACATTCAGGAGGTTTTGCAGTCTAGAAGGAGGTATAACATCCCAAATGAAGGATAAATAACAATATAATAAGGATCTTGCTACCCAATCAACAGGTTTGTTAGCATTTCTACTAACCCAACTAAAAAAAAGAAAAAACTCAAATATATTTCTAAGCTCTATAGCCACAACAATCAAAGCTTTTACTTATAGAGAGCAGGTTTCAAAAGGGCCAATATAAGCTACCAAAAGAGCTTTGCAATCTGTCTTTAACTTGAGCTTTGAATATCTAGTAGCTGCCGCATGATTGATGGCTGCTAAGAAAGCTTCTCCTTTCGTTGCAAATGGGGACCTTGTTCTCTTCTTGAAATTCCATTAACAAAGACACCTTTGTAATCTTTATAAATGACATAAATAGATACAATGCCTGTTCCTGTATTGAGACAAACATTAAAATTAGCTTTAATGCAATCTCGTTCAGGTGGAATCCATTGATTCTATTCAACTATACTTGATTAAGCTCATTTAGGTATAGAATTTTGGATAGTTAATGATTATGAAACAATCTATTAGTTATCACAACATAATCAATAAGATTAATTTTTTTATTTTGAAATATTCTTTTATTCCACTACTTCCAATTGGCCTAGCAAAAATAAGCTAGCTTCTTTAGAGAAGAAAATTCCTGCATATTTAGAAAATATTCCACCATAGTGGACCACCAATCTGCAAAGGATGTGAGAGAGCTAGGGCTAGGACTATATCCCAACTAAGACCCAAACCAAGCTACTTTGGCATGATTGTAAAAAAAAAACAATGCTCAACATTTTCTTGAAATTGCAAACATAAATAAAAAATAAGAGATTCAGTCAATTTCCTTCGGAAAATTGGACTTTTGTAGCCAATTTATTTTTGCAGCCCTCTATATGAACAGGGCTAGCTTTGGATGCAATTGGATATTCCAAATCTTCTTCCACAAATTTTCAGGATAAGTATATGATGAATAAGGTGCAAATATTGCTTATTGGGATTCTTTTAGCTGTATAATTCTTCTATAAACAAACTTTACCATTAAAGACCCATTTCTAGTCTAATTCCATATCTAGGAATCCCTTTGCTCTTCAGGACCAATAGGAATTCTTGAATGTATTCCACTTCCTTCGCACTAAAATGTTGCCTCAACTTATTCATGTCCCACTTCCTCCTTACATTAAACAAGTCATCAAATTTAAAAGGAAGAAAAGAGTGAGGTCTTGGTGATCTTACTTTATATTAAGGCATTTATGGAATCCAAGGATCTGTCTAGATCCTTATCTCCTTACCTCTATGTACATTCATTCTAGCCCTATCCACCAATACTTCTTTAGCTGCCATAATATTAGACCAACTCCTAGAAGGTCTATTTCCAATTCTGGCATCCCAAAACTCATCATGAGGATAATATAATGCCTTCACCATTCTGGTCCATAAGCTATCAAGCACTGTAATAAGTCTCATGCTTGCTTGGCAAGCATAGCCAAATTAAAACTTTCAAATTCTTCGAATCCCAACCCTCTTACAAGCTTAGGCTCAAATAAATCACTCCACTTCTCCATAATTAAGCCTTTCTTCTCCATATTTGAATGCCACCAAAATTTGGACAAAATCGCATTTAGCTTTATGCAAGTTTGCTTGGGCAGTTTATAATAAGTCATAATATAATTTGGGAAAGCAGTTAGAACATATTTCACTATAACTTCTCAGCCAGCATGGGACAATAATTTGTGCTTCTAATTAAGGTCTTTATTTTTAACTTTTTGGATAAAAAAGTCTAGAGCTGATACTTTTGACCTTCCCCATTATGATGGAAGTCCAAGATATCTCTCCCCTCCTTCCATTTGCTTCATCTCCAATATGTTAGAAATTTGAATTTTAAGAATATTAAGGGTAGATTTACTAAACAAGACAATGGATTTGCTCTTGTTTATGCATTGGCTGGATACTATAGCATAAGCATTAAGAATATTAATAAATTCGGATATATCATCACTTGATGCCTCTCCAAAGAGAAAGGTATTGTTTACAAATAGAAATGGGAAATCTTGGACATCTTCTATTTATTTGAAACCCCTTTAGAATTCCCCTCTCAATCGAATCCTCAATCAAGGTAGACCAAACATTTGATAGAAATAGAAACAAATATGGGGAAAGGGGATCTCCTTATCTAAGTCCTCTAGAAGGTTTAAAATAGTGAGTTTTATATCCATTGACTAGAGTAGCATAGGACATTGGGGTAATGCATTGTCTAATTAAGTTGATGAAATTCAAGGGAAAACCCATTTTTTGAAGCACAACTAATAGAAACCCCCATTCAACTCTATTATAAGCCTTCATCATATCTAACTTTATAGCACAAGCTGCATTCTTTTTATAATTCATCTTTGTAAAGGCATAAATAGTTTCGTGGACAATCAAGATATTGTTTTAAATGCATCTATTTGATATGAAAGTCGATTGACACTCATGTACCAAGGAATTCTTCCATGGCCTAAGCTTTAAAACAATGATTTTGTAAATGAAATTACAGAGGCTTATTAGTTAAAAATGAGATACCTAAGAAGGTACAACAGTCTTTGGAATGAGTGCTATAAGAGTTCTATTTATTAATTATGGCATCTCCCTACTTCTGAAAAAGCCTTTCACTGCTTCAGAGATCCCCACGTGAATATCTTCCCAACTTTTTTGATAAAATATTCTAGGAAAACCAATTGGTCCTACAGCTTCTAACCCACCCAAAGCAAACACAACTCTTTTAATTTCTTATTTTGAAATAGGGGCATTGAGTACTTCATTTATCTCATTTGTTACCACACATTTAACTTTGTCCAACACCACATCATAATTCCCTCTATCCTTTGAAGTATACAGCTTAGGGGAAAAAAAAAAACATAATCTCCCTTTGTATTTCTTGTTCAGAATCCAGCCAAGCACCATTTCCATTTCTGAGTTTTACTATTAAGTTTCCATGCTTCCATTGCATTGCACATAAATGAAAAAATCTTTTATTTTGATCGCCTGCAGATAACCACTAGATACTCAATCGTTGATGCCATAAATGTTCCTCCATCTTTCATGCCATTTCCAATTCACCCAATAGTGACTGCTCTTTTATTCTTTCATTTTTAGACATTTGCCTAGCATAAATCTTTTCAATTGATCTTAGATGAATTTAATTTTCAATTGACTATTACCTACCTCCTAGTTATGCCAACCAGACAAGTTCTTAGCACAACATTTAAGCTTTTTATCCACTCCCTCTAGCAAATTGTCAACGTCCGCTGATTGCCATGATCGTTCTACTGCTTCTCTCCAATTATTGTGTTCAAACCACTTCAACTCAAACCTGAATCCCTTCTTTTTTCTTCATTTAAAAGCCTCCCAATCAAGAATGAAAGGCCAATGATTAGAACCAATAAGCTTTCTATGATGTACCTGAGCTAAACTGTGAATCAATCTCCAAGAAAAATTCACTAGTACTCTATCAATTCATTGTGCTATTCTGCCTCTTCCATATTGCTTGTTATACCATGTATACACTGGACCCTTGAAACCCAAATCAAGTAATTCTGCTTCATTGATCCATTCAGTAAACTGTTTTGCTGTGGCTTTAATTACCATTCTTCCCCCTAATTTTTCCTTTGGGGATAAAATTGAATTCATATCACCCGATACTCTCCAAGCTTCACTGTTCAAATGTTTCAATTCAAGGCATTTCTCAAAACCCAACCCGCCTGTCCTCAACATAAGGGTTTCCATATATAAAGGACTGAATCTATTGATCACTTGTGTCCTTCCTCAAAACTCTTAGTGTGCATAAAATAAGGAGACTTACCCAAGACTTGGACTTCCACAGATTGATTCCACCAAAGCATCAAACCACCAGATATTCCTACAGACTCCACATATTCAGCAAAATCAAACTGAAATTTTCTCCTTAGCTTCTCCAAATAGACTAAGTTTTTTTTTTTTTTTGAGATTAAAATCATCTCAGGTCAATGAGTTTTAACCAAATCTTTGAGATAGCTAGTTGATAAATCACTCCCTAGACCTTGGCAATTCCAAATAATCTACCTCATGACCTTGATTAGTTTAGGTGAGAATGAGAAAAACACAAAAACCTCTAAAAAGCCTCATATAGATACAAGAAAAATGGAAAATGGATCAAGGTAGAAGAAAGTCACATAGGATTAACTAGATCTGAAGATCAAACTCTAGATGAATACTATAGAGAAGACAATCAAAACTCAAGGTGAATTAGTAAAGCCCCATAGAGAAGAAAGAGAGAGGAGATGATGCTCTCGAACTACTTTCTCATATCAAGTCAATTTGATTGGAGTTTGAGTATTTTAAATATTACATTTAATCAATCTAAAGTATGAAAAAAAAAAATTAAGTCAAGTTTGACTCGACTTTTGAGTCTCAAATTTTCATTGAATCATATTTAATAATATTTTATATGGGCTAAATTTGGTGGTGTTTAGTAAAAATTAAATGATGAATTTTAAATGCTAAATAATTTAAGTGACATAATTTTTAAATTATAAAATTATTTAAAAATTTAATCATTTATTGTATTTATATAAATTTTAAATTATCATTTTAAGTGATTGTTTACTTAATTGAAAATTTTAGAACATATATTATTAAACAAGTTAAAACTAATAATTGTTGAAAAATTTAATTTAATCTCGAGAGTTAGCTTGATCAACGAAGAAGTTTACTCATCTTTTTATTGATCAGGGTTTAATTATTAGGGTCAGTATCTAAGAGATTCCTAGACTTATCGGAAGAAGAATTCTAAGGATGCTTTTGATTGATTGAACAAAAAAAGAAATAATTTTAAGTGCCGAATGAAATTATCAAATATATCTTAGTTTGATTACAAAATTTTATTAATATTATTATTGATATTGACTATTAACATTTGCCACTTGTTTTTATTGAGTGGTTGGCCTGGCATGGTAAAGTAGTATTAGTAATAGAGAGAATAAGTCGAAGCACTGGCTTACAGGAAGTGGTACTAAAGAGATTAGATTCTAATTATAACCGTTAGAGTACTCCACTATCCACTTAAAGAATTACCCAAAGTCAAGTACAAGACAGGAAACTCAAGACTAAATAGTTGTTTCAAAGGACTTAAAAAAGGCAACAAATGGGTCTGTCATTGAAAGCAAATGATCTGACATGACATGAAAAGCGCTTAGCACTCACCACTTTGGAGAATCCCTTTTATTCCCTCTCTATATAGGGCAAATCTCTCCTGTAGTATGTAAGAGTTTATTGGATTGGAAATGTAGGGGCAAAAAAAGGTTATGAGCCTACGACTCCAACTCCATCTCTTAATCTTGCTAATCATTGACAGTCACCATTGATCCAAAACAAAATCAAAATCTCATTTTTATGTATTTTCTTAAATTTAATAATAAAATAAATAATAAATTTTTATAGGTTATTTTTTTATAGCTTTATAAATTAAATGTTTTAATTTTTCAATTAATTTTTAACATTATAACAAGGAGTGTTCATAGGTCGGGTCAATTTTTTCTTTAAACCGACTTGACTTTTCTAAGTAAACTATGAATTTTGGATGGAAACTCACCCAATCCAATTTGACCTAAGAAAACTGGTTCAGGTTGGGTTTATTTATGTTTAGCCAATTTTGTGTAAATTTTATAAATAATCTGACTGAACTGATCCAATCTCATTAACCTAAATTGAATGAATATTTTCTCTTAGATATTAAGAACCTGACGGATCTAAACGATACTTGATTGCTTGGGTCAGATCATGTAAATTTTTGAATACCCATAATTACAACCAAATAATAGAAAATAAGATATTTTCAGAAAAATGTGTTCTCCATGATATTTTTTAGATATAAATTATTTTTTGTGATATTTCATATATAATTACAATTGATTTTTATATGATCATATTGTATTGTTTAAGCCTCTTCATAACCATCATATTTTATTATCAAAATTTGAGAGTTTCTTAGTGGTGGTTTAGTAACAATGGATCTACAATTATCATTTCTTTTTGGATCCAAAACCCAGCCCGATCCAAAACCAAAATCATGACCCAAATCCAACATCCTCCGGATCTCATGTAGATCAAGACGGTCACAGTTGCTAAGCATATCTACACTGTGCAGAGAGAGAGAGAGAGAGAGAGAGAGACCGAAATGGGAAGGAAGAAGGGAGTAGTAGAGTTCGAGGAATCGCCGCCGGATGACTTCGATCCATCGAATCCGTATAAGGACCCGGTGGCGATGCTCGAGATGAGAGAGCACATTGCTAGAGAGAAATGGATCGACATAGAGAAAGCCAAGATCTTGAGGGAGAAACTCAAGTGGTGCTATCGTATTGAAGGTGTCAACCACCTCCAGAAATGCCGCCACCTTGTTCATCAATACCTCGACGCCACTCGCGGCGTTGGCTGGGGCAAGGACCACCGCCCTATTTCTCTTCACGGTACTTCTTCTTTGTTCTTTGTCCTTTATTTGAATTTAAATTGATTATAAGGAAAATGATTGCTTTTGTTTTGTTTTGTAATTGATTGATTTTGTTAATTAGGTCCCAAGGTGGAGGCGGCTGAAGCTGAATGATTTATTCTGGTTTATATTAAGGTATTTTAGATTCTATTTTACTGTATTGCGATTGTTGATTCTCTATTTGTGAGCAAATGATGATGAAAATTGATTGTATTTATCGTAGTGCTGTAGTGAGTTTTTCTTTGCGTGGTTATCAATTGATTTCTAGGTTCAACTTAGAAGACATGAGGGATAGTTTTACACTATTTCTAGATTTTTTGACATGGATATCTTGCTTGAATTCAATTGTGTATAGTGACAAAATGACCTGGTATAAGTACTTTTAAGTGATTACTAACTGCCAGAGAAATATTGGTATTTGATAGTAATTTGAAGAAGGGGAGGAGGGTTTGAGCATAAGGGTGTACAAAGTGCTTGGTTCCATTGGAGAAATGAGATGATTAGTTAGATTTGATCTCCTTGCAAATCTGAAGCTGAGTTTTTCTTGTGTTTTTCTAGCATTTGATTTTTTTTTTAGTAGGTTCAGATTATGGAGGGTAATGATGTCATAAACGTGTTTTACTGCAGATAGTTGGATTTTCAGAGTGGAAAATTGTCAATATAACTTAGAACCAAGTTCTACTGTACAATCAATATCTTTCTAATTCCATTGGAATTCATGGGTTGTTAAATGGAGGTTTGGAGTTTGTGGTAAGAATTAAACTAGAATATCAGTCAACCTTGTAGTTGAAGTTGCTTTTTGAATTATTAAATGCAACAGTTAAGATGTAATGTTGAATGGTTAGTCCTGACATTTTTGTCCATGGAGTATAATGATGATGCATAGTGTTCTTGTTGTGATACAATTGGTATAATACAAATAGTTTGAGAGAGAATAGTGATGTGGTAAGAAAACTTTGAGATAGAAGTTTGGGATTTTTTATACACTCAACAAATAGGTTTGCATCCTTGTGGTACTGATGACATTAATGAGGACAAATAAATATATTGAGTGATCAACAAAGTTTGTACTCATCTCAAACTAAAAGAGATTTTGATATCATTAACCTTGCATTTGAATTCTTGAATTTGGATTTAAAATATTTAATTCAAACTTTTAAATTCATGAATTTAAAATAAAAAAGATGCCACATTGGATTTGAAAATAATATGGTTGCGAAAGTTATTTGAAATCCATCACTGTTATGCCCCCAAAATTTATTATGGATTTCATTCAAATACAAATCCATAAAATATTTAACAAATCCAATGGATTTTGCTTAATCCAAATCCAAGAGTCCAAACTGATGAATCTAAGCACAACATAAATTATATTTGGTATGATTTGATCCAAATGCCCCTTGTTGATACAGGTTTTTTTTTCAGTAATAAATAATGATGGTTATATGGAACCCTCCTTGTGCTCATGTTATTATCTACGTCTACTTAGCATTTCCCCTTAATAGCCCTTATTTGCTGTAGGTACTAGTGTTAAAATGGAGGTTATCTTCAGGGGTGAGCACTATTATGTTCAAATCAAAATACCTCATAAATTTTGTGAAATTGTATTAATTTAGTTTAGCATGGTTTGGAATTTTAAAGTTTTTTAGTCTTGTCTTTTGATTTTTCATTTCTAAAATAACAAGATAAGCAAATTTGAAAATATACACAAATAAGGACACACTCTTTTTTTAACAAATCCATCACTTTTATACCGTACAATTTTTATGGATTTCATTCAAATACAAATCCATCAATATTTCAGGATTTTGTCTCAATGCAAATCCTAGTTCATTTTGTTTGTTTGTTTGGTTTTTTTTTATTTTTTTTATTTTTTTTATTTTTTAAGGAGCCTTATATTCAACTGATTTGTTTTCTTAAAGTCCTTAAAGTGTAGGACTTTTAAGAAACCCTACACTATAATATTCATTTTTCTCCCTTTTGATTCCTTGTATCTTCCTTCTGCCATCTTCCTATTCTCTCTACCTCTTGCAATTCTAATTTTCTCAATCTCCATCATCATTATTTCTATTTTGAAACTGAACTCAATAATTCTCTTGGAGATTCAACTATTAGGTAATGAAGATAGCAGAGGCAAATTGATTGAAGGTTGATGGCATAGTGTTTGAGAAGATGAAGGGGCTTAATTTTGAGTTGGTGAATGAAATATGTGATGATGATTATGGAGGTTAGTCTTGAGTTGGTGAATTGTTCCCTTGGAATTGAAGACTTTTTCATAGAAAGAGTTTGACTAAGCTTTAATGCCAAAATAGTTGGGATTGGCTTTGTGGATCTTTTTCTTCATTACATCTAGTTGCGTACAAAACCATATCAATTGTTCTTTCTCAAAATTTCCTCATTGGTTTCTTACTAATGTATGTATTTCTTACCTGGTATATGTATTTTGACAAATCTATATTAACATTCTTATTTATACCACACTACTTCTATGTAAATGTTTTTTTTGCATCCAACACTCATTGCTGTACATCGTAGCAAGTCAAATCATGTTCCTCTCAAACTTCACCTTCAGCTACTCTAGTATTTTGTATTCACATAAGATTTTTTTTCATGCTTCTCTGTTTCACCAATTCAGCTATAATCTTATGGTTGATGTTCTCCTAATTTCCATGCGTCATTAAAACCTAGGTATCTAAAATTGTGTATATGACCCTTATGCCATTAACCCTACTTTGCTTCTATGTATGCTTACCTCTAAATCCTCATTGTAGGTACTCCTACATCCTCTTGGTTCTCACTAACTCGAAATTGGTTTTGTCTATTAAAAATTATATCCTTGGCAAACATCACACTATGGGTTATCTTTTTTAGATGTGATTTGCCTACTTATCCATTGTAAAATCATAAGGATGAAGGCTCAACATTGATCCTGTGATTAATCCAACTATGATATCTTTCATTTTATCCATCATCATCTGGAAAGTAGTGTGCCTTCTTACCATTTTAGGACTTTTTTTTTTTTGTAAAATATTTACCATTGTATTTTTTTGAAAGTATTTTCAATTTTAGGTGTTTTTGAAAACTAATTTCAGTTTTAGGTGATTTTTGGCTGAGGTGGCTAGACAGCTCTATCCGCTAGTCACACTGGAGGACAACATATTATTATTATTTTTTTTTTTGTTTTATGTCTCTTATGCTGTGTAGTATAGTTTGCTTTATTTTATTTTATTTTATTTTTTTAATATCACATGCACTAATTTCAGTATTCTATTTTCTTTCATATTATCAAATCCTAATTAATCACCCCCTTTCTCTATGTATGCTTACCTCTAAATCCTCATTGTAGGTACTCCTACATCCTCTTGCTTCTCATTAACTCAAAATTGGTTGTGCCTATTAAAAATTATATCCTCGTCAAACATCACACTATGGGTTATCTTTTTTAGATGTGATTTGCCTACTTATCCATTATAAAATCATAAGGATAAAGGCTCAACGTTGATCCTTTGATTAATCCAACTATGATATCTTTCATTTCATCCATCATCATCTGAAAAGTAGTGCTCCTTCTTACCATTTTAGGACTTCTTTTTGTAAAATATTTACCATTTTATTTTTTTTGGAAGTATTTTCAATTTTGGGTGTTTTTGAAAACTAATTCCAATTTTAGGTGATTTTTGGCTGAGGTGGCTGGATAGCTCTATCTGCTAGTCACACTGGAGGACAGGATATGATTTTTTTTTTTTTTTTTTGTCTCTTATGCTTTGTAGGATAGTTTGCTTTATTTATTTATTTTTTTTAATATCACAAGCGCTAATTTCAGTATTCTATTTTCTGTCATTATGAAATCCTAATTATTACCCCCCAAAAAAAAAAAAAAAAAAAAATCCCTAATTAATCATGTGTTATGTAGTGCTAACCTTTGCTTTCTCCTTATAGGCTTAATTACTAAGAAAAAAAAAATCATTATTTTTTTTACTATCCTTTTTTTTTTTTTTTTTTTTTTTATCTATAGGATAATAGCTTAATTATTATTATATACGTTTATCCATAATGTGGGAAATAAGTGTTTAAATTCTAATAATAAATTTCTTTTTGAAAATTTTTAATATATAATTAATTATATCATAACTGATGAATTTTAGTTTAATAATATTAGAGTGTTATAATTATAACCTTAGTTTTTGAATTCTACTAAATTTTTTATTTCAATAGTTCAACTTCATCTTTTATTAATGGAGTGTGAACAATTTTTTTTTTAATTAGGTTTAGTTGACCAGAATTTTTCATTGAACTATGAAAACGGATTGATTTTAACTTTGATACCATGTTAATAAAATGAGAAAAAAGAGAAATTTTCTTATATGGAAACAAAAAACATATTATAACAAGATTTTGTGGCAGGACCTTATGTAATAATAAATAATTTTATTTTTCTTTAAAAATAGATAATGAAAAGAACAGAAAGTTTCATTTGAAAAGAGGCAAAAGTAAAAAACAAAGCTTTAATGGAGCTTTCCACTGGTGGGTTCAGTCCGCTGGTTGGACCAGTGGCCAGCTCTTTCTGTTGATGAGGACCCACCAGTGGACAGCTCCATTCCACTGGTAGGAGCAGCGGCCTGCTCTTTCTGTTGACTAGGACCTGTTCAAAAATCACCTAAAACTGAAATTAGTTTTCAAAAACACCTATAATTGGAAATACTTACCAAAAAACCCCTAAAAAGGGCAATGTTTTACGAAAAAGTCCTAAAATGGTAAAAAGGCCATTGCCGCTTCATACATATCCTACATTAATTTTATATATTTTACTGAAAACTCCTTTTTGTTTTAGAACTCATCATAGAATTACTCTTAGGACTCTATTATATGCCTTTTTTGGATTGATGAATGCCGCATGGAGTTATTTTTTTATTTTATTTTTCTCTTGATATTTATCTATTAGTTCTTTTTCAAGAAATAAAATAAGAAAGATAACTTTGATGCATTGAATTAGGAATTTAAGATTTTCTCACCTTTTGCTGAACTTTGACTTGGTTTTTATCTTATTTTTTTTTTAATTTCTTTTTTTGTAAAATGTAATGAGGATATAATTGGTGGAAATATGATTGTCTAAGTGGTGATAGAAGTATGGACAATGATATGTATAAAGTAGTAGTCAAATGGGGTTATGGTAGTTCAGTGATGACAAAGAGTAGTTGGAGTTCAATTGATGAGGACATTGATAGTGTAATTGGGGGAGAACGTTACACGGTGATTTGTGATCCTTGTGGTGGCAAGGTGAAGTCCTATGGCCTAGCTGAAATAATAAGTTCAGTTTGTTTATGTTTGGTTTATACTCTAAATTTGATATGCTTTAGTTAGAATATATAGGAAATTTTATTATCTTTGGTTTCTGTGAGTTGGAATCAAACCAACAAATGCGCAGACCTAAGTATTGATATTAAAATGTTTTACAGCTAATTGGAAGTTCATTTCACTTGAGCCTATATGTGGTAGTTTGGAGATGAAATTGGAAGTGCTTTTTATAAAATAGTTTATTGAGGAAAAAGTAAGTAAATGTGTGATGTTAACTTCTCTCTTGTTTTATATTTTAATGAAAGAACCAAGAAGAGTAGCATGACTTTCTGTTAATTTGAATTAGGAAGAGACAAGAAGAGTAACATAACATTGCCTTGTTTTGCTATAAGGTGGAAAGAAATGAATATGAAAATTGTGTAGAATTGCAAAAATATTCCCTTCACATCTACATAGAAAAGTAAAAAATTACTCCCTCTGTCCCATAATAATAGGTTTATTTTCCTTTTTCATTTGTCCCAAAATATAGTCCACTTTCCTTTTTAAGATTATAATTCATTTGTTAATTTTCTATTATACTCTTATTTACTTTGCATTGTTATCAAGCTAACATTATTAAATATTGTAATTGGAAAACTACAACAAAGAGAGCCATCTAATGTTAGTTAAGGTATTATGGGGAAAAATATATCATTTTTAACTATAAAAACTATATTTTCTTAATCTATGTGAACTTAACCATAGAGCTATTATTATGGGACAGAGAAAGTAGAAATTAATGGTGCAGTGACATAAGTATTGTATCTAAATTCCTGTCTGTCATTTACCCCTTGATCTAGGGGTAAACACTAGTTGTCATTGCAGAGGATTAGAATGCTCGAACAAGATTGTTGACCATTCCTCTCTTCATGTTCCATTCCCCTATCTGGACAGCACAAGGCACACAAATCTGAGTTGAAATTCCATTTCTGTCTTGGTATCATGACCTTTACTTATGGCTTTCTTGAGGATTTTATTTTCTGTTTGAATTTGTTTCAAGTGGGGAGCAATATATTTTGTGTTAGCTTGCATGAATTACTAGGTTTGGTGGGTCATCATCATCCTCAAATGCATTGGTTTTAGTTTCAAGTAGGATGCAAGTTATTTTCTAAGTAGATTGAAAAAGCAAAATCAAACTTGGGGGGTGATAAGGCCCCAAATCTGGACAGTGAAAAGGAAAATGTGAATTGAAATGCCACTCTAGATTGAAATTTTTGATACACAATTGCTGCCACCTGCTTAAGGATTTTCTTCTCTGTTTGAATTTCTTGTGGCTATTACCTATCATGAATGAAATATATCATTAATCTTTAAAATAAAGCATGTGATTAGAGATGGTGGATGGTGGACCATTTGATTTTCATGTTATAGCAGTAAAATAAGTCAGAAAATTGTATTTAGCATGGCTTCATTATATTTTGAGAGGGCAGGTTGATTAGGAAAGTGATCTATTAGCTAAACAAGTTTTTAATCTGATTTCTTGTTAATATCTGTAAACCATTGAAAAATATCATTATAATAAAGAAGTCACTTTCTGTAGGGTCCCACATCATTGAGAAATTTTTAATGTAGGGTTCCATGTCTCATCATTCAGAAATTTTAAATAATTAAGGAGAAATCTGATATGGGGACTCAACTCTGATGGCATGCTTTCAATGTGAAAACAAATATAGCATGGGGAAGAACATTAAGAGTCAGAATTTTTAATGCATAAGGAGGAGAATATTAGGAGACAAGTTACTCCAGCAATGTTTAGTTTGATTGGGGTGTTGGTGCAAAGTTTTTAAAATGAAAACAGTTACATAAAATTGACTAAAATTGTATTCTGTACGATATGAGTAGATGGTGGCAATGTGGTGGGGGTGGAGTTACGCATAATTTTTAATAAAAAGTAATATATATACAGTAGTCTCTTATTAATGAGTCAAGGAGGATTCTTGTTATTTGGGAGTTTGAATAGAAGTTGAATCAAAAAGCTGTTTTGGGTATCAAGAATAATAAGATTCTAAGATTCTCTGATAGTTCAATTTACTCTTATAAATATTATTATATTAATTTTCTCTACCTTCATCACTATGGAGTAGATAGATTCCACCTGATATGTTTTCTTGATTTGAAGTCGCTTTCTTCTAATTGCCTTTCTTGCCATTATAATTTATGGGGTTGATGTAGCCATTTGAGTTTGAAATAGCTTAAGAAATTGGTGGCGGTTAATCATAGCAAGTAAATACTTTAGATTAATATGTATTACATCGCCCTGATTTTTTAAATTGATTACCTGGCACTAGTGATATTGATTTTCCTTGATTATAATATGAGTAAATCTGAAGAGAAGATAAAATTTACACAATAGAAAATAATACAAGGTCTCATCCTTCTTGCAGGTGACTGAAATCAGGAGATTTATGCTGGAAGTGAGGGGAAGCTGGGGCATGCATTTGTATTAATTTAATGCATTGCTGTTGTTGTGTTGCTTTGCTTTATCCGAAGTCTGACCATCCACTTTTTTTTTTTTTTTTTTTCTTTTTCCTCTTTCCTGTCATGCGCAGAGGCGAGAAATTACTGCCTTGTATCTTATTGGCATCAAAATAACACCTGTGATTTGGACAGGGACAGTGAATGAAAGTAACTCACATAATGAAATAAGTTTCCTGACATTGGGTGCTTTTGTTTAATTTTGATGGATTATGATTTTGTGCCCTCATAAATTACTTAATTCAGTCGATGAGAAAGACGGATTGGAATTTTTCTATAATTCTGGGTTGGAGGGACCCTGCTAAGATTCCAAGCTTTCACATACCTCCTGCTGCTACCTTATCAACATTTGATTTTTTTTTTTTTAGCGAAATGTCAACATTTGATTTTGAAAATTAGTAGTTAATTTTGTTATAGTGACATTTTCTGTATATGAAATTATGACTCTATGGGCGGCGGTAAAGGTCGTGGCTTAAGAATTGTCCTGGTTGTCCTTGTCCTCCCGTCATCTTCTTTCTTAAATTTTGACCTTTTCTGCAATTAGACAATCGAGTTTGCTTTCTCACATTGGGCTGTTGCTGCTGGACTGCCGAAATAAGGTGTTTGGTAACATAAAAATATGAGGTTTATGAGTTACAGTTGATTCCAAGTATATTATAGTAATATTTAAGGATTTGCTAACAATTTAAAAAACACAGATGTATTTGGAATGCTTATAGTTTTAACATGTGTATAACTAAAAATCATGAAAATAATAATTTAAAGGTAAGAAATGTTGAATTAATATTGTTTTTTCTCTGAATTAATGAAAAATTATGGGGGTGTATTCATAGAAATGGATTCTACTTGAGAATATGGAAAATGGTTTAGTTTGGCAGACTGATAAGGTTGTGTTTATGTGGTTTTCAAGTTCTTTTTGTTTGTTTTCGAAGTATGCGTAGTTCATAAAATTTTTTAATTTTTGCTTGGATTAAAAAGATCTTTTGGCCGGTAATTAATTGTAATGATGGTTACGCAAATATATATATATATATATGCTTTCATTATAATATATATATTAATTAAATTTATTTTTAAATTTTTTACATAAATTATAATACATTAATAATATACATTATAATATATGTAAAAAAATTTAAAAATAAATTTAATTAATATATATATAATAATGAATATATATATATATATATATGTATGTATGTACGTGTGTGTATATATATATATATATATATATATATATATACACACGTGCATACACACGTACATATATATATATATACACACATACAAACACACACACACACACATACACATATATATATATATATATATATATATATATATATATATATATATATATATATATATATATATATATATATATATATATTTCTTTCTTTCTTTCTTTCTTTCTTTTTCTACTTTGAAATATCTTGGTTAAGAGCATTTTGAAAGATATTGCTTTAATTTTTTTTTTAAATTTTATTAATTTTTTGTTATAGAGAGTTTGAGACATAAATTAGGGATTAAAATTTGTGCAAGTTCGAAAACTTGGATATAACTTTGTTGATATTTGTGCGAGTCACATCTCTGTTGAGTGTAGAAATGTGTTTTCAGATTTTTATTTTGTTAAAAAAATCCAATTCAGTTTCATTTGATATAGAAGTTGGCATTGATAATTTTTTTTAACATACATTTAACATACTGTGTATGAGGATGCTTTTTTATATTTGTTTAAAACACAAATTTAGTTCTCATTAAGATGAAAGTTGCTCCGAGGATATCGTCAACTGCTTGGATTAAAAAATAATAACTCATATATATTTATATCTATGGTTTAGTTATTTACATCTGAAGAATCAAATATCATTGTTTATTATAATTTTAATTAATATAATATAAATTTTTATGTATTTTATTTAAAATAATTTTAATATTATTTTTTTTATTAGATAAATTTAAAAAATAAAAAATTAAAATAATTAATGCTTATAAAATAAAGTAAAATATAATGAATTTATTGAATTTAAATAAAATTTTTTATTTTTATCAATTAAAGATTCTCTATTAAATTAAATATATTTTTTAAGATAAAAAAAATAAAAAAATACTATTAGAGATCTCATTCGTTTGAGTATGTGAAAAGTGCGTTGGCGAGTTAGTAATACAACTTTGATTAACCCATCTCCTAGCTGTTTGATGATGAATAAAGGAGGTCTTAGTTATCACCTTTACCAAATGGAAATTGTTATTTGTGTATAGTTAATAAATAAAAATATACACTAATCATTTACATTAGATATCGATCCAAGTACATTCTCTTGCAATTTAAAAAAAAAAAAAAAAAGCAAACAGCTTCATGTATCTCATTTATTCAAGAAAGCAATAGATGTGGGTGATTTTTTTTTTTTAAATTAACTTTTGATTGATAATCTTGGAGCTATGCAATAATGGGTAACACATCCTCTTGAATTGTGGTTGCCAACTCCGAATCTTTTATCTTGAAGAGCAAAAATATTAGAGGGAAGAAAAAGGAATTCGCCATTCCTGAACACATTCTTTTCCCATGTGATGACTCTCATACTGTAGCTTAGAAAAAGGTTCTCTCCTTCGCATTGTGCCTGCCAAATAAACACAAAAACAAGTTAAAAGAGTGAACCTTATTACACAAATGAAAATACCTAGGGTTTGTTTGAGATTTGCAAGAGCAGCTCTTTTGTTTTTTTAAAAGTTAACTAGTCGCAGAGTGGGATTGAAACTCAAAATTTGGTAACTATATAAAGAAAAGAAAAAGAGTATATATATATATATATAATAGTGATATATAGAGTCCAAGGAGCTCCCTTCAGTCCAATGGGTGGGCAAAAGCATAGGATGCACTTGGCCAAACTTGACATTTTAACCTTATCAAATGATCTCAAGTAGTGCCATAATGCATGACATGGCAGCTCTAGCTACGATCCACCCTCCATATTGGACTGAAGGAGCTCTTTAATTAGCTCTCTCTCTCTCTCTCTCTCTCTCTCTCTTGAATTTTACTTGCTGAATATAATCTAACAATCTCACAAGAAGATATCTATATATATTCCCTTGCTATAGGATGAGACGAGACGTGCTAGAACAAGAGAGTCAGTTCAAAAAAGAAAAAAAAGAAAAGAACCAGAGGGGAATCTTTTGAGGTTATTTTGGGTATGAAGTTATCATGTAAGGTTTAAGAGGTTTTTGTTCTCATTCAAATTTTTGCATGCCTTATTGCTAGATTCATATTACCTTATTTATGCAATCACAAGTTGCCAAAAACCACAGCAAACAAACCACTATCGGTCATTGCTTCTTCAAAGTACACATTTGCTTCATCTTTACATCATCCTATGTATTTGTATTCTTATTGCAATCTTTGTAATTGCCATTGGGCGAGTAGTTTCATAATGCAGTATTTAGCTGACGAGTGCCTGCTTTGTAATGTTTGAAAAAATTTCTGACAGCTATTCTACTTCATTATTTTTCAATCTATAAAAAAAATTATAATTAGTTGAAGTCTCCAAATTATATTTACAATTTAATTATTTTTTTAAATAAATATTATTTATTTTTGATTTTGGTGGTATTTAATCAAACTAAAAATTATATGCTAAAGATTTAAGTGTTAAATTTTAAATAAATGATATAATTTTTAAATTTTAAAATACGTAAATGTCTGATTACTTATTGTATTTAGTAAAATTTTAATTACAATTTTTTAGTTACTGTTTTAAATGATTTTTAATTTACTTAAAATCTTTTAAAATAAATAATATTACCAAATAATTTAAAATAATTAAATATTAAAATTTTTAATTTTAAATGGCAAGTCGTGTTATCAAACACTATCTTAATTAGAAAAATAATTTATTTTGATACACATAATAATAATAATAATAAGATCATGACTTTTCGATCTCCTCCAAATTAGCTATATGATCATATATTCATATCATTTAGTTAATAATTTAGTTGTCAAATGTTTCGCTTGTACAAATACAACAAATTAAATATTCAAACACTTTTTTCTTATTAAATATTGAAATATAAACGTACCCACAAGACTTCGCTTTTCCTCTATATTAAGGTAAGAACAAGGTATAGGAAGGGGATTCGAATCTCATCCTCAATTCTCTCTCCTTTTATATTTTCTTTATTTTTATCTTTTAGTCTACTGACTTAGATATTGGAGGATTCCATCGGGTTCCACCCTGGAGAGCTCATATCTATTTTTATCTCTTCACTGGCTCTATTTCAACACCTTATACTAAGAGTTCTCTAAAAATAGAATGAGGTAATTTTGCCTCATCAAAATGGCAACACCTTTTGGAATGACATAGAAAAATTGTATTCCTTGCTTTATTTTCTACCTAAAAACACTATATCCGACAACAAAATTCTACTCACCAACCTCCTCTGTGCACCATACAATTTTCAAGTTAATAGAAACTAAAAAATCTCAATATCCAATGAAGATCCTAACTCATTTTTTACCAAAAATGGGCACCGGATCACCAAAATAACACTGGAATTATCATCATTGGCAAGAGGGCAGCTAACCACCATTGAGAACTCCTTAAACGAAGGTGGCACACTCCCTTACACACCATGTCAATTTGGCTGCTCTTAAAAATTCATTTTCAAGCTTAATTCTATATAAGATACTAGAATTTGCCATGCATCAGTGTATTAGTACATCATCCACACTAGATCTCTACTCCAATTATAGCATGATAGGTGTCTAGAGTACTAATACTCAGCCACACATAAACAAATCTATTCAATGTTATACAAAGGCCATCTTGTTATTATATGGCCCAATGAGAGAGTGCCACATCATCATCGAGTTGCTAGGTCTACCATGTGGTCTATCATGTCAAAGCTAGGCACCCTACAAGCCACATTATTAGCCACGTCGATGTAATGCTATCCAATGCCATGTCATTAGCCACATCAGCGATGAGAAGTTATAAGCACCACATCAGCGTCAAAGCGCTCTAGGTGCCACATCATCATACAACATTAGATACTACATCATTAATGAAGTGATTCAGCTGCCATATTATCATGCCATGTTAGTAGCAAGGCTCTTTAATTGCCTTCTCATCAGCCACATCGGCATCGAAGCACTCTAGCCTTCACGTCATCTGTTATATGATCAATCTTTGTCAGGTTAGAGTGCACTGGTTAGTCAACCTTTGATTGGATCAATTAAACCGAATTGATTCACACTTTTTGTGTTGGTTTAGGCCTTTTCCATCCAATTTTTAAGTGGTTAGACTTGTTCTTAAGGTTTTGGGTGTCCTTTTTCATATTTTGAGGTAAAAAAATAACAAATTTAGCTCATTGCATGGAGTTTTGATAAATTCTCCTTCCGATTCAAGGAAAAATATTAACCAGGTTGCAAGAAAGCCACTTTTTTTAGTTTACAAAGCATTCTGATGGATCTAAAATTATTTTAAGTTATATTTGAGGCCCTCCATGCCATCTTAGATATAGAAATCATACTTTAAATTTAGAAAATATTAAAAGGTAAATGTTAATATTTATTCATGCATAAATTATCTACCGAAATTATGCATCATAAAAACTAGCCTACATATGTATGTGATGTGTGATTAATTATTCATCTCAAATGTCAATTGTCACACAAATTGTTTAAGATTTATTTTGAAAGCAAGTTATTTAATTGATTATATGTAAATCCATTATATTATATATATATATATTTTTTTGAAGGAGGGAGCAAAGAGTCTCTTACATTCTGTAAAATTTTTATGCTGATTATTATGCATAATTTGGTTAAAATTCATTACTTGAATGAATCACATGTTTTATGTTTATTGCATGATCTATTTTTAGAACACATTACTAAATTAATCTCTACAATAAGTACAAATTATCAAAGCATATTTGGACTTCACATAAATTTATAATGCATATGAATTTTTCTGAATAATTTTATAGTGATATTGCATTAATTTATATAATATTTTTATCATACATCTTCTATTTGGTTTTTAAATATTCTCAAATCATTTCAAAAGGCCACAATGCAACTCTCTGCAAGAAGGAGAAAGATCTAGATAAGTCTAGGCAAAAGTCCACAAGACACCAAAGACCTAATATGGCTAGACAAAAGTCTGCATAAATACCAGTTCGGTTAGGTGAAAATTTACGATGAACCAAAGACCTCATAAAAGCTAGGCCAAAGACCATAAGGCAATATTATTTGAAGACCTCCAAGTGAGAAGGATTTTTAAAATCCTCCATCAATGAGGTGTATTATTATTTAAGACCTCCCTTGGGGAGACATTTTATTTAAAGACCTCTAAGTGAGCTAGATTTCTAAAATCCTCCATTAGTGAGGTGTATAATTTTTTAAGACCTCTCAGCGAGACATATTATTTGAAGATCTCCAGATGTGGTGGATTTCTAGAGTCCTCTATTAATAAGGCATATTATATTTAATACCTCCCTCGATTACATATTATTTGAAGACCTTCAGGTGAAGTGAATTTCTAAGTCCTCCATCAGTAAGATATATTATTATCTAAGTCCTCTATCATATAGACATATTATTATTTGTCATCTATTAGTGAGACATTATTTGAAGAGCTTGACATGGGGCAGATTTCTGAAGACCTCTTAGTGAGGTGTATTATTATCTAAGACCTTTCTCAACAAGGCTTATTATTTGAAGACATTTAAAGAAGGACAATCTTAAAGCTATTTGCAAGATTTGAAGCTATTTAGAAGATTTGAGACTATTTGGAAGACTTGAAGCTATTAGGAATTTGTAAGTCCACATGTTATAGCATCAAAGACTTGAAGTTATTTAGAATCTATAAGTCCATATATCATAGTGCCAAAGACTTGAAGCCATTAGAAACCGTAAGACTATCATAATGTGGTAATCATAGAATGATCATCTTCAATGCTTTATATATATAAGCCCCCTAGTATGGCTCATTTCTTGGTATCGAGCTCTTCAGCTTGCTTTTCTATTCATGCACTAAGTCACCTCCATATCAAGGTCCTTAGCTAGCATCTCCATTTCAACGTCTAGTTGCCTCCACACAGGGCTCCTTAGTTCATTTTCTATTCAAGCACTAAGTTGCCTTCATATCAAGCTCTCAAGCTCGCCTATACATTAAGGCATCCAAATGCATCTGTACCTAGCTCCTCATATTGTCTTGCGCCAGTTGCCTCTCTATTTGAGCTCTTCAACTCGCCTCTCTATCCAAGTTTCTTAGCTTCTTTTTTTAAGCATCTAGCCACCTCCATATTGAGCCCACTTGCTCATGTCTCTACCCAAGCATCTAACTGCCTTTATATCGAGCTCAATAGCTGCCTATAATTTGGTTCTTTATATATAACATGAATAAATACTGCTACAATGAGATTATATGTCTACCCCCTTATCCACTCCTCGATACATTCAAATAAGACTACAGATGTAATGACCCAAATTTTTAATTATTTATTTTAGAAAATTTTATTTTTGTATGAAAATATAATTATTTAACTGTATGTACTAAATGGGTATTTAAATTTTCATATTATCTAAAAAATTAGATTTTATGATAATGAGAATATATGATTAATTACATTTTGTTTAAATTTAAAATATGTGAATTTAATGTAAAGAAAAATATATTTATTTATTTATTTGTGAAAATATTTAAATACATTTTAATTAGTTATTAGGAAATTTTCCTTTAAGATAAAAAGAATTATCTTAAATTAGTTATAGTAATTAATTGTTTTAATTTAAGATGCAATCAAATTATATTGATTTATACTTATGTTAATTAAGTGGAAATTATTATTATTATTATTATTATTATTATTATTATTATTATTATTATTATTATTATTATTATTACTACTACTACTACTACTACTACTACTACTACTACTATTATTATTTAAAAAAAAAAATTATATGTATATAGTTTACAGCTCATCTGATTAGTTGGATAACGACTAATCAGATGGTTGTCCATGTTTCTAATTAGAGAGAGAGAGAGAGAGAGAGAGAGAGAGGATCGGAGCATGATTCTAGTGAGCTTGGGCTGGCACCACTCATACCATGATGAAGCTTGGTGTCCTTTGGCCTTTGAGTCATAAGCACTCAATGCCTAAGAAGTAGAAACCTGGTCTTCACTCTTGCCCTAAGAAGTAAGTCCTGCTACGTCTAAAGCTTTTTATAGCTCTTCGGCTGGCTAAGCAGTTTCAACACCTAACTCCTCGCTAAATGCTTGATAGCCATTAGTTCCACATCGAAATAAGAAAAAGTGTCCACTCCTTTAACTACCAAAAAAGGTATATGAGAGTCAGCTGGGTAAACAAGATTAAAAGAGATCTCAAAATAAACATTCCAGATCTCATAATAGGTCTTGGGCAAACTGCTAAAATGTCAAAAGGTAGGCCATCTTTAGTTGACCCCTGCATTTTTATTGGACGCTTAAAGAGGATTGAACACATGATTGGTGTAAAGTCTTTCTCCCACTCAATGGATTTCCTATTGACTTAGCTACCTTATTCGCTATCTAACTCGTGTAGTCCCTTACTTTATTGTTTATCCCTCTAGAACATGAGACTAATTAGCAGTCATGCAAGACAAGACCAAAAGTATAAAAACATTTAACAATATCTTAAAATACTATTAAATATGTTAGCATTTGATAATTCTATTAATATGTTATTATAGGTATGTAGTTGCTCTTTTTTTTTTTTTTTTTTTTTTTAGCAAGAGAGGGGGGAATCGAAGTTGAGTGTATTATTCAAACTGTATATGCATGTACTATTAGATTATGTCTTTACGTGCAGATATGTAATTGCTCTTAATTATTAGTTTTAAGGGTTAATTACCAAAAAAAAAAATACAAACTTTCGTAAAAATTGCAAATTTAGTATAAACTTTTCATTTTGGGAATTGAAGTCACAAACATTAAAATTTTTGCAAATTAGGTGACATTTAATTTTGGGAATTGAAGTCATAAAAATTAAAGTTTTTGCAAATTAGATCATGTGAACAGAATTCGGCCATGTGTTTGATGGCAGGAGCTGATGTGGCATTAATTTAATAAAATATTATCCACTTCAGCTTCTCTTCCTTTTCTCTCTCCTTATTTCACCTTCTCTTTCCAAATCAACCTCTCTTCTTTGGCCATATGGGAATCTAGGTCAGGTTTCATTTCCTTACCCATCACTAACCTCCACTTCAACTACTCTTTCTAAAACAGCCCGTTTGCTTGCCTAATCTGAGGAGGATGGATTAAAGCTGGTCATGGATAAGAATAGATCCATCTGGCTTATAATATATATATATATATATATATATATATATATATATATATATATATATATATATATATATATATATATATATATATATATATATATATATATATATATATATATATATATATATATATATATATATATATATATATATATATATATATATATATATATACATACACTTAGAAAATGAGATGAGGGTGATGTTTGTGGTGGAGGATAGGGAGGAAAGGAAAGTGAAATCGGGAGAGGAACTCATTTTCAATTTTGAATTCATTTCATTGTTATCTCAAGCAACTCATCATTCACATCTAACCAACGCTTAACCTAAGAACACAATCTGCTTTGTATCAATAGAGGAAACAAAAAATAAACAACAATTAAAGAATCAGCTATTGTTTCTCTTTCTTAGTCTTCATCCCTTCCCTTTCTTTAATCTCTCTCAACAAAATCCTTTCAAAGATCAGCATATAAAACATACAAAAAAAAAGAGTAAAAAAAAAACAACGATCTTTATCTCTTTCAAGAAATACCATTTCTAAGAATAATGAGTTTCCTTCAATATCCAAATGCCATTAATGCACCAGAGCTCCAGATATGGAACAATGATGCTTTTGATAATGGAGAATCAGTGGATTCAATGAGAATTAGATCTTCTTGGTGGACTCAATCTCTTGAATCTAGTTGCAGTAAAGATCTTATTTCTGGAAGCTTGAAGAAATTGATGAATTAAAAGCAACAAAAGAAAGGGGAAAGACTTTATTTGTAAGTCCAAGATCATGCAAAATTGGGTACAAAATTCAAGCTCCAAACCTAGTTGCTACCATAGTGGAGTCTAAAAAGTCAGTGAAGAAAGAAGCTGATGTGGACGTTATATTATTAAACTAATGTCACATTAGCTCCAGCTAGCAATACATGACCGGATTCTATTCACGTGATCCAATTTGCAAAAATTTTAGTATTTGTTATCTCAATTGCACAAAATTAAAAGTTTGTACTAAATTCGCAATTTTTGCAAAAATTAGTGATTTTTTTAATTAACCCTAGTTTTAATGGTAAGTATATGATATGTTAAATTAATTAGTGCTATTAAATTTAATGTTATTTAGTAACCTTTACTTTTTATGTGTGAAAGATTAATCATTTGAGGGATAATTCACTTATAATTCTCTCTCTCTCTCTCTCTTTCTCCTCTCTTTAAGAAAATTTTCATATCTAAGATTTTCTTTTGGGAAACCTTCGGTGGCTTTTACCACCGGTGGGAGTACCATTTTGTTTCCTTTTCTTTTTGTTTTTCTACTCTTTTCTTTGTTCGTTAATAAAACTTCTTCTAAGACTTTAGGATACTTTGTTTTTGCGTTAAGTACAACTGTTTGGTTATTGTTCTAGTGGCTTTCATGCCTTTATTAGTAGATCTATGGCTTTTTGTGGTGGCTGGGTCTAGAAATAAGTTTGTGTGGTTTCTTCACCTCCTTCAAAACTCTTTACTCCTTAGTTTGGATGTTTTTGGGACAAAGGTTGAAGGGGCTGTGTTTAGCAGCGGCATGTCATGTAGGTTATCTAGTTTAGCCCATCTTGGTTCTAAGAGAAGCCGGTGGACTTAGATATATGCTCAGTCTTCGGATCCAAACCTATTTGACCCGTTTTTACTGTGTTTGTTCATCAATAGGGTAGTTTTAAGCTTACTCAGTATATGTTCTTCTTTCTTGTCCATGTCTCAAACGTGATTTACTCATCTCTCTCTCAACCTTGGTTATTAGCGACATTACGACTACTTATAATGGAAATAAAAGCTATTGGATGGGAGATGGTAGGTTAAAGTTATTTTGGAAATTTTACCTTATTTGGTGGTATGTGGGCTTGTTATTTAGGCTATGAGCCTCTTCTTCAAACCCTTTAAGAGGGTATTTTAATATTTTTTTTGAGATTGGTTTGTATTATCTTTGAATTATGTACTTTATTTGGCTTATTCTCTTATTAACGAATGACTTTTTAATTCATTGGCAAAAAAAAAAAAAAAAAGACTTTTTAATTGGGAAAAAAAAAAAAGAAAGATCAATCATTCAAAATGATTGAATATTATTTTTTTTTTTTTGAATTTACATTTAAAATTAAAATTTATAACTATTTCAGAATGAATGTACGTTCAAATCCAACTTTATATTATTTGTATGGACTCGTTATTCCCATCAGATCAGATCATGACTGACCTATTCAATGCAAACAGTTTTTGCAGCATTTTACTGCAATGGCTGGTTTAATTAAGATAAGACAGCCAGAAAAGGGCTACCTTTTTATTTCCTTTCTTTTGTTTTTTCGGTTGATATAATATACCACTGTCCACCCAACATATCTTTTGGCTATGACTTCGTACCAAAATCAATGGTGAATCTCTAGTAGGTAGCGGTCACCTCTAAAATTTTTAAAAAATTATATAATTTTTATTTTTGTTTTTTTTGTTTTATTAAAAAATAACTTCAAAAGGTTTTTTTTTTTATTTTTTTATGAAGGTTAAAATTAATAGAGAAATTATTATGTAGACCTACTACATATAAAAATAATATATATTTCATATTTATAAATATAAGAAATTTATTTGGCAAAAAAAAAAAAAAGAAATTTATATAAAAATATTAAGAATTAACCTAAAAAATACAGAACATCATATAATCTATTTATGTTATTAGAAACACTTCAAAACGTGAGTTTGTCTTTTTTATATTTAATTTATATACTAATTTAATTAGATAAAGTTATATGAAGCAAAAAATATTATTAATATCTTTTCAATAAAAATATAGACATAAGTTATATAATTAAGATATCTTATCACATGCTAATTTGAATATATAAAATAAGAAAATAATTAACAAAATCAATGGATTGATTGGTGGAATAATTTATAGATTATTCTCATTAATTGATAAGATACTATGTATTATATCTCCCAATATAAATATTGGTTTCAATGTATACCATGAAAATAGACACTTAAATGAAATAAATGCAGTCATTAGACTTTTATGTATACCAGGAAAATAGATACTTAAAAGAGATAATTTTAGGGAGAATGAGGAGTCTCTCTAAAACTCTAGAAAAAAGAGCAGTTTTATAAGAGACATGTTTCTTCCATTACGAAAAAAATAATCATTAAGAAAAAAATCATTATTTTTAAAATAGTAATGACTTTATCATAAGTTGTCAAAAATACTCTTATTAATTACAGTATAAATTAGAAAAATATCTCTCATATTTGAAAAATTACAGGATAAATTAGCTATTTTACTATTTTTTTTATTAGGTTGTTAAATAACTACTTATTTATGAATAAATTAACTTTTTTAATGGTCATATTTTTAAGAATAGAAGGAATATTTGATAAGAAACTTATTATAATTAGAGTATTTTTAAAGCAGTTTATGCATTTATTAAAATTTAAGTCACTTCTTATTTTTTCTCTTTACTGTGCATATCAAATCCTTTTACTAAAACTAGAGCAAGGATCCTATCTAGATTTTAAATTATATGTATGAAGTTTTATAACAATCAGTGAGTATTTTGTTCAGTAATATTATAATCATTTGTATAACTGATAAATTTCAAGTTAAAAAATTTATGGAACTAAGCTTAAAGAGAAAGAAAAAATAACAATAACTGTTAAATTTCAAGTTAAAACCTTACGGATCTTAGTTTAAAGGACGAAAAAGAAAATAAGAAAAGCAGCATATTCTTTATACATTTTATTTGGTAGGATGAGAGCACATATCTGATTGGGGTAAAATATGTAGAAGTGTAGAAAAGGCCAAGACTCATGATATATGTACGTCGCTTGTTTGAGTTACGAGGAATGGCAGTGTGATTTTTAGCATTTGTCTTGCGTTTTGGTGTTCGGATTCTGATTCTGTTTTCTAAAAGGTCGTATTTATAGTTTTGTCTCTTTTGGGATTTTCTGTACACTACACATTTTTAAGTTTTAGGTTTCAAGAAAAATTCAAGTTGGGTTTTTTTTTTTTTAAAAAAAAAAGTATACTTACAAATCATTAATGAATGTGTTGTGTATTCCTTCATTCTAATTATCGCTATTTTCAAATATGACACGATTTTAAAACAGATGAAAATAAAAAGTCACAAATCAAATGTTTAATAAAAATTAAATTAAAATTAAATTAAAATTTTAAATTATATTAAAAAAACATAATATATATATAATTAAAATTAAAAAACGTTATATAAGTAATTAATGATATTATTTAGAACAAATATAAATTCAAGATCATTATTTAGAAAAAATTATGGTAAATTAACTCACTAAATAACTATTTTGAAAGTCAAATCTCTGTTATGAACTGCATTTTCAATGTATTAACGTGCTACCTACATACATAATTGCCGTGTCGAAATAGATCTGCTTGTGCTAGCTTAGTTTTTTGAGTTTAGTTCAGCCATAGCTCCTAAATTTTGGTGTTGTTCCAACCATTATCCAGAGCTCAAGTGGCATCAGTAATAACATCGACGGTGGTTATTGATAGGGCAGAGAGCTGTAAAAGACATCTGTATAAACTTACCTCTTTTCTAGGTCTAGGGCCAAGACTATAATGGGCATCATGCCCAAGTCAAACTCTTTTGTGGGCAATTTATTGTTGGACCTTATGTCATTTTCTAATGTAAATTATTGGAATATCTCCTTGAGCATAATGTGTATTTTACTAAATTGGGCTTATTACCCTATTAATGCTAGTTATTTTTTTTTTCCAAACAGAAAAAAAGTGTTAGGTTTAATTTTCATAAAAGATTTTGAGTTAAATTCATCTTAATTTGAAGGAATTAACTATTCAAATAATTAAATTTTTATTAATTTATTTCATGTTAAATGGATTGTATTTAATTCAGGTCAAATAGTCATATTTAGATCAAATCAATAGATAGAGTGGTTAAATAGTAGCTTAGTCCTCGGGTTCGTCTTCAAGAGGATTGCGGACGAAATTTAAGTGAACAAATTGTAAATAGAGTCAAATTTGTCACATTTAAATAAAAATTATAATAAAAATAAACTACAACCGAGTTTCACCTTATTTCAGTGAAATCAATTGACTCCATTGAATTCATAATTTTTTAAAGATGAAAATAAATATTTAATTAATTGATAAAATAAAATAAAATAATATAAAATTGTAAAATTTTATAATATTGTAATTTCTTAAAAATAAAATCAAAATAAATTAGTAATACAAATAATAATATTAATAATCTTGACTTGGAAGACCAAATTGTGCTCAATAGCAAATAATAACCCCTATTTTCTTCTTTTTATAATTTTCTTGCAAGTTCGATTTGGACACAACATTTTATTTAAACAAAAGACATGTAAATTATAATCTATTTATATTATTACCTTTAAAAAAAGTTAATTTTGCTCCACCAAATTTTAATTTTTGAAAATTACTGATATTAAAATATATATACATTATATAGGTGGATTAGATAAGTGTGCGTTTGATATGATATTGGAAAATATTAAACTATCTTTAAAGTGAAAAAATGAATATACTATCAAATATTCATTTATTTTAAATCACTGTTTATTTGAATAAATCTTTTATAAACTTATATAATTTTTCCCTATGTACACATTATTATGTATTAAAAAATTATTTTGTATTTGATATAAATATATGTGTTAGGAAAAGAATTTAATTTCGAGCACTTGACACTTGAATTTTTTTTTCTATTCAGCTTATATTTTCTAATTATGTTGTTAAATGTCATGTATATTTTGATAATGCAAAAATTTTGTTTTATTATTTAAATCACTTAACACTTGCTATCCAGTTGTTTTACTGCTAAACAAGTAATAATGTCCGTTCTTGAACTTTCACAAATATTAAATTAAAATTAAAGAATTTGGTTTGGAGAGAATTTTTATGCTCGTTACTGAACCTTCATGCTCGTTACCGCCATACTTCACCAACAATTTAAGAAATTCACCAAAACATTCAAGCTGAAGTAATGCTCGTTATCAATTTGTAACAAGTGATACCCTTTGAATATCAAATTGGCATTTTCAATCCAAAGAAAAATTTTACATCGTTAACTGAAAGTCATTAACGTTACAGAATAAGGTAACGAATGATATTAAAAAGTAATTTATGTTACTTACCACTTTCAAGCAAAATTTGCAAAAATTTGACATTTCCACTTCAGTACAAATATATTTTTGAACCTAAAGGCAATACCTATATATCAAAGATGGTTCTAAGTGAAGATAGAATGATTTCTCCAAGTGCTCTTAAGTGAGTATTATGCACCAAAATCTAAATTATTTTCTTACTTTGCTTTTGAACACTTTATGCTTCAGCTTGTATCATTTGTGTTCATTTATAAAAGTTATTAAGCATATTGCCTATCCTGGTATCAACTTGTTTGTAAGTCTTAAGAGACATTAAACTTTAAACCTTCTTATAATCTATTGAGTGTTAGGCAAAATCTTAGGCATCTATTGTAAAAGTGAAATTTTAAAAATATATTTTAATGGAGAAATACCAAAAATCTATTGTAAGGGCAAAATCCCAAATCAACTAGGGTGTAAGAAATGATTAGGCTCAAACTTGATTATAGTGGAATTCTAATTCGAGGACTTAAGAGAATTGGACATAAGAGAATAGTTTGCTCCAGACCATTATAAAAATGGGCTAAGAATTCCCTATCCCTCACTCTCTTATTTGCAGTGAATCTTATTTGCATTGAAATTGATAGTATGTTGCATTCAAGGTGATAATTGCATTAGAAAATTTTAATCTTCTATTCAAACCCTCTCCCAACTCCTATTAGGAGCTTGGCCATATATGATGGTTTAACAATTAATATTAGAGTTTATGCTCTTGATTGCACAAAATCTAATGATTTTTAAGGCTAATGATCCATTATGATAGGTTTATTAAAAACTCCTTTCCAAGAGGGACATTGTAGCACAAGACCTCTATTGTTTTGTGGCACAAATTACAATCAATGGACTGTTAGGATGAGATTCTATATAAGGTTTTAAGGATATGACCTTTGGGAATTGTTAGAGAAAGGCCCATTTGTTCCAATAGAGAAAAACTCAAACAAGCCTAAGGATCCTTCGACTTACTCCTTCGATGATAAGAAGAAGTTGGCATTGAATGAAAAGGCTTTGGATTTGCTCTTTTGCTCATTTGATGAGATTGAATTGAATAGAGTTTCAGCTTGTGAAATGGTAAAAGAAATATGAAATGTGTTAAAGATGACTCACAAAGGCACTAGCTAAGTGAAGGACTCCAAACAAAATATGCTCACCATAAGATTTAAGAATTTCACTATGAAAGATGATGAAATAGTAGTAGGGATGTACAAGAGGTCCACTATTATGGTGAATGATCTTAAAGGTCTTGACAAGACCTTTACACACAAAAAAAAAAAAAAAAAGATAATTGTGAAGCTCTTAAGGTCTTTGCCAGATAAATATGATTCAAAGGTGGATGCGATTGAAGAATTGGGTTCATTGACCATTGAAGAATTGATTAAGAATCTAATCAACTATGAGATGAAGAAAAGTAAGAGGCAAGAGGCAAAAGAAAAAAAAGAGTATTTCCAACAAGGAGAAGTCCATTGCTCTAAGGATTTCAATTGAGGAAAATGGAGAATCCTCAAGTGAAGATGATGAACAAGAGATGTTGCTTCTTGTTAGAAGGTTTAGCAAGTTCAATAAGTTCATCTCCAAAGACAAGCTAAAAAAAGAAAATCTTTAGTAATGATAAAAGAAAGCAAGAAGAAAAATACATAGATGATATTATTTGCTATAAATGTAAGAAATTGGTCAAATAAGAATAGAATTTCTCTTGCTTAAACATAAAAAAAAAAAAAAAAAAAAAAAAAAGGATAAAAAGGAAATAGAATACACAAAGAAGGACATGTAGAAGGACAAAATATACATGCTCGTTACTAATTTGTAATGAACATTACCTTTTAAAGAGAATTGGTACTTCTAGTTGTGAACCCTTAATTTTATATCTCCAAAATTAAACAAAAAAAAAAAACAGAGAGAAAAGAAAGATAGCTTGACTTGCAAGTGCCACAAGGTAGCCTACAACTGCTGCCTATAGTATTGCAGGGGCACTATGCAGCAATGATGTCTTTTTCTATGTTTTTTCAATTTTTCTTCATTTTTTTTATTGAATCGCGCATCAAAACTTCATTAACTCATTCCCCATCCTTTCCACTATAAATACAAGCCCGTAACTTAGTTTTTGGATGCATATATTAGCCCTTAATCTCAAAGCAAGCAATATTATTGTTTTTGCTTGGTTTGAAAAGGAATGAGCACCCTAGTACTAAAATTTTCTTTTATTCTATTTTATTTTTTCATTTTATTGTTACTCCTTGCTTTGTAAAGCGATTTTGGGTTGCCATTAGAGATAGCTTCTCTCAACACTAATTGAGTTAAGTTCCTCATTGCTATCCAAGGCAAGTCAACCACCATCTAAGGTAAATTTATTGCCGATTGAAACAAGTCTCCTCCCTCTCAATGCCGCACAAGCACAAGATAAACTTCTTCTCCTTTCTCTTTTCCTTTTCATTATTTATTTTCATTTTCTCTCCTTGGGATTTTCTTTCTCCCTCTAAGGCTTCTTGTCTTCTTCTTGATTTTCTTCTCTCTCACTCTATTTTTAATTAATTAATTAAATTAGCTCATCTTAGGTATTTAGTTAATTAATCAATCAATCAACCAATTAATCAACTCAACTCGACTCCCTCTTAAATCAATCAACCAAAATATAATAAAATGGTTTGCCTAAACAAATTCTTTCACAAGAAAGGAGAATTGCGTGGACTATGGTTTCCATTTAAAAAGATACACAAGCATGCTTGGTTCAAGTAGTGAATCCAATTAAAATAAACCAACTTCTTCTCCCATCACTTTCTTCACACAAGGATTTTCTTTTATTTGTTAATTATTATAGGTTTAGTTTGGAGAATGTATGACTTCCTTAGAAACTATAAGAATTAGAGGAAATATCTCCTAAATTAGTTTTTATTGTAATATTTAATTTAATTTTCTATTTTATTTTTCTTTAAATTTTATTTATTTTGTGAATGAATGGAATGAATGAACATGCATCATAGATAAACCATATAATTCACAAAAATATTCTTTTAAGTAACAACTTTATTAAGTGCCAATTAAAATGAACTAAAAATCTAATCTATGAATTTTCTTTGGTTCCAAGACTAGTGCATTTTTTCTTTAGGATATTAATTAGAGTCTATTTGGTTTTTTTTTTTTTTTTTTTTTTTTTTTTTTTTTTTAAATAAGATAAACTTAAGGTGGTAACTATAAAGCACTTTTCAAAATCAACTAGTTCTACACACGAGGGTTTCACCATGAGTTCTTTCTCATAAAAGCATTTCAATCTCTTTTAGCATATCAGATCGATGCTCGAACGAAATTTCACACTAGTCCATAAACAAATTTCACGATCGTTACCTAAAAATCACTAATGCTACAAAGCAAAGTAACAAACATTACTAAAAAGTAACATGCATTACTTGTCCTTTTGAAATAAAATTTGCAAAAAATTTTATAGCCATTAAAGATGATACTAATATAAATAGGTCATTTTCACTTCAGAACAACTATATTTTTGAACTTAAAGTCAAGATTTATATATGGGAGATGGTTCTAAGTGAAGATGGAACTACTCCAAATGCTTTTAAGTGATTATTGTGCTCCAAATTCTAAGTCATTTTCTTCTTCTATTTTTTAACACTTTGTACTTTAACTTATGTTATTTGTGTTCATTTGTAAAAGTTATTGAGCTTAATTCCTATCATTGTATTAGCTTGTGTGTATGTTTGGAGAGACACTAAACCTCAAACCTAATATATCTATATTTATTTTGGTATTTTGCTATGTTTTGAGGAGGTGAAATGATTCTATGGTGGTTTTGGTAGGTTATGATGACAGATCAGTGGGTGGAGGAAGAAGAAGGCTTGAATGAATATAATTATGGAGTTTTGGACCTTTATGTAATTTTCTAGGGATTAAATTATAGTTATTTTTATTATTTACGCTCAAAATGTAGTTTGATAGAAAATTAGTTTATATTTTATTTATTTTTCTGCTTAAATTTAATTTAGTCTACAATTCTTTTAGTTTCAAAAAATTTCAATATACAATTAAAGATAATAAAAGAAATTTATATATGTAACAAAAACATTTAAAGAAAATAAACTAAATTAAATTAAATTTCTTTTTAACTAATTATATGATATAAGTTTAGCTTAAAATTGAAAAAAAAAGTTTAAATAGAAAGAACTGAAGAATGAGATATGATCGAATTGAATTGAACCAAAAGTACTAAGAACAAAACTGAATTAAGCCATATTTGTAGTTCTGTTCAACACAGTTCTTATTAGTTTCGATTTTGTTTCAATTTTCGAATTTTAAGGAATTCAAAATTTTAATTTGGTTTGATTTTTTTTGATAACTTAGTAGAATTGAATAGTGTTTAGCCCTAGTTCCAAGTCCTAACAAACAACAAATGTACAAATCAAGAAGCATTGGCCAATTCTTTTGGACATGATTAAGACCAGTGTTTTTAAAATCGAATTGGATCATTTGGTTCGACTAGATCGTTTGGTTTAACTATTTTTTGACTTATTTTAACCAGTTTTTAACTGATTTTAATTTATTTTTAACTGGTTAAATCTCGATCAATATAAATCAATTAAAAAATTTTAAAGAAAAAAGAGAAATAAAGATATTTTATTTAACTAGTCGAATCACTAATTTAACCACTTGAACTGGTTAAAACTAATTTAACCAGTTATACTGGTTGAATCATGAACCGGTGATGTAATTGGTTTGATCACCGATCTAATTTTTTAAAACACTGATTAGGACTTGCCATCCTTTAATCTTTCTAGATATATCTAAGTATTTTATTATTTTATTTTATTTTGAGTTGGGGTTAAACCTTATTATAATTTTGCTCTGGGCTCTGTTTTTTTTTTTTTTTTGGGCTAGAGGCTTTGGGCTACTTTGAATTGACTTTGCACAATGCAATGTTTTAAATTTTGGACGAACTATAATCAGGATAAACTATTATTTAGTTGTTAAAATTTAATTTAATTAATTAATTTATTTTTATTTTTTAAATAATTAATTTAATTTTATCATATTATTTAATTTTTTCGTCTAACTTTTTATTATTTTTTTATTAAATTTATAAAAAATGACTAAAATATCCTTATACGTATAATAAATATAAATATAAATTTAATTTAATTATTTAAAAATAAAAATTAATAAATTCAAATTAATAAAATTAAACAAAAATTATATAATAATCATTATAATTATTTAATTTTATTAATATAAATATTTTTTATTTTTATTATATATAATAATTATATAATTATATAATTTGATGATATTAAATGTAATTATTATATAAATATATAAAAATTATTTAATTTTATTAATTTGAATTTTTTATTTTTAAAAAATAAAAATAAAATTATATTTATTATACAAACAAGGGCATTTTTCATCTTTTTTACAAAATTTAACAGAAAAAATATAAAAACTAGACAAAAGGGTTAAATAGTACGACGAAACCAAAATTAAAAGACTAATCAATTCATTTCTCAAAAAATAAGGACAAATCAATTAATTAGGTCAAATTTAAAAAACTAAATAATAATTTATCCTCATAATTATTATAATGATATATAAAATTCTTTAGATTTTTTATTAGTGGTTGATTTCTTCTTATAAATATAAATTATTGATGAACAAATTAGTTGAAATTTATATTTTGAATTATATATGAATTAGAATGAAATAAAATATTGACAACGTAACTTGGTCGAAAAATATGAGGCACAATATGTTTATGACAACCAAATTTCCTCGTTGCAAGCCATAGCACATCAGATGTGAGATTGTTCGAAGGCGAAAGTAATCTGGTCAATAACGACCAGGAAATACCATGCTGCAAAAAATATTTATGAACAGTCTACGTTTTTGATCCCAAAAAGACAAAGCCTATGGCGACGATTGGTGCTCAGTTTTTTCTGGTCGCTAAAGACATTTTGCGATCGGATTTTGAGTTTTAGCGACCATTTTTCCCTTAGTTAATAAAGCCTTTTTCTAGCAGTGAGCAATATATATGGTTTCACAAAATGTTTAAGAAAAAAAATATACTATTTACAATCCTTAGTTTCCATGCGAATGATCTGCCTTTAATTAAACTTAATGCCACACGCAAAAGCTAGTCTATAATTCAAAAAAATAAAATGCTATTTGTAACACTTATAATTTTGAAAATTAGTAATTTTGAGCTTTATTTTGATATATCACATATGAAATTTTAGTTTTAAGGCAAACAAATTAAAGTTCAGTAGATAAATAAATTTGCAGGAATATTTTTTTATTTATGTTTAGATGAGCATTTAGAATAATATTTCAAAATCTAATATATAATTAATAATTCAAAATTATAATTGAAAATTTTGAAATTAATTCTTCTAGTTAGCAACATTTTCAACTGCCAGTTATAATCAAACTATTTAAATATAATTTTGGAAGGCCATATTAGAATCCAAAAAAAGGTTCTAACACTCTTACTATTATCCTTATATTTGTAATTGACTATAATGTGCTCTTATTCTCCTTATGTATATTTTAAAAAAAAAATCAAAATAAATATTCGTATTTCATAATAAATTTTTATTGATCTCATATATTATTTTTAACTTTTGAAAATTAGAAGATTTTTTAATTAATCTCCTTATTATTTAAATTTTTTAATATATTAAACTCTTTCAAACACAAATATATTATGTTGTATTGGCTTTACGTTGTATTAGTTTTATTATTTTTATATATTATAAACAAAATAATATTTTTAATTAAAGAAAAAAAGTTTTTGAGAAAGATAGCGAATAATTTAAACTATGATCTTAAATAATAATAAAAAAAAAAACTTACACTATATTACTTTTTATAAGCTAAATAATAAATTTAAAAGTACAAATACCAATACATATTTTGAACTTTTATTAATAAATTTTTGTAAAAATTTATCTATAATATCACTGCTTTTTTTTTTTTTAAAAAAAAAAAAAGTTAGAAGGAAATAGTGCTAAAAAAATAGTATCACCAGTACTATTTACCATTAATATTATTTTGATTAAACATTTAAAAATAAAATTATTTTTTAAAAGAGGTATTATTGAAATAAAAAAATTTTGTGTCTAAGAAAATTAAGATGTATTAAAAAAGATTTTTCCCTCTTCTTTGTAGGAGTTAATAAAAAATAAATGTGAAAATTAATAAATAGATTCTACCTTTAGAAATTTAAAGTGATTGAGATGAAGTCAATAAATATGAAATGCTAATTTTTTTTAGAAGTTTTCTTAAAATTTACATGAAATTAATAGTGCATTATAATCAATTATAGAGATAGAAATAATAATAGAAGTGCTAAAAACATTCTTTGAAGGGCCAATATCGCCTCCCTAATTTTTTTTTTACTTTATGATTTTTCACAATGGGTAGAATTTTTAAAATTTCATTTTCAGACAATAAAAATTTTTAAATTTTAATATATTAGTAATAAAAAAAATTAGTTTTTAATTTATCACTTTGGGAGGGTGTGATAACCCATTCAATATTTAAAATTAAAATTTTCAACATTTAATTATTTTAAGTTTTTTGATAATACTTGTCTTAAAAATTTTAATTAAGCTAAAAAAATTACTTAAAATTATAAGTTAAAATTTTTAACTTAAAATTTTTATTAAATATAATAAGTTATTAAATTTTTAAATATTTTTACAATTTAAAAATTATATCACTTATTTTATTTAATACTTAAATTTTCAACAATTATTACTTAATTTTACTAAATATCCCTTTCATATCTATCCCAATCTTTTCACGTATGTTTATATATTGTTTTACACAAGTTTGTCTTTCCCTTGAATTGTGTTTACTATAACATGTAAATCCAACACATATAAATACTTTTTATGACCTATGCTGAGCCTAAAAGTTAAAATAATTAACCCAACTTGCCAAAAATAAACAAACAGATTGGGTCACATACAAAAACTTTATTTGTTCTAGTTTTATCCAACAAAAGGAAAACAAAAAACATGTTCCCTGCCTTTTATATCAAATTTATAGTTAAAGCTAGCTGTAATAATGATTATTGATACCAAGTCAACCGAATTAGTGAACCTATCACTATATTAGTTCATAATAGTTGAACCACAGGAGAAGCAGGTTTAAACTGTAAGATCCTGATAGAGCCGCATATGCCTCAGCCATAAACGGTTGTAATAGAAAAAAATGTGGGGATACTCCATGATCTCTCATCTGCATAATCTCATTAATTCTGAAATCTTTTCCTCCACTATTGATACCAAGCTACCATAATGATAGGACATATGGGATAATTTTGGCTAAACCATTATCGAGCTAACAATTTGCATATATTCGATCAGTTGGCAGAGCAAAACAAACCTCCACTACTACTCAAATCATGGGATCATACATAATCTTTCATATCCCATGATCCCATAATAACAGCAGAGGCGGACACACATAGGGCTCAATGGGAGCAGAAGCCCCATTGAATTGTGAATGGTACGAGATCAAGATGAGGAAGGATGGGCTGGATCTTTCTTGCTGAGCCTTAAGGAATGTATCTACAAAGAAGAAAACGATAATCAAAGGGGAGTCAGGTCCTTCACCTGGCAAAAACCTTCCGATGATCAAGTCAATATTGATATTAATCCCCAAGAAAAGATTATTCCTTCTTGAGTTTCATAGTATTTTTAGTGAGAGAAAGGAGGTGAGAGAGTATAAAATTCTATCTATCTGGGCTTGAGTTCCTCTTCCTCTTTTATATGGTTCCGTATGAGGTAAGACTGACACTTTTCTTTGAAAAGGGATGTTCTCTATCATTTAACTATATCGTCTAGTGAAAGTAGGTGTAATGATTGCATTCCTCAGAGGTGTTTGGTAAGAGAGGTGTCAAGATAGGGTGCAGATTACTTAAGAATATGTCTTTGTGTCAATTGATGTGATACGTCAGCAGTAAGCTTCGGTATTGGCTTATTCAGCAAATTACTTGACAATGAAGCAACACAAGTTCATTTAGAGAGCCTTTGGACTTAGGATAATTGAGGATTCGGCCAATGAACTTCGTTCATCCTTTTATGATCTTGGAAGACATAAGGTGATAGTGGGTCTTGATCTAAATGAGCCCATATATCTTTTAAGAGTCATTTTTATTCCTCATCAAATTGTAATAGCCAATTTAATTTTTTATATCTACCCATATCAAATGTAAGTCTAAATTTTAAAGTCAAGTCAATTTTTTTTAATCTAACCTTCTTTTCTTTCATTTGTCTCACTTCAAAATGTGATTAGATTATTAAAGTTTATTTAGTTGAGTCTTATAAGTCTAAAGGTTTCTCATTTTTTAAAAATAAAATATTGCTAGTTAGCATTGTAGATAATAGAGTAATCAAATGAGCATTGATAAATAAATGTAACAAACTCTTATATATTAACCTCTTTTTTCATTCTTTGTAAATACTAGTCTAGGATAAACTGAGCTATAAATTAGTAGTATTATCGTCAGTCCTCACTCACTTCAAATCTTGTGTCCGCCACTAAATATTAGCAATCATTTTTTCATGATAAGGATTTTAAAAACCCTCTAATGGTTCATTTAGGTATCATCTACTCCCATTTTAATTTCTAATAGTTCGACATACTCATTTACAAGTTTTTCAATATATTAACTTGACCGCTAAAGTCTCCCTATTAGAGAATACTCCTACTGATTTAGCCATTGTTTTGCAGATCAACCATTCAAGACTTTTTTAGGAACTTTGGTATCATTTAATATGCTGAACGTAGATACTAATTTTAATACCAAGTTCCTTAAAATAGAACTACAATGGAGTATGAAAGTGACTCATCACACAATCCTCCAGCATCTATTCCACCTCCTGGCTAGGTTAGGTGTTCAAACGTACCATTGACTGATGCTATAGCCGATTTAACAAATTTAACCAGAGAATTGAAAGAAGCCTTTTTTTTCCAAAATAACCTACCTCATCCAGACAATCAAAAGAACCAAGAGATCCACTTGATAGCAAGATAGATAATGAAGCAGTCTCCCTACCATATTATGCCTCCTCTCTATTAGTATTAATCCTTGGGGTAGTTTGCCATTGGAACTGCTACGGTTGTACAAGAATACCTACTTAGGGGCGACCTATTTTGATTGGATTTCTTTGGCCTTTCATTGTTGCAACATAGGATGGTGTTCTATTGGAGATGCACCATGAGACTCCATATAGTTTAAGAAATTCCTAGAGGATTGTCCAACGGGCTGGTTGAGACTAGCAATAATCTCTCAATAATTGTTTTCTTCCTTGTGTTTCAATTAATTTTTGTAATTTTGTCAAATTGCAAATATTATTTAGAATTAAATGAAAGAAGTAGTTAATTTATATAGAATTAAGTTGATTTATTTTTTTTTAATTAATGAGGTTTTTTTCAATAACATTAGAGTTATTTGCAAATTAAGTCGTCAGATTTTAAATTCCATTATAAATTGAAGATAAATTTTAAAAAAATAAAAAAATCTTTATATTATTTGAAATATCAATTAAATTTCATAAAATTATTTTTTATGAAATTTAATTTAAAAAAAAGAGTTATACTTTTAAAATATTATTATTTTTACCGAAACGTAGGCCCTTCCAGAAGTGGGTGGTCCAATAACACTGAACCGATGTGTGCATATTGTGAGTTAATTATGGCATATGATCATACAAATCATACATGTCTTGGATTTATCATATATGAAATGTCAACTTCTGTTGAAAAGCAATAATTCTATTCATGCAATTGACTTGTCATCTTCATCAATTTTGTACATAGAAAATTACAACCATGAATTTTCCAGGTTCTGTTTTGAATTCTTTTTCTATATATATGTATAAGGTAATTTTAGTGGCAATTATAAGAATTTACATACAAATTTATGCATAAATTATTGACATACTGTGGTTAAGATGTAGTACAATTAACAATAGTACTAGTGCCCTTCTGAAAATGTAAGACACTCACTAACCTTTTACTAATAATTGAAAAAGCCCAAATAAAAACATATATATATATATATATATATATAATTAAACCCAAACCTTTAAAAGAAATTACAATTATACTCAAACCTTTTAAAATAGAATTACTTTATCCTAATTTTGAAAATTAATTATAATTATATCCATTTAATAAAAAAAATTACATTTGTAATTTTTTAAAATTGAGAATAAATTGATGAAGAATTTGGTAGAATTGATTTTTTTTTTTTTAGAAAAATACTATGAATCTTCATTCATATTATCTAAAAATAAAAATATAAAAGCATATATACATCAATATGTCGTGCCGAAAATATTAATAAAAAATTACCAGTGAAAAATATTAGTTAAAGTCATCAGAAATTTGGTCAGCATTTTCACCAGTGTAAAATTTGCTAAAAATTAAGAAAATGTGATCTAATTTGTCAAAATTAAAAATTCGTACAAAAATTACGAATTTCATGAAAGTTCATATTTTTTTTTTTATAATTAACCCAATTGAATTTGGTGATGAGAGAATGAAAAATTAATAATAAAATGGTTAAAATTCATTTTAATTTTAGTCGTATAGGTAGAATTGCAACTGATTTTTAAAATTAAGAAAATTATAATTTTTTAGAAAAAAAAAAAGTTGTCATTAGTCCTTATGATTATTACAAACACACACACATTCTAAAGGTTATGGAAAAAAAAATCTACTATAAGTATGAAAAATAGCAAGTACTAGTGATATTTATTTTCTGTTTATCACTAACTCATGCAATTGATCTGTTTTCTCTTTAACTAGTGATTCATCAACATGAATAATTAATAATGAAAGTGAACTAATATTACAAGTGCTTGCTGATGGAAAAAGGAAAAAATAAAATAATTGAATTTTTTTATATTATAGAAAATTGAAAATATTATTTGTTACAAATTTTTTATTAATTTTATTTTTTCAATTAATATATTTTTTTATTTGTCACAATTTCTTTTTATACATCAATATTATAATATATACCATTTCATCACACCATATACTCTCTCCGTTCCATTTCAAGTTTCGCTTTAGAAAAAAAATTCACGTTCCATTTTAAATGTTACTTTTATAAATTCAAGATATTATTAATTAAAAAATTTCAAATTTATTCTTATTTATTAAATCCTCCTAATTTTAGTTAATTTACTCATTTTCTTTTTTACTATTATTGAAAAAGGGTAATTAGATAAATTACTATGAATTTTTTATAAAATTTATAGTCACTTCTCTATTCTTACACGACACTTGATCTAGAACGAAAGGAGTAATATATTGATAAAAAAACAATATTTAGGATATGTGTAAGCTTGAAAATTTCAACAAAATTTCTTATATTTAATTTAAAAACTAATGTAATTGAGGTAAATAAAATGGGTAGAGGTGCGATTTATTTAAAATTTCTCTACTGCAAGTGAATTCTTGAAATTCCTTAAAACTTCTAAATGCAATCCTTGTCTAGCTATAGTTGCTCACAAATCATTAATTATATTTTATTTAGTTTGGAAAACAATGAAATTACACTCTAGATATTTGAAATCTTTAAAAAAAATATCTAGAATTTTATAGTTCTAATTCCATGGAATTACTTAATTATATTTTAATTAAATTTTATAAAAAAAAATTGTTAAAATTTATAAACGAATTATATTCATTAAACTGAATTCCATGTATTAATTAATGTGGTAAAAACTAAATGTGTAAATATGAATAGTATTCATTTGGTTGTGAATATAATAGTCAAAGTGTATATTTCCTTTTAGGAAATACAAAAAAATACCGTGTGGTTTAAGTATTTAATTATTAGAGGCATGTGTGACTTATTTTAATAAAATGAGCCATGCGATATATTCCGTTAACTCAGGAGAGATGAAAAAAGTTAATACAATAACAAGTTTACAACATTATAATATTAATATTTATAATTTCTGTGGGATATACTACACTTAAAATTAAAAGAAAATTAAAAAGGAATATTAATACTTACACTATAATATCATAAAATTATATATATATATATATATATATATATATATATGTGTGTGTGTGTGTGTATATACATACACACAAATATACACACACACACATATATATATATATCTGGCCACTACGAATAAAAAAAAGAATTTTTTAAAATTTTTTCTTAATTTTTTTAATTTTTATTCCATCAAAATATACAAAAAAAAAAAGTCTAAAATTAATATTTAACTTTTTTTTTTTTGAATTTTAATGAATAAAAATATTTTCAGATATAACTTAAAAATAAATTTTACGGGTCATTCTCTCTTATCTCATCCAACAATAATCTATAAATGTGTTAGGGATTTGCTACTTTTCCATGCTAGAGCTGCATAATCAATTATACTAATACCATTCTTTTAATTGTAATAATCTAGCTAAGTACAGATGAATAAAAAAGTTAATCTTCCCAAGAAACATAAATATATAGGCTCTATCCAATTAAGAGCACAATAAAAATTAATAAGTAATTGTGATAAATTTTTAACAGTAATTCAATTTTTTTTTTTTTAAAAAGAGATTTTTTTATTATTATAAGCCATGAAGATTTTATTTAAATTAAAAAAAAAAATTATAAGAAAACCCTATAATAATTGAAAGCTAATTACCCATCAACCTTAAAAACCCTAAGAACTATCTAAAAGCAACAGATCTAATCTGAATATAGAAAAACCATTGGAAACATGGAAAGAAAGATACCAGACTTGCTAACCCAAAAGCAAAAACATCAAACTTGCCATTCAGAAAATTTGAAACACCAACCTAAAAGGAAGACCATAAAAAAATTAAAAAAAAAAAAAAATCTCCAAAACCAAAGATCACCACAACAGCCCAATATAAAACCTTACAAACTCTTGCACTCCTTGCTAAAATAAGGGTAGAGAATATTGAAGAAAATCAATCTTAAAATTAACTTGAGATGAATTGCTTGGATTAAATCTGAGTTACCTCAAACTTGAAACTAACAACTCAGATGCTTGTTGATTCTGAAAACAGATTGAAAAAGTCAAATCCATATCAAAGAGATCAAATTTATCATCAAAACTTAGATCTATCCAGGATAATGAAACCAAAGAAGATGATGATCCTATCAATCCCAAAGAAATTGGATAGAGATGACCATAAAAATCAAATGCAGGGCTTGACTTCTCAATGAGATGGAAATTAAGTATAAAGCTGACAGCTAGAGTTGGGTAAGGAGAGAATTCTTGCAGTACCGGAAAATCGCCCACAAAATTAGATGCATCAATTAAATTCCAAGAACACCATTTAAATATTCTTAATTGATTCCATTTTCGAAGGTTATGAATTGAGCCAAAAACATTATCTCGTCTGAAAAGAGTAAAAACCCTTTACTAATAAATTGCTTGAGCAGCTTGTCTCCACAAATCAGAATCTTCTTTAAACTCACTACAAAGAGTATTAATCAAAATGAACACTTACATATAAGTCAACTCGATACAAAAAATATATATATATATATATATTTTTTTAAACTCTCTACAAAGAAAATTGAAGACTCTTACATATAAATTCAATTATTCATTCGATTCAGCTAAGTTTTTAACAATGAACTTAAGCGTGAATCTTTTAGAATCTCATGCCGCTTGTGAAAAAGTGTAAGTCATATAAATTGGCACGTCTTTACAAAATTATTATGGTTTTATGAAGGAATGTGTCATGTCCCTAACCGTGTGTATATATATTAAAAAAAAAAAAACAATGAACTTAAAATATCCTCTTTTTTTAATAGAATTAATACATATTTTCTCTCCTAAACTTGGCTTTGTTTATTAAGTTTTTAATTTATTATTTGCATACTTGTGATTGTTTATTAACAAAACAAAAAACAAAGAAAGATATCAAGAATTATAAATTTTTTCATTTTTATTGGGATCATAATTATCACATAGAAAATTCATATCCATTTTTATATTCGGGTAACAAATTTTTAATGTGTTAATTTTAATTTTTATTTTTAAGTACCTTTATTTCATTTATTATCTTTACAATTCTTTATATATAAATGCATCTTTCTTTGAATTTATTTTGATTTACATTTTGACAATTTTTTTTCCGCTAACTTATTTTTTATTCATTCTTCTTATTGCAGGAGACGTCATAGCAAATGAGCTCAAAATGTTCAATACCAATGATTGTTAGCTTATTATAATAGAGTTGAAGCCAATTTTAGAGATTTTTTATTTTATTCTTTTTCACTATATGTAAAGCTATTCAATTTTTGTTTTTTTTATCGTTTGATGTATATAGAATATAAATACATAATGTATTTAAAATGTCTAATTAAATGTATACTTTTATTCAAGATCATTCTTCCAAACTTATTAATATTTTTTATTATTAGTAATTAAATTATTTTGTTAAAAATAATAACTGAATTACCAATATATATATATATATATAGACAAAATGTATTTTACATTTATAACAAATATATTTTGGTCATTGTTAATATTTTATAACAAATTTATTTTTTCATAATATCTTATTTTGTCACTAGAAAATTTATTATATGGTGATAAAATTAGGGGTGAACACGGTTCGGGAGAATCCGGAAATTTTTAAATCTTTGAAACTCAACCAAATTTTGGAGATTTCAAAATTGAATCTCCGAAACTGTATCGTGATATAATAATTTCCGTACCAATCCATTCCAATTTTTCGGGACGATTCAGTACGGAGATTCGGGCTTAACGAGAAGGTTCGGTACGGAATAGAATGGAACGAAGATTTGAAAATTTTTTATTTTTAAATAATTAAAATATATATTTTTTCATCTTAAACTAATTTGTAATATCTGAAAATTACTTAAAATTTTTATTATATTTTTACTTTATTTATGATTAAAATTATAAAAATTAATGCTTAAAATTGATTGAAAATAAACTATAATATATAATACTATAAATTTAACATTATCACCAATAAAATAATAAGTCTTAATAATAAATTAATAATATAATGGTCTTAAATTTTTAAATGTGAGATTATAAATTTAAATCTATTAAAGAAATAGCATCAAATTTTTACATAAAATCATTACATTATTTAATGATTGACTTAATTAATTATATTGACCAATTAAAAAATTTGATGGAATTATCACTGCTTTAAAATTGTATAATCAAATCGATATTGTTTTATTATTGGCCAAAATTAAAAAATTTCTCATAAGACAAAATAATTTTTTTTTTTTTTTGTTTTTAACCATGATATATTATTAATATTAGGATTATACAAATTATTAAATTTTTATGAAATTTTAAAATAATATTAATAATATATAAATTATTAAATTTTTTTTTTAAAGTTTAGCTTACACTTATAAAGTTGTAATATAATAACTAATTTGAAACTGAAATTTTATAATTAATAAAAAATAAATTTTACATATACATTATTAAATTTCCTTAAAATATATTGCTAATTCAATATCAAATTATGTGTGTGTGTGTATATATATATATATATATATATTCTTTTAATTGGTTCTAGTTTCGGTTCTTCGGTTCAAGACAGTTCGGTATGGTTTTTGGTACGGATAATTACTAATCTCCAAAACCGTACCAAAAAATAATTTCGAGACAGTTCGGTTTGGAGAAAGTCAAATGGTCAACGGATATTTTCGGTTCGGATTTTCGGTATGGTTCGGTATCTCCAAGTCCCGTGCTCAGTCTTAGATAAAATACTATTTTTTTTGTGATAAAATATTTTCTTATTTTGACAAATAATTTGTCATAGCAAATTAGTTTACTTTGTCACAATATGTTTTATTTTATCGTGAGAAAATCTTATTTTGTCACAATAAGCTTATTAAGATAAGCTTATTGTTACCAACATGTTGACAAGCTAAATTTGTCATCAAAAATGTACTTTGACAAAATTAACTTTTATTGTGACAAATTAATTTGTTACAACAAGCTGATTTTCTTGTAGTTAGTTAAAAAAACAGTATTATATCTGACAATTTTTCCAACTCAACTCGCATGAATCACACAAGCTTCATTAATGGATATTTAGGAGGTCAATGGTTAACATTTGTCAAGTTTAAATACTAAAATGATTATTTTAAAAAGACATGGAGCCAAGTGACCAATGGTACCAAATTTAGAAGGAAAATATGCATTAAATGTTTTTAATAATTAGTTTAAATATATCATATTATATTATATTATATTACATTATATAAAATTTGATCGAATCCACCTTCAAACTTTACATATTAGGCCGTCGTCTAGACAGCATATAATTCAAGCTCATATATACAAAAACAAAAAAAGCTTATACATATATAAATTTTATAACTTCAAAAAGAGAATTACATGTTTAAAATTTCAAAGTGCAACTAATTGTTGCACATACAAGTGATCTAGAATACAATTAAGTAATGAAGAGAAAGAAACATATTGAAATATCCGTCTTAAAATTAATACAAATTAAGAGTTAATTACAATGCTTAGGAGGTAACTGCCTAAGTTACTTCCCTAATCTTAACTAATAACTGCTAGTAAACTTAATTACTAGTAAAATTAATTAATTATATTAATTAGAAGCCCTACAAATTAATATCCATAATATATCCCATGTTTATTTCCAAAAAACAAGAAGCAAGAAAACATGGTATTATGTTACATACTAGTTCTAGAAGTAGTTAATATTTTAGAGTGTTATTTATTTGTTGATGCAAGGAAAAGCAGTTGATCCCGTGGAGGACGTCCCTCTTAACAAATCTGCCTTTCATTCTAGGCCTTTTCTCTGCATTCAATTTCCTTACCTCGTACCTTATCTTCTTCGAAAACAATCTTGTCCTTCTCTTTTCTTTATACCTCAGTACTCTTGCTTCTCGTCCTCCATTCCCACCTCCTGTATGTCCTCCACATAGGGGACGGTGATGACCTTCCTTAGGGCATGTACCCTATAACAAAATCACATATAATTTAATTAATAACATATTCAATTAATCACGTATGTTATTAATCAATTTCAAAAAATTTCTTTCATATTGAAAATTCTTAAAGAGAAAAAGACTATCGATCTATCATACTTCAAATCTTTAACTTTGTATATTGTGAGATAGATAATCTCCTACTAGAATTTTGCTGGAGAAAAAGAAAAGTACCATGCAATCAGGCCAGCAATCATCAGGATTGAGCTCTGGTGGTCGGCGTCCATTTGTCCATGGAGAGCCATGGCTAGCCCAAGCAGTTATAACTGCTTCATAATTTAACCTCAAAGAAACGTTTCTTCTCATTTCTTTCTTGTGTTCTTCACTGCAACTTATCAGTACTCCTTTATCAGCAGCTGGTACTACTTTTTCCTCCTCTTCTTCATCTCCTGTCACCGGTGACTCATAATTAAAACTCCAATCCATTAATGATTCTCTTCCCATGTGATCAAAAGCAATTGAATCCATTTCTTGTTCATCTTTAACCTTCATCACTAACTTATTGTGATCATTATTTTCTTGATCTTTATTATTATTGCAAAATTCTAACAACCCTAAATCTTTAATATCAGGAGAATCATCATCAAGTCCTGTTGTGAGTAGATTCTCAACATCTGCAGCAAACTCGGCAAGATCCATATCAGATGGTAAAAATCCAGCAGATAAATTACCCAACTCACAACTTCCTTCTTCTTCTTTTCCGCAACAACCATCAAAAAACATATTTTCTTCATTTCCCATGGCTATTTCGTTTCCTTCTAAGTCATCTGTACATAGCTCCACAGCAAAAGGATCAAACACAGGGACTCGATGCAGCAACTGATCGTCATCTTCATCAGCAAAAATACTATTACCCTCTTCTTCGCTACCAATCTCTGGAACAAGAGGAAGAAGAAGAGGAGGAGAATTATTATTATTCTTCGAGTTCAAGACTTTCTCTTCATTTGTATGATGTTGTTTATATATGGACTTGTTATTGTTATTGTTAGGCCGCGGAGTTCTTGCCTTTCTAGTGAACCCTTGATGCCAAGCTGGCGGAGAGTCTATAGAATCACTTGTCTTAGATGATGCAGACTCGAGCCGGACCCTTTCGTGCCTACTGGCTAATAGGTTTGCAGAATGGACTGATTCATCACAAGATTGGCAAAGAAATGCATCGTCTGCAGCGCAAAACCACCGTGCTCTTTTCTTTGAACAGCTATCGCAAGCTCGAGCTGTCTTGCCGGAAAGGGCATTTGCCAGTTTTCTTTCAGCGATCATCGAAGAGAATTTGAATTTGGGTGTCTGAGAAAGAAAGTGAAACTTTGTGTTTGTTATGCAGCCAAATGATGAGTGACCGTTAGAAGGAGTATTGGGGTAGTGGTTCCTCTATGTATTTATTCAGGGGGGCCAAATTGATACAATTATTGTTTAGAAATAGCAATGTCCTTTCATGGAATATGACCCACAATTGTGCTTTTCTTCTGTTTTTTTGTTTTTTTTTTTTTTTTTATTCTAGGGAAGAGATGAATTTACAATGTTAGTCAAATTAAAATATAAATTAGTTTGTAATGGTATAGAATAAGAATATGCATTACAACCAGAATTTTTAAATAATAGTTTTACGTAATGTATTGGTATCAGAATTAATGTAATAAAATCGAAATGAATTATGCTGAATTGGCTACTACTATTTTAAATTTTTAAAAATAATTAGCAAACTAATCTAGATCAAGAAGAAATATACTGTAATGTGCAAAATGAGATATTCTAAATTAATAGATACTTAATTAAATATAATTTAGACTATAAAAACTCAAATTACATAATATATTTATGAATAATACATATAACAATAATTAAATTACATAAATTTCTAATAAAAGAGTCTCGGCTTAAAAAATTTAAATTTTTTTGATAAACTAATCTTATTTTATTAATTCACAAGGTGAAAAAAATCAAATTATTCAAGATAAATAAGTTGATAAAAACAACTTTTATTCTAAGCGAATAAAGCAATATTAATAAATAAACAGACAACAAGATTGGCTGGTCATCATTGAAAAAAATATTGTTGAGGATCTTTATTATTTTATCCGCCGTTAAACTCATTTTATAAAGACCATCAATAATGTTCCAAATATACTTAAAAAGGAAAAAACTTTTATATAAACAATGTAAAAACAACATACCAATAATTTACATTAAAAAAATAAAAAATTTAAAAAATATAAAATAATAGCCTTTTTGGACAATATATTCATAAGTTATATTGATTAAATAAAAAATTCTAAAAATTTAATAATAATAATTTTTTTTTCCTAATACGTTACATTCGTATCACTTAATAACGGCTGTATGAGTATGTATCGGATGGTTCAATATCGATTAAACACTAATTTTCATTAACACATGTGTAATAGTTGAATAAAATATTAGACTCCTTAAAAGCTTGTACAAAATAGTTGATATGTAATGTATCAACCATTATTTAAAACCATGATTACAACTATATATTAGAATACATAACTCAACAAAAAATTTATATAATCAACTAATTAATTTTAAAATTGAAATTGGATTGAGTTGAATTGAGACCAAGGGTATATTTGATAGAGAAGTTAACCTTATTTTTTAAAAAAAAATAATTTTAGGTATTGTAAAAAAATAATTTTAGAAAGTTATTTAACTGTTTGAAATTTTTATTTTTAAAATTGTGAAATTCATTTTAAATATAAATTTTAATAAAATATTATTCAATGTAGTATTTTTCTCAATATCAGTGTTTTATATATATTACAAGCCCATGCACTTTTGGTGGGTTGCTTAAGGGGGTTAGGGGTGGGTTTGATTGCCCTTTTTGGGGCCCAGGAATTGGTCTTATCTCAGTGTTGATTGGCTAAAAAATGAAGATAATCCCAAACTCTTGAATCTGATTGGTTAGCTGTCTAATGAAGGGATTCCTAGTGGAACCTAATGGGCATTTTCAAGGGTCCCCTATTCTTTCTCACTCTATATGGAACATGAGAAAGACCCATTTGTTGGTTAGTCACAATATTTCCAATAATTCCTCATACAAATTTAAAGCTCTTGTTTTGTGGTCCAATTGGGTAGCTTTCAACACTCTCTCTGTTGTGGTTGGTTTCAACTCTCATTCTCTCTTTCTCTCTCTCTCTCTCTCTTTCTCAACTAGAACAATTTTATTCTCTAGTAGTTGATATGCATGGCAGTACATGAACTTGCTAGTTGGGGCTTCACTTTGCTATATAGGAAATGCTTGTTATATTACTTTATTTAAGGTTTCAAATGGATCTGAGCCTAGAATTTTAAGGGGTCCCATATGTAGAAATTCAATTTGCACCTCAAATTAGGTTTCAAATCAATTTAAGCCAGAAATATAAACATAATAAAGGGTCCCACTAATATGCACCTCTAATCAGTTAATAATTTTTTTCAATTTATAGTTTAATCTTATTTTTAATATCAATTTGGACTCTTAGACATATAATAATTAAGTTTAACTTAATTAGGGATGCTTGTTTGATTAGAAATCAACATAACTAATGCATTGAAGGGATCAATTAACCATTTTATTAATCCTTTTGTTTGATTACAAATTAACATGAAAGATTTGTTTGGGTTATTTGAAGTTTCTTCTTGCCTTACAAAAGAAAATGAACATTATGAATGATTAATGTTGACATTAAATTAGGTTTTATTTGGAAAAACTGATTTGAAAACATTCAATTCAGTTCAATTCTATTAATAGAATTAAATTGAATTCTTATATATTTAAATATTTGCATGAATAGATAATGAATTCAATCTATTTTATTTTCTTAATTGTCTTTATTTATTTAAAAAATAATTAATAATATTAGGACTTTAGGAAATTATGGTATATATTTGTACAATCTAACTATAAATAAAGTCTGAATAAAATTGAATTTTTGCAAATGACCTTATTTACATTACTTTGAAATTAATTTTTTTTTACGCTAAAAGAATTGAATTTTATAAATTATGTTTTTCAAACATAAAAATTAGTAAAATAAAATTCATTTTAATTGTATTCCTATATAATATGAGTTTCTCAAAGAGGAGTTGAGTGCTTATTTATAATATGAGACAATAGAAAAGTTAAAAACAACCTGATGATAAAAAATGTTGTGGGCATAGGGGTGGAGCGGTAAATAGGGATATGGTGGCAGTGGGGCATGTTGAGAATCAAGATACAAAATCTTGATTTTTTTTTTTTTTTAAATTTGGACCAACTAATGTAAAGATCTATTCATAAAAGGAATTATAATATAGACTGTAATGAAATATAATATAAAATAATTAAATATATTATTATATTTTATTACGATATACCAACATACTCTAAATTTTTTTATTACATCCTTAATTGACAGTTTGACACCATAGTTTCTAGCATGAAAAATAATTATGCATATATAATATATATTGTTAGATTTTTAATTGGTATCTTATTTATTTTTTATTTATTTAGTTGTAATAAATAATATTAGGAGTCAATTTTCATAATTGCATTAAATTTACTTTTTGTTATTATCAAAGCCAAATATACTTCACACTGATATTAGAATTCACAAATTAAAAGTTATTTCATTTATAATTTGATATATATAAAGAATCAAGTCTGATCAATAACGTGAAAACACGTATATTAACCAAAACATTGCGACCATAATTGCTTGGCTGATAGAAAGAATGTCAACAATTTGATCAGACTCGATCGCATGTAAATTGGGCCGATTGCATAGATAATAACTGAAATAATTGAATGTAAATATGGTGAAGGTAAAACTATACCCTAATGTAATATAACTTGCAAATGAGGCTTTGGTATAACTGATATCATTGCTAGGATTGTGAGTTTCAGTTTATGAATAGAAAAAGAAAAAATAAAGAGAAAAAAAAATCATATAAAAGACAAGATCTATGTAGTTTAATAATTTGTCTATATCCACAGAAAGTTCGATATTTTTTTATTGAGAGAGTTAATGGTGACTACAGTATATAATAAATTAGTGTTTCAATCATTTTAAATAACAACTAGTTGACAAAAAAAATATATAATTACCCTTAGTCTTCAACACTTTGCATCTTCACCATTTTTTTTCTGTTGAAATTCTGAGTGTAAACTGACTATAAGTTATTATTTAATAGTAACATTATAACTAGGTCCTAAGTTCCATTTCCATTTTATTGACTTATTGTTTCTGTTAATTTTTTTTTATTATTATTATTTAGTTGATTTGTTTGATTCATTCCTTACTTGGATAATAAATTATAGGACAATGGAGATAAGAAAATATAAGTTCTTATAAAAATATTTTAATAATATTACATATTCAACTTAATGAGTGTATTAGCATAGTAATAAAGTGAGACCATTTAAAAAATATATGTCAAGATTCGAATTTCACGACATTAAATTATCCTCCTCAAATGCTAAAAAAAAAAAAAGAAATAGTATATATACAATTTAATAATAAATATGTTCAAAACTTCCTTCCTGATAATAGGTCATGTTCAATGAAAGAACTATCTTCAAGGGTTAGGAGTCCAAAAGTTTCTAAAATTAAGAAGTTTAAATTTGGATAAATTTACAAATAAATTGATGATTCTCCCAATATTGCATTTTAGTTTTTTTTGTAGAATTGTAATGCATTAAGAATTAAAAAAACAAGAATTAAGAATTAAAATGTAGTACATTTTAGTTTCAGTATATTTATTTTAATTAACATTATATTACGTTATATTTCTTTTAATATAATCTTAAAATTAAAAATTTACATTCACATTTAAGATAATTTTGCAAAATAAAATATAATAATCCCCCATAATTTTTGTTGAATTCTAGTTTCCTTTCCTAAAATTTTCAGTTGTTTTCCATTTATATGTCCAAAGGATTCATTTGAATAGTTTAGTCATTTAAAATTATTATAAGTTCAGAATTTATTATTATCATAAATCAGTTTATATAAATAAATAATTATATATAAAAGTAAATATTTTATAGTATTATTAAGGGCAAATTACTAATAGTCTAAACATGATCTAATTCATGAGAAATTTTCTGTTTACTATTTGATCATTCCATCCAAAAGTGAATATTTTTTGTTAAATAAGTATATGGAGAGATAAATTTAGATATAAAAAGATAAATTTACCCCTAATTATTCACCGTTTTTCTTCCTCAACCCCTTTTCCGCAAAAATTTAAAAAAAAAAAAAAAAGAATCATATAAGCAAGTTTATAAATGAGTGAAAAAGAACCACAAGAAATGATCCACAGCAAATAATTTAAAAATTAAATTAATGTCTACTTTCTTGAATTATATATTTTGATTTTTTTAGTGCCAAATTACGAATGAAAATTTTTCTTATTTACGAATTTTCTCAATTCAAGCATCCTCTAACTAGATTAAGAAAGTGACTTAGACTTAATTTGGAATAACTATTGCAAATAATAAATTTTTGGGCCAAAAATAAGGAATAATTCTTTTGTGCTAATAGATAATAATTACTTGTGATTTTATTATTGTGATCTAAAACTGATTTTGAAAATAATTCAAATTTGAAACTTTCACGAAAATTAATTTTAGCCCTATAAAAATCTAATTACAAGTAGCTTTTTTTATTGGTTCAAAACATTTTCCCTTTATTTGTTACCCAAAACTATTTCTTTACTAAATCCACATATGGAGCCAGAAGTTTAAAAGAGAGTGTCAAAAAAAATAAATTTTAAAGTTAAAAGGGATTAAAATGAAAAATTTTGAATACATAGATAAAATTTTAAAAACTTTAAAGCCGGTAACCCAAAACTGAAAAAAAATCTAAAATTATGGGGAAAATTTTTAAAAGATTTTAAAGTTATATAGAAAAAATTAAAAATTTTTAAAATTTGTGGGCCAAATTGAAAATATCTAAAATATATAGATAAAATTTTAAAAATTAAAGGGTTCAAACTAAAAAATATCTAAAATATATAAGTAAAATTTTAAAAATCTCCCCTTTCTCTTTGCTCCTTTCTAAACCAGCCTTTAAGATAATGCAATAAACAAAAAAATTCTTATTCACACTTGGTATAAATTTTAATTTTATATACTAATCAATGAATGAAAAGATATTTAATTAACAATAATTCTTATATTTTTTTTCAAATGAAAAAACTCTCATATTTTTTTTAAATATTATTATATCATTTATTTAATTAACAATAATTCTTTTTTTTTTTTTCAAATGAAAAAACTCTCATATTTTTTTTAAATATTATTATATCATTTATTTGATATATCCAATAACCATTGGCAAAACTTATTCGCATACAAATGAACTCGTAAAATCACTTTGCTGTTGAACAAACCAAACAGTTATTATAATAGATTTTTGGATAATGTGTTAAGAAAAATTTGACGCAAATTAATAAGATTTGAATAAATCATATAATAAAAAATAAATAAATTATTATTATTTTAGAAAATATTATAAATTTTATTAAAAATTATATAATTAATTTCACCAACAATTTCAAATATAATTGTATTATATAAAATTATTTATGAGGTAGATAGAATGATTTTGTATTTTTTGTTGTAATTATTAATTATGAGGATGATTATGACTGTCTAAAATCTAACAGAATGATAGAGTGGTTACCTAATAATACTTAAACACCTGTTGGGCTGTTCCACTGCATCAGATATTTGGATTACTTTAGTCAGTTTCTTTGGATTTTGTTGGGACCAAAACAAAAATCTCTAACTCTAAAATCCTCAAATATCTCATAAGGTATGAATTATAATTTACTCGGTTTTCCATGTTTTAATTATTACCAAAATAAGGTTCTTTTTATTTTTATTATTTTATTTTATTTTAATTTTTATTATTTTAACTAAATAGATATTTTATTTAGTTATGAAAAAGACACAAGAAAATAAGTAATTTCAATTGAAGGTGGTAATTTTGACAACCTTAAATGATTTTTTTTTTCATTTATCGAATTTATCACTTATTGTATTATGAAACTTCTTAAAATATCATATTTGTCATTATTAGCTATTGTTAATAAATAAATAGATAATAATATTCTGAAAAACAAATTAATTAACTCATGATATTTCCATATTAATAAATAAAAAGTATTCATTTACCACAAAAAATCTTATTTAACTTTTTTTTGAAAGAGAAGGTAATTAACAGCAATATTACTTTCTTGGATTATAAGCATGTACTATTTGGAAAATTTATGATCAATTATATATATATATATATATATATATATATAAAAGCAGCAAAATAACCAACTTGTTTCTCTCTACATTTCTAAATTTATGTGGTTTAAAATTTCTACATATGGATTAAACATTATGAAATTATTATAATTTTAAAATAAAAAACCAAAATATCTTTTTTTATTTTGATGTAGAGAGACAAAAGCAATCAATGCTAATATTTAATGAAAAAGCAGTTAATATTAATATTTAATAAAGTAATAAATAGAGGGTAAATTTAGAAAAAATGATAAATATCTTCTTAAAATCATAAAACAATACTGATCAGTACTTAATCTTCGATGATGAACTTGGGCTAAATAATTTAGGTTTTGGTGTATTCTTGGACTAAATTGAGGATGATGATGAATTTGCAAAAGAGAGGATCAACATCAAAGGGGTCAAGCCTCAGCTTGATAAGGTCATTCCGATACTTAAATCAGTTTCAAACTAATTGAGTAAAAAGTCTTAAGGAAGAAGATGATTTTCTGAAGACCCGAGAAAGAGGTTAGAAGTGGTAGAGTAAACAAACCTGTGGATGATGTTAGTCTTTCTCTTTTATACCTAGTGATCTCTCTCTTTGAAGTAAGTGAGGATGACGTATCAAGAAGACATGCTTCTATCATGGCAGGTAGACATGTCTAGCTCATCATTGCATGATATCTCACGTGTACATGGATAAGAGCCGCATTTGTGCTGATAAGAGGTAGCATGTGACCAAATGCCATATGATACTGCAAACTTTTTTATGGTCAATGGCCTCTTCATTAGGAGAAGAGGACAAAGAGCAACAATCTAAGAGCTTGTTCAAAAGTCTGAGTCATCATAAGCGTCGAAAGAACATGCCGAAAAAACTTAATTGAAAAGTCATTTGTTAGATCTTCTATTGAAATAGTACAACTATTTATTTAGATGAGATACTTGCCTTTCCATAAGGTGCATGTGGCCAAGGATTGAAACAACGTTTATGACCTTAAACAATGTGTATGACATTCTTAGAAATATGGGCTTGAATTGCAGTATAGATCTAAATCTTATGAGCTTAATTTTTACCTTTATCAAATACTATTATATTTTTGAAAAAAAAATAAATCTCTATAATAGCTAAATATTTATGGAGAGATTAGTAATTAATCTTCAATTTTTATTTATTTATTTATTTATTTTTGGTTGTATTGAAAGAGAAAGTCTTAACTTAATTAGGTATAGCACGGAGGTCGTGTGTACTCTTATTAATAAGCTGTCTATTGTGCAATTAATCTTATTTTTGAGGAAAGAGACGAGAAGTAGAAAAGGAGAACGTGCCTAGATGCCATTGGATCGACAGTGACCGCATTAAATGTCCACTACCAAAGCTATCCCTTTATTCTAATTTACAAGCAACTGCTTTAGTGAATTTTTTTTTTTTTAAATATTCATCCTGTCTAATGATTTTTTTTAAAATAAAATATTCATTCTGTCTCTTAATAATAAATTTATTTTTTCGTTCCTAACAAAATACAACTCATTTCATTATTTATGACTATAATTTATTTATTAATTTTTTATTATACTTTTATTTATTTTATATTATTATCAAGCAAATATTATTAAATGTGACGATTGAAAAACTACAATAAAAAAGCCATTCAATATTAATTAGAGGTCTTATAGAAAAAATATACCATTTTAACTATAAAAAATATATTTTTTTTAATTTATGTGAGATTAACTATAAACCTATTATTATTATAAAATGGAAGGAATACTAATTAGTTATCTTCATTTTCTTTTAATAACTTGACTATAAATTGATATTTAATTTAAATATAAATTTAAATTCGAACATCTTCCTAAATATCGATTATTTTTAATTATTAGATCAATTAAATTATAAGGTGTATAACATTTGTAAAAAATGTCACAAGAAAAAGCCAAAAAACATTAAAAAAAATAAAGAATACCATGAAGATTGAGTAATAAGCAAATGTGCATGACTAGAAATATTGAAATTATTCCAAGGAGCGATTCCTGTAGTTGGAGCTGGAGTTGGATAAGGAGCTGAAGATGGTGATAATAATGGAGGTAATGCTACAGATGGATCCACAGGATCATTAAATGAGGGACCAGCCAATGGAGACATTGCATCACCTGTACATGCAAATATTAATTACTATTATTTATTATTCACAATTGGAGCAGAGAACTAATTAGCATGGTTTAATTTGAAAGAAATTCACACCTGGGCACTGGACATTAGTGGAATTTACTAAACTGCAATAAGAATGAAGTTTATAAATTACATTACAAAATGATCCTTAATTAATCATATAAATTCAATCATAAATAAATATATATAAACCTTAAACTCCCTTTTTTAACCCTTTCAAATAGTCCCATAGATCATTAACTTTGCCCTGAAATTTTCAATCTTATATGTAAAACCATTTTAACCCTTTTCCCTCCCTTTCAATTAGTCTCACCTTACTTCACAAGAGAGGTTTTTTTTTATTTATTTATTATTTTTAACAAAGAAGAGAAAATATTTTGAATTGAAAACGGTTGTGGTATCCCTCTCGTATGGAAGGATCCGCACAATATATATATATATATATATAGAAAAGTTTTCAATAGTTACGGTTCCATAGTAACTATCATAAAATTTTGTGCAAACATTAAATGGTTGTATATTTTCTAAGCCAATAAATGAATTAAAGCTATTCAACTTTATGCAAGCATTAAATGATTGAAATTTTCCAAACCAATAAATGATAGTCATAAATATTACTGAAAAAATCAAAATGAATTAAAACCGTTAGATTTTAATCCAACAGTTAAAATAATGGTAACCATTCATGGGTAAATATTATAGTAACCATTGAAACCACACTCATATATATATATATATATATATATATATATAAAATGGAGGCATGTTCATTTATTAAAAAGAAAAGTAGCCTAATAAGAGCAAAACTGATTATGGTGTAAGAAGCAAATTTGGTTTTGAACTTTCAACAAGCCAACTTGATTTTGATTGGCAGTTTGAAGAATCCAAAATGAAATTGACTACAAATTGAGAAATGCCTATAAATAGGCATTCTCTCCCTCATTTGAAGTTAGGGTTAGAGAGCTACAGAATTGATTTTCTCTAAAGAAAAGAGCTAGCTAGAGAGCAAAAGAAAAGAAAGCTCTCTAAAGAAAATTGTGAGAAAGAAAGAGAGTTTTTTAGTGTTTGAAAAATTTTTCCAAAGAGTGAATGACAAAATAGTGAGAAAATAATTTTTGGGTAGTTTTTTGAGAGACACCTTGAGTGTCATTATTTTGTGAGAGCTCATTTTAATTTTGTGTTACTTCTAGAATTTTGTCTAAAGAAGACTCTCTTTCTAAGCCTGCTATTTATTTAGTGGAAAAAATTTATTCAAAATTTGTCCCGTGGACGTAATTCAAAATAAAAAGTGAATCATGTTATATTGTTGGTGTTATCTTTATTGATTATTTTTATTATGCATTTATTTTCAGGTATCTTCGTGGTACTTCTAAAGTATGCTTATGCTTTGGAGAAGAAAGCCTATGTTAGTTGGCTACATAGATGCTGATATGGATGGTGACATTGACTCAAGAAAGTTCATATCAAGTTACTTGATAACATTTGCAGGGGAGCTGTGCCATGGCAGTCAAAGTTACAAAACTGTGTTGCTATTTCTCCTACTAAGCAGAGTTTATTGCAGCAACAGAAGCATGTAAGGAATTGCTATGGATAAAGAAATTCTTAAATGAAATTGGCTGTCTGCAAGAAAAATATCAGTTATTTTGTGATAGTCAAAGTGCTATTCACCTTGGAAAGTCCTCATTTCATTCAAGATCAAAGCATATTGATGTGAGATGTCACTGGATATATATATAGGAAAAAGTTTAAGTTTTGTAGATTGACCACAGGAATGATGGAGCCCTCCATGTGATTAGGAGAGGAAGATTTGTTATGGTATCCCTTTCACATGGACATATCAACATATATATATATATATATATATATATATATATATATATATATATATATATGTGTGTGTGTGTGTGTGTGTGTGTGTGTGTGTGTGTGTGTGTGTGTGTGTGTGTGTCTGTGTCTGTGTCTGTGTCTGTGTCTGTGTCTGTGTCGCGCGTGCGCGCACAATATGCACACACACATACATATAAATAGGTGACTAAAGTAAAAAAGTGGAGGTACCTTCATTTGATTAAAAAGAAAAGTAGCGTAATAAGAACCCAAATAATTATGGTGCAAGAAGCAAATTTGGTTTTGAACTTTCAACAAGCCAACTTTATTTTGGTTGGCAGGTTGAAGAATCCAAATTGAAATTGACTTCATATGAGGGCTGTTGAAAGTTCAAAACCCAATTTGCTTCTTGCACCATATCTAGTTTTGTTCTTATTAGGCTACTTTTCTTTTTAATCAAATGGAGGTGCTTCCATTTTTCTTTTCTTACATAGTTATTGTGTGTGAATCCTTCCATATGAGAGGGATACCACAAATCTCCCCCTTTAATCACATAGAGAGCTACATCATTCTTGCAGTCAATCGACAGAGCTTAACTCAAACTTTTTCCTAAGTAGAACTTTTGTCAACATATTTGATATATTTTCATCGATATGGATCTTCTCAAGTTGTATTAGCTTATTCTCCAATGCATTCCTAATCCAGTGATATTTCACATCAATATACTTTGATCTTGAATGAAAAGAGGAATTCTTTCCAAGATGAATAACATTTTGACTATCACAAAACAATTGATAGTTTTCTTGTAGGAAGCCAAGTTCAGTTAAGAGCTTCTTCATTCATAATAACTCCTTGTTGTTGCAATAAATTATGCCTCAGTAGTAAAAAGAGCAATACATTTTTTAACTTTGATTGCCATGATACAGCTTCCTTTACAAATGTAATCATGTAACTTGATGTGGGCTTTCTCGAGTCAACATCGCTAGCCATATCAACATCTGAGTAATTAACTAACACATGTTTTTCCTCTGTAGAGCATAAGCATACTTTGAAAGTACCACGAAGATACCTAAAAATCCATTTTATTGTAACCCAATGTTCCTTACTAGGGTTTGAAAGGAATCGGCTCACAACTTTGACTACATTAGCAATATTTGGTTGTGTATACACCATGACATACATCAAATTTCCAACTATTGAAGCATAAGGAATCTTATTCATCTCTTCCTTCTCCTCGTCTGTATAAGGGCTCTATCGAGAACTCAATCTAAAGTGATTAGTAAGAGGACACCTAGTCACTTTAGCTTTGTTTATATTGAACCTCTGAAGTACGTTTTCAATGTACTTCTCTTATGACAACCATATCTTCTTGGAACCATTGTCTCTAATAATCTGCATACCAAGAATTTGCTTTACTAGCCCTAAGTTTTTCATGGTAAAAGACTTGCTTAGTTGTTTTTTTAGGCTATTGATTCTAGAAACATTCCAGCCAACAATCAACATATCATCCACATAGAGCAATAAAATGATGAAATCATCATTAGAAAATTTCTTCACAAAAACACAATGGTCTGATGTAGTCTTCTTGTAGCCTTGTTCCTCCATGACTGACTCAAATTTCTTATACCATTGGCTCAGTACCTGTTTCTAGGCATATAGACTCTTTTTCAACTTGCAAACATAGTCCTCGTTTTCTTTTACTTTAAAACCCTCTAGTTATTCCATGTATATCTCCTTTTCCAAATTTCATGTACGAAGGAAAATTTTACATCCATTTGCTCTATCTCCAAATCAAGACTCACTGCCAAACTTAGCACTATACGGATGGATGTCATTTTCACAACTGGTGAAAATATCTGATCAAAATCAATGCCTTTTATTTGGTTGTACCCTTTAACAACCAATCTAGCTTTAAATCTCGTATAGGGACTGTATTCTTCATGTTTGATCTTGAACACTCATTTATTTTTTAAAGCTTGTTATCCTTTAGGCAACTTTAGTAACTCAAATATTTTGTTCTCATGCAATGACCTCATCTCACTTGTATGGGTGCAATCCACTTCTTTTTGTGTTCATCATTATCCACAACTTTTTCAAAGCTTTCTAGTTCTTCTTCATCAATCAGTAACATATACTCATTTGTTAGATATCTGATAGAAGGCTGTCTTATTCTATCACTTGTCTTTAATGAAACCAGGAAAGTCACAGGTAATGGTGGTTAATGATGAACATCATCATCATTCGATTCATCATTAATGGGAGTATCGTTTATCTCAGGCTGAGCATCCTAAGCTTCATCTCCAACTTCTTTTAGCACTGCTATTGGAGGAACCAATTTCAAATTTGTTAAGTCACCATTAGAGTTAAAAACATCCTTATACATCTTGTCAATATCTTTAATGGTTTTGTTTCAACAAACACTGCATCATGATTTCTGATAAGCTTCTTTTGGACCGGTTCATAAAATCTATAGCCAAATTAATCCTGACTATAGCCAATAATACACATAGTCATGTCTTAACATCAAGTTTAGATCTCTAATCTTTAGAATATGTACAAAAGCTTTGCAGGTAAATACCCGCATAGGAAACTTTTTTTTTTTACTAAGCTTTGTCTAGAACATCTTACTTAATAGGGATATAAGGTGAACGATTCAACAAATATGCAGTTGTTTATAGAGATTCACCCCAAAAGATTTTGTAACTTTGCATGTGAGAGTAAAGATCTGACTCTCTCCATCAAATTTTTATTCATCCTCTCAGCTAAGCCATTCAATTGTGCATTTTTGGAGGTGTTTCCTGATGCTGAATGCTATACTCCTTACAGTAAGCATCAAATCTTCCAATGTACTCTCCACCATTTTTTATTTGGATGCACTTCAACTTCTTCCCAATTTGTCTCTTAACTAAGGCGTAGAACTGCTTGAAGATATCTAACACTTGATCTTTTATCTTCAAAGTTTATACCCATGTCTTTCAAGAATGATTATTAATGAAAGTCACAAAGTACTGAGCACCACTAAGTGACTTTGGCATTGGTCCACATATATCTAAATGTATCAAATCCAATACATTCTTCATTCTAGAAGGAGCAGAGCTTTTAAAAGTAACTCTGTTTTGCTTTCCTGCCAAACAATCCATGCATTTCTCTAAATGCTCATGCTTCATCCCAAATAGCCATTCTTCTTGATTAGATAAGTAATCCCTTTCTCACTTATGTGATTGAGTCTCTTATGCCATAACACAACTATATCGTCATTCTCTAGAGCATTTACAAAGTCATGTGAGAGCTTTGCATGCGTCATATACAGAGATGAGTACTTTCTTCCTCTAACCACTGCTAAGCAACCTTTAGCGATTTTCCATTTGCCATTTTCAAAAATATTGCAGAAGCCTTTATCATCAAGCTTATCTACAGAGAAAATTCAGGCATATATATAGAATATGCCTGACATTTTTCAAGATTAGTTTTGTATCATCCTCCGTATCTAAGCAAATATCTCTTTTGTCAATAACTTTTGAAAAATTCTTATTTCCCATTTTAGCAACGCCAAAATCTCCTAGTGTGTATGATGAGAATAATTCCCTTCATGGTATAGTATGGATGGTATCACCACTGTCAATTTCCCAACTGGTTTCCTGGGATATAAGATTGATAAGCTGTTCATCTTGAACAATGTAGTTTGTTCATCATCGTTGTTGTCATTTTATTTTATCTTTTTGCCTTTATTCTTCTTTTGCTCTTTTTTGAACTGTCAGCAAAATTTCTTAATATGCCCCTTTTTTTTGCAGTGATGGCACTATTTATTTGACTTTCCTCTTCTCTTATCTCTAGGTTTTGAACCCTAGACTGACTTCTTCTTTTGGATTATGTAACCAAAATATCTAATCGTGATGAAGAAGAGGAATTTTGTGATCCCCTTCTCATTTCTTTATTTAGAATACCGCTTTTGACAGCCTCCATGTTTACCATACTATTAGGCGCATAATTAGTAATTGAAATATTCAAAGTCTCCCACGATTCTAGCAGAGAGGCTAGCACTATAAGAGCAACTACTTCGTTATCAAACTTTATGCCCATTTCCGACAAATGATCTACAATCCTTTGCATTTTATTAAGGTGATTTGCCACAGAAGTTTCCTTCTCGAAATTTTACTTACATCAATTTTTTCAAGTAAAATAATTTGTTCTTGCCGATTTTGAAAGCATACAACTCCTCAAGCTTATTCCACAATATTCATGCATGAGTCTCATTACAAATGTGGTTGTACATATTATCTTCGACAAACTGCCATATGAAACTGCACAACTGCTCAAATGCTTATTTCTCATTTGATTTGTCCTCAGATTTACTTATAGTAAATACTAGTAAATGCAATTTCGTTATAAATAGGAGATTTTTCATCTTGTTTCTCCATATATAGTAATTTATGCCATTTAAATTGATCATTTTGCTTATCTTTACTTCCATTATGAGTCTTCTTTAATCAACAATAATTCCAATAAGATCTTTTTAGTAAGAATTTTAAGAGGATTATTGCCAACCAAACTCTAATACCACTTGTTGGGGTAGCAGGTACAATAAAAAAAATTAAATGCAAAATAAAAATGATCAATAAAAATAACACTAACAATTTAACGTGGTTCACCCTTTATTTTAGGCTACGTCCATGTGACCAATTTCGAATAAATTTCTTCCACTAAATAAATAGCAGACTTACAAAGAAAGTCTTCTCTAGACAAAATTATAGGAGTAATACAAAATTAAAATGAGCTCTCACAAAATAATGGCATTCAAGGTATTTCTCAAAAAGCTACCCAAAAATTATCTCCCCACCATTTTATCACTCACTATTTGGAAAAATTTCTCAAACACTCAAAAACTCTCTCTCTTTCTCACAATTTTCTTTAGAGAGCTCTCTCTCCCTTTTGCTCTCTAGCTAGCCCTTTCCTGTAGAGAAAATTAATTATCTAACTCTCTCAACCAAACTTCAAAGGAGGGAGAGAATGCATATTTATTGGCATTTATCCAATTTATAGTCAATTTCAATTTGGATTCTTCAATTTTGCCAACCAAAATCAAGTTGGGTTGTACAAAGTTCAAAACCAAATTTGCTTCTTGACTATAATAAGTTTTGTTCTTATTACATTACTTTTCTTTTTATTCAAATAGAGGTGCCTGCATTTTTTACTTTTAGTCACCTATATATATATATATATATATATATATATATATATATATATATATATATATAGTTATTGTGTGTCAATCTTTCCATGTGAAAGGGATACACAAAAAAAATCTTGTTCAAATTAAGATGTACTCCTATCGGCATATTAAACCCATAAGTGCATTTTAAATTTACATATCTTTTTTTATATATAATAAGCAATTTCCTTTCTCTTGATAATAAAATTAAATAATTTTAATTACTAATTATCTATTATCATTTTACCTTCTGAATATTTTGTGATCATAATGGCCACGATAAAGACAAGAGCTAACATTGCAAGCAGTAGCAGTATGCTTAACATAAGTTTGCCCTATGAAAAGATTAGAGCCTTTGCATTGTAAATGCGAACATTTGTCTCCAATGCCAGAAGGTAAACATTGCAAGCTGACGATTAAATAAACATGATCGATCATATAATTATATATAAGACTTAATCAAGATTAGATTATTAATTCTTAATTACTATAATTATTTAAGTACTAATTAATTACCTGAGATTAGTTGGCAAGCAAATGCATTTGATACAGTTGTTGGCTGTTAGAGCATAAGAACCATTTGGTACTATTAGACTGTCATTTCGCCAATCCAGTTTTGCCGATGAACATGCTGCAGATTCATAAATAAGCATTTAGATAGACAAAAAAAGGAAATTTTTTACTTAAAATAAAGAAAAGAAATAAAATATAATGAAGTATTGTTTATTGTTATATGTTATATTGTGTTCCTTTAGTATAAAATAAACTGATATATTTATACGAAACAAATATTATAAAATAGGAAGATTGAGATATCCTAAAAAGGTAGACTAATTAGGAATATATCGCTAATTATCCTAAATAGGTAAACTAATATGCTAATTAGGAATATACATTAACACTCCCCCTCAAACTCAAGAGTGTTGCTTCGAAACAATTTTGAGTTTGCATATTGACTCTTGAAAACCTAACATGAGGATGTTGTATGTAAACCTCTTCAGAAAGATCTCCAAGGCAAAGAGAAATAGTCATCTTGACAAATATTGACATAATATCAGCTTTATAAAAAATCTAATGATATTGAAATATGATATTGGCGAATTGCTCCAAATGCAAAATATTTGCATGTGAGTACTTCTTTGAAATTGACTATGAAATCAAAATTATGTCAATTTGACCCAAAAAAGTGAGAGTAGAATGTCTAAAATCTCCAAGAACCACTTTGAAACAAACGCTTAAGCAACGAGCAAATAAAGTGATAAAATAAGGGGCATAAGTGTCATAGGACACTGTAATATTCAAAATCTCCAATAATCACTTTGAATCAAATGCATAAGCAATGTGCTAACAAAGTGAAAAGATAAGAAGACAAGCGTTATAAAATTAAATGAAAAATGACATTATAATTAGACATGAAATTGATCTCTCCACATGGACAAATAAAAAAAATTAATAAAGAAAGAAGCCAATAATAAGAGGCTAATAGAAGAAAATTAAAATATAAAGCTAGGTAAGGTTAAAATAAAAAAAAAATAGCCAACAATGAAATATGAAGCAAAAGGAAGATTGAATGACATGATTTTTAATGATAAGGTGGTTTTACAAAATAAAACTATTGATCAGAAAAATGATAAATAATAATTTGCGAAAAAAATTAGATCATTATACTTCCCTTTTTTTTTTTTTTTTTTTGACATTATCAAAACTAGTAAATAGAAAAACTCAAGCAAAATAAAATTTTAGAATATAGGCTTTGATGCTAACTTAAAATAAAGAAGAAGAAATAAAATATAATGAAGTATTGTTTATTGTTATTATTATATTATGTTCTTTTAGTACAGAATAAACTGATATATTTATACGAAACAAATATTATAAAATAGGAAGATTGAGATATCCTAAAAAAGTAGACTAATTAGGAATATATCGCTAATTATCCTAAATAGGTAAACTAATATACTAATTAGGAATATACATTAACAGTTTTTATATTTATTTTAAAGGAAGAAACAAGAGAAAAAAAAAATTGTTTAAACCTTTAACAACTTGCTGTATTATATATTGAAAATTTAACTACTAAATAATTTTAGTAGTTTTATTTATTATAATTATTATAATGTTATATCCATATATCAATTTTAAGTACTAATAATGAATAGAGTATTATTTCAAATAATTATCATATTACTAAGCATAGTTAGACATAATTTATATATTCATACAGAAATAGTAATAATTATTTGAAAAGAAAAAATTAAGGCTATTATATATTATTGGGAAAAAAAATGAAAATCAATATGTGGATGGTTCATAGTGAGAGGACTTAAAAGGAGGAGAAAAGATCACGACTAGATAATTTATAATCTGACATAGTGAATTAGTTTTACTTAAAATTTTTTCTTAGGTGAGGGGATTAAAGTGGGTGAAGACAGCTAAAATTAAATTGAATTGAAAAATACAATAAAAAGTTTCTAGAGATATTTTCTTATTTCACAAATTTTTTTAGTCTCAACATGTATAAATTATATTTAATTAAATTATCTATTCACTAAAATATTTGAAAGGAAAAGAAAATTCTAGCTTACCAATAAGAGTTGATTTTCATTTGGTGTTCCAATATTTTTTTTTTTCAGAAATTAGATGTGATATACTAGGCGATAAATATATATGAATTTCACTTCATATGATTTTTTTTTTTTTTTTTAGAAAAAGGGAGATGTTATTTTCAATAAGAAAATATTTTTAGTTTTTAATAAAAGGCATTTTGTATTTTAAATATTTTTACTTTTTGTCACCTTCAGAAACTCTAAAATAAGAGGAAGCATAATATAAATTATACAATATAATAATAAACTGCGAATCATACTAACACAATGCATCAAAATTCAAAACACGAGCCAAGAATTTATAATTTTCTAAGGCAATTTTTTTTCCCAAAGTCTAAGACAAAAATGTCAGGTACCAAGTAACTTTCAACTTTAATTGCAGAGTGACAAACAACTCAAATTTGCAAAATATAAGAAAGAAAATAAAATCATAAAAAAAGAAAATAAAAAAAAAATGTGATTTGACTCTTTTATAAGTATAAGTCTTGTGAAAATTTTTTATAAAAAGAATCTATAATTTAATTTGTTAAGAGTTTTAATACCGTTAATCAACACTTGTGTAATATAATTAATGTTAACGTAATGCTGACTTGGCACTTGTAGATTTCACTTTTTATTTTTTTAAATAGCCACATATATTAAAAAATAGAGTATACAAGTGTCATATTAATGTCACGTTAATATTGACTATGTTATATCAATCTTGACTAATGATATTAGTGACATAAATATTAAATTACTAATAAAATAAACTTCATATTTATAAATATAAAAAGATCGAATTATATAATATTTTTTTATACCTTTGACTTTAAAAAAAAAAAAATACTGTCTGAAAAGCTTGTTAATTTTAACGCCTTCTACTTATTAAATAAAAGAGAAAAATATCTTGATGTATAACGTAACCGTAAAATGTATATATGACTGTTTAATAGACTTATATTTAAATGCTCCACTAATATTAAAAGAAAAATGGGATGAAGACATCTATTCTTTGTATGTCAATTACAGGATGTGGAGATTTGCAAGTGTGTGGAAGGCACCCATCAATGTCATGTAATAAATTTATGTCACTATGGTAGAATTGTATGGATAAGAATGGACATATAAGAACAGACATATTATTGTACATCCATCTTCAGCATATAAAATTACCCGTAACTACTCCTTTTATTTAGAGATGGAAATTTCACCCATTTTATTTATTGTCTAATCCAACTCGAATAAAATGAATAATTTGATTTGGATTTTACAAAATTCGATTTAAATTTAACTGATACTTATAATTCGTATTTTTATTTACTTTTGAATTTTCATCAATATGAAAAAAAAAATGAAAACTAATTTTTGTAGTTTAAAAAATAATTATTTTTATTTTTATGATCAATTATCAATTAAATTTTATTTTTTTGAAGTAAAAAGTTCTTTAAAAACGATGATTATATGCTAAATAGAGACTAAAAAATGAATTACAAAATTCAATGCATTAATTTTCAGTTACTAATTATTAAAAATTTGGGCAAGAATTGATTTTTTTTTTTAATCTAATTAAGCTCGGAATCTCATCACTAATAATTTACAGCTCTAATATATCAAAATGTTAGAATTAAAATGGTGGCCTTTATTTCCCTCAAGAGTCAAAAAGAGAGAGAGAGGAAGAGGGGGGTGGGAGGATGGTGTGCGCGGTGTGTGGGGATGGAGAGGGGGACCATTTGTATGTGATAGATGGTGACCGCAAAGTGCCATGATTTAGTGGGAACCCGTCCTAATTCGCCCCCATACAAAATGGGAATTGGAGAATGGGGCGAGAGCGAAGAAAAATTCAAAAATTTTTAATAGAAAAATTTAATTTTTTTTTTTACTTATTAAATATAAAATTATACTTCTTTCATTTAAAAAAAAAAAGACCATTAAAAAAAGTAAGTTTTGTTAATTAATAAATAGTCATTTAGCAACTCAATAAAAAAAATAGTAAAATAACTAATTTATCATTTCATTTTTTAAGTATGAGAAATTTTTTTAAATTTATACTGTAATTAATATAGATCTTTTTTTATAACTTATGACAAAATTATTATTATCTTAAAAATTGTGATTTTTTTTTAAAATGGAGGAAATATACTTTTATATTAGGTGAAGTTTTCAATTAAAATAATATATAACTTTTAAAATAAACACCATGAAGGCAACATCTTATCGGTTAATTTTTAAAATTATTATGAAAAAATATTTGTACAACTTGATTATTAAATTCATTTTAGTTGTTAAATCCAAGTTAATTTAAATTTTCATGTAAAAACCAAAAAATTCAACTAAAACATATTATACATAATAAATATTATATAAATTATACAATCGTGCATAATTAATATAATTAAACTGATGACACAAAATAATTGTAAATTTTATATAAATATATGAATGTATTTTAAAAGGCAATATATACACAATATTGAAAAAAGATGAGTCAACAATATTTAAATAAATTATTTCTTATAATTTTGAATGATATTCTTATGTTTAACAATATGTTAGAAAAAAAAAAGTAAAGGCATTAATAAATACGTTTTATTATAATTTTTTAATTTATTTTATTATTGTTATGTTATCTATTGTTTTCTCATAATTTCTTTGACATATTATAACTAATTTCTATTTCTCCACAAAATCAACAATAATTTTTTCAATATCTATATGCACTATTATTTTAAAAGCTAAATTAGTGACTGAATAGAGGCCAAAATAAATATTATGAGATTAAAATCGTGTTAATCAACTTTAAGATTATCATGGAGGAGTATTTATATAACTTGATTATTAAATTTACTTTAGTTGTTAAATCCAAATTAAGTTAAATTTTCATGTGAAAACCTAAAAATTCAATATACACAATAAATATTATTTAAGTTATATAGTTATGCATATATAATATAATTAGACTGATAACACAAAATAATTATAGATTATATATAAATATATGAATGCATAATAAATAATTATAATTACAATTATATAATTATAGATTAAATATAATTAGATAATTATATTATTTAATTAATAAATGACCATATTACATATTATAAATGCAAAATTAGAAAAAATTTAGTGATTAATAATTGAATCAGTGATAATATATATATATATATATATATATATATATATATATATATATATATATATATATATATATATATATATATATATATATATATATATATATATATATATATAATTCATTAAAAAAATTATATTTTTAAGTCAATATAATATTCTATTAGGAATTTATATAAGTTTATTATTATTATTTTTATTATTTATAAATATATTATACAATTTGAGTTTTTATAGTCTAGATTATGTTTATGTAAGTATTTATTAATTTAATATATTACATTTTGAACGTTACAATTTATTTATTATTTATTTAGACTAGTTTATTAATATCTATATCTACATCTATACTATATATAAATATACATAAAGGAGGGAGGTAAACATATTTACGTAATAATTTTTCACTAAATTCTATTTTATTATAAATTTATGATAGGTAATGGTCATTTATTAATTAAATAATATAATTATCTAATTTATTTAATTTAAATAATGAATGATGAATTCTATTAGAATAAGGAAAAAAAATAAAATAATTATTATTTAATATATAATTAATTATATTTAATATATAATTTTATTTAATTTAAATAAGGAAAGATGAATTTAATTAGAATAATAAAATAATAATCTAATTATATTTAATTTAAATACAATTAATGAATTGCATAGAATATAACATTATTGAAAAACTATTAGTATAGGAATATAGGATTAATAATTTAAAACACTCACGGAGTAAGAAATCTGAAGTAGAAAAAGAAAATAGCAATAAGTTATTGATTCAATTGCTACTTACATCATTATTTAAATTAAATAAATTAGATAATTATATTATTTAATTATAAATGATCATATTATTATCATAAATTTATAATTAGAAAGAATATAGTGAAAAATTATTACGTAAATATGTTTATCCCCCTCCTTTATGTATTTTTATATATAGTATAGATACAAATATAGATATTAGTAAACTGGGGCTAAATAAATTATAACATTCAAAATATAATACATTAAATTAATAAATACTTACATAAACATAATGTAAACTATAAAAACTCAAATTGTATAATATATTTATAAATAATAAAAATAATAATAATAATAAACTTATATAAATTCCTAATAGAGTATTATATTGACTTAAAAATATAAATTTTTTTAATAAATCAATCTTATTTTATTAATTCATAAAAGAAAAAATTGCATTATTCAAGAAGAATAAAGTGATAAAAAAATTCTCCCTATTCTAAGCAAATAACACAATATTAAAAAATAAATATACCACAAAATTGATTAATCACCATAAAAAAGGCTATCATTTAAATTTTTAAAAATAAATATATGAAGACAAACGTGGATATAATGTAAAATTCAATCAATAATTTATACTTACAAACAAAAAAAAATTTACAAAAAAATGAATTTTGTAAAAATTATCAATAATATTCTAAATATATTAAAAAAAGAAAAACACTTTTATATAAATAATGTAAAAAATAATATACCAATGATCTACACTAATAAAATTGAAAAAAATTTAAAACTATAAAATAATAAATTTTTGAACAATATATTCATAATTTACATTAATGGGATAAAAAATTTAAAAATATAATAATAATAATTTTCTTTACTGATACATTACAATCGTATTACTTAATAATAGTTGTATTAGTATGTATCAGATAATTCGATATCGATTCAAAATTAATTCTTATTTATATATGTGTAACACCCGAATAACATATCATACCCCTTAAAAATCTATATAAAACAGCCTATATATAACGCATAGGCCATAATGGGCGATTATTTAAAATCATGCATCCCACATCATCCTGCCATGCCCCTCCAAGGCAAAAGGAATTTGCTTTTATATATATATATATATATATATATGGTTGCAATAATAAAAGAAGTTATTAATGGTTGATTATTTATTTTAAAATTTTTTCATATTTTATTTAATAAAATATCTCAATGAGTTAATAAAAATATTTAATTTTAAATTTGAAAAAAGATATAAAATGTTTTTTTTTTTTTTTTTGAAACCATAAAATGTTTAGTTAAGTTATCAAATAAAACTATAATAATATCTTGAAATGGTGATGAAATATCATCATTGTTGGTTCATATGATTGCGGTGGATTGTTTATGAATATTAAATTTTTTAATATAAATTTGGGAGAACTAATATTAAAAATTAGTTATTAAGGTTGGAGAGTTTATTTTTACATTAATTACTTAATATGGTTGTAATTAATTAATGTGAAATCATATTCTTAATAGCTTTTTTCAAGTGGCAACTGGGTAAAAATAATTTTTTATTAAGTTTAGTTAACACTTATAATTTATAATATAAATTGGATTGTTTGAAAGAAACTCTCTACGAGTAAGACAATTGAAAGAAAACCTCTACTGATAAAATATTTGAAAAAAAATCTTTCACGGGTAAGAATTTGAAAGAAATTGTCAACGGATAAGAAATTGAAATCCGAGTCCAAATTATGATAAAATATGAGGTGGTATAAAAATAGATTAAACTTTAATACCATATTAAATTTTTTAATATAAATTTGAAAGAATCAACTTAAAAGCTAGCTATTAAAGTTGGGGAGTCCATTTCTACATTAATAATTTAATATGTTTATAATTAATTAATATGTGATGATATTCTTAATAATGAACTACCATCAATATTTAAATTAAGCTTTGTTTTTATTATTTATGTAGATGGAATGGACCTAAAACATTTTCATTTGTAACTATTATTAGTACAAACTTTGGATAATATCTTATGTTTGTTTAAAAAGTTATTGAATTATTGATGAAGGAATTTTGAGTTTTATTTATTAATTTAAAAAATAAGAATTTTTTAATTTATTTACTTTTTTAATGTCAAATACAAATGAAATTATGAAAGAATGTAATAAAGTATAACAAGAATTTTTACATGTTATATGCCGTGGGGCCGTGGGGTCCCAATACCGAAGAGAAGGGGATGGATAGAGTATCAAAATCTCAACTCCTAGAAAATGGAGATGGAGTGGGGTTTTATCGTATGGAGATGGAGATAGACTATGTGATTATTATTAGTGATAAAAATTTAAAAAAAAAATTATAATAAATTATTATTTAAACCTTGAAATATGATTTAATAAATGCACATCTATTTTTTGAGAAATGCATTAAACATTCCTATGATTTTAATTCGTTTACTTTTTAGTTCTTTTTTCTAAAAAATAAGTATATCCAATTAATAAATTGGATAAATAGGTAAAATAGAAACAATTTTTTAAAATAGGATGGTATTACAAAAAAAATCAATAAGGGGAGAAACTTTGCTGAAAAGTGTGAAATTTCTTTTCTACTAAAATTTTAGGTAAACAACAAAAGAAAATGGCAGAAAGTGACTTAAAAAAAATTCATTATTTGGCAGAAATATATTTCTCACTAAATTTTGGCGGAAATGTTATCTCCGAAGAAAAAAAAAAGGACCTATTTTAAATTATTGTTATAAATAATAAAGTAAGTTATTTAAATATGTATAAAAATTAATAATCAATTAAATGTTAATCAAAAAATATATTACGAGAATAAAAAAAATGATATTAGTCCATCTATAATTGGTTTGGACCATTTCGTTTTTCCAATAAATAATGAAAGCCGATGTATTTATTATAACTAATTATTTAACATTTAAAAGTGAATAAAATAAATTAATGCAAAATTATCTTAACTAAGCCCTATTTAAATACAATAACTCACCTACAATTTTTTTTGTGGTTTAATGCAGGAAATCTCCCTATTCATTTCCGCCACTTTTTGTTGTCATTTTTTATTTGCGTCCTTTTTTTCGTAGATTTTGATCAAGTACAGTGTCAATGCCAATTCTTTGACTTTCTGCCACTTTTGTATGAGATTTATGAATTTTCCACTACTTTTTTATGGGATTTGTTTTTCTGCCAAAATTTTTGACAGCAAACAATTTTCACCAAAATTTTTAGTTATTTCTAAAGTCAAACATCCACTTTTAGCAAAAAATATTTGAGATTTTGACTTTTCAAACAAATCTTCCTGTATTATAGGAATTACTTTTATATTTACCTAATTTTGAAATCATCATTTTTAAACGCATTAATTCTATCAAATACCTGGTTAAGCTTGGCAAAGGGTTCGAGAATAGGGAACACATTAGGAGAGTGTGAATCATTGATCTGTTTCATTGATTTTTTTTTTAAAAAATAAATTTCTAAACAAAAATGCATATAATATTTAATAGAAACAAGTCAAGAACTAACCTGAAATAGGAATAGCCAGAATATCACCAGGATCAATCATAGGTTGGCCAAGTCCATTAACAGCCTCCAAGTCTCTAACAGTAGACCCAAACTCCATAGCCAATTCTCCCAAATTCTCTCCTTTCTGCACTACATATGACAAATACACTGATTCAATTCCATTATTACTATTGTTGAAGCAACTGCAGGGCAATGGTATTACTATTGCCTCTCCAATCATTAATGGGTTCTTCTCACTAATCCCATTGCTAATTGTAATTTGATCAGCACTAACTAATCCTCCATATGCCTCTGATATGGAATCAACGGTATCTGCTGCTTTAATAGTGTAAGTGGTTGATATCGATCGTCTGATTCCATCTACACAAGAACATGAAATGGGTATTTTGAGAAAAGATTTTGCTTTCAACATTAAATTAGATGGTGTTTTCGGGTTGAGAGAATTTGCTGCTAATATATCAGAGATGTTTACTTTGAAGTGAAAGGCAATTTCAGGCAGCTGTGAATCAAATGGTAGAATGTAAGAGAGAAGAGAAGGACAAGAATCTGAAGAACTACAAGGTTCAATCATAGATTTTGAATGTGTTTTATATGGGAAATTAATTAGAATTATTATAAGCATAGAAACTATTAAGTATTTCATTTTTTTTTTTATTTTTGCTGTTGTTGTATGTTTGATCATATAAGAGTGAACTTGAACAAAAATCCTTAGCTGTTGTGTTGTTAGGTGAATGTGTTAATAATATGAAAGTTAGAGAGAGATAGATAGGGGCATCAGGCATGGGCTTAGAGAGAGCATGAATGAGAGTTTGAATGGATGGTTTGGCTGTATGGTGGTGACTATTGCCTAACTCTTCTCTTCTATCAAAATAATATCGCTCTAATTGGTGCTCGAACTAAAAATTTCACTACAAATTTTGATATCGCTGAATTAAAAACTCATTGATAAATTATCATATTTAATATTTATTTAATTATTACTATGATACTAATCATTTGACACATATCAAATTCATAAACTACGTATAAATTTGGAGAAAATGAAGTTTTATAAAAATTCAATCTGTTTTATTTAAACTTTTTATTCAATTGATCAATAAATTTGATAATTAGGTGCATGTTTGAGAGTAAACATATGAATATATAATTGATAGTAAACATCCAAATCCTAATAATCCTTTCTTATTTTCTTTTTGAGAAACTTTAATGTCCAATATAATAAAACATAGAAAAAGCCACATTATCATGTCTTAATTTATTACTTATAAAAATGCTAAAAATATGGACATAATAAATCAAAATAAAAGTTTAGAGGGACAAATTATGCATGTGTTTACTTTGCTAATCTGGAAATTTCTAGAGTTTAGCAAGTGATTGACCTTTTTATTATTATTATTATTATTTTAGGTAAAATGATGATGTAAATTTTTATTTTTTTATTTTTTTCCTTTTATATTAAAATAATTTACACATAAAGAACAAATATAATAAAGATAAATACAAAATTTTTTATATAATAGAAAGGCAAGATTTGTTAAACTAAATATTATAATTGCATACTTCGCTTTTTTTTTTTTTTTTTTCTTTTGATGTGCATTTTTTAAGGAAAAAACTAACAGGGGGCAAGTAATTGATAAATTATTTTCAGTTTATTAAATGATAATTTTTTTTTGACCATTAAGGGAAGATCAGATATTTGAATTTAGATTTATTACCTAAGTCGTTTATATTTACCGTTACATTATGCATGCCTTGGTATGCTTATTAAATCATAATATATTATAAAATATACAAAAAAAGATATAGACATGTTTATAAACACTTAACTCTATTACTATAGAGAATAATTATATGATATAAATATATTTTTTATATTGAAATTTTTATTTTTTTTTATTTTTAGTAGATCATCCTGTTTTTGCAATTTTTTTTACAAAACGGAAAATAGAAAACAGAAAATTTTTTTTCTAATGGTAAAACAAACACTATTTTTTTTTTTTTAATCAAGTACTACATGACTGCATGAGTAATGTGTTCAGCCCTCGGACAATATAATGGTAAAAGAGTAGCAAGATATATCAAACAAAACATAGAAAGACATGCCACCAAAAACTTTTATAGTTTAGGTTGCCATGAATTTTACGCAAATCAATTAAAAATACCAATTTGAAATTCATCATATAATAAATAATTGACGCTATTCAATTAAAAATTTTATTTAAAATAAAAATGCAGATATAAAAACAATTGTAAGAAAATTTGTTCAAATATTTTAATTTATTATTTGAAGAAAGAAATTTTGTGAAAAAATTCGATAATTTTTCATCTGAAATTTCTTTTTTTTTTTTTAGAATGTGATTTTAGAGTATTATTAGAAACTTTCCTGAATTTCTATATTTCAATTGTGCGCTAGCTATTAAACTCAAAAATATTTTTTTTTTTTTACTTTATAAAGAGGTCAAATGGGTTGAAGTATTTTAAACTACATAATATAAATAGCTTGTGAAGAGCAAAGGGGAAGCTGAAATGTCATGGAGTTATTAGTTAATATATTTATTAGCAACAGTTAGTTAAGCTTTAGTTAGTTTGTTTCTAAGTCTGTTTTCTAGATAAGTTAGTTTGTGATTTCTCTTTAGCTTAGTTGTATATAAATAGTATTATACCTAAACAAATTCGTGAGAAATTTCATTTTTTCAATTAATCATTTTTCATCACATGATATTAGAGCTGGAATTCTATATCCAGTTTCTCTCTCTAGATAGTTATTGTTCTTCTTTTTCTTCTTTGATTGTTCCATTTCTGTTTGGAGTTTCAAGGTCCTCTAATAGCATCTACTTCCTGAGAAATTTCAAATTTCATTTTTTCAATTAATCATGTGTCAGAGCTAGAATTCTAGATCTAGTTTCTTTGTCTAGATAGTTATTATTCCTCCTTTTCTTCTTTGATTGTTCCTTTTCTGTTTAGAGTTCAAGGTCCTTTAATAGCGTTTACTTCTAACCCTAATGATGATCCTTCCTCTTTATATTACCTCCATCATTCTTAAAAATCATAGCTCTGTCATTGTTACTCTTGAGCTCACACCTACTAATTCTCTTCCTGAAAAGGATCTCTTTTCCTTGTTGTTTTAATTAGAAACAAATAAGATTTTCTCGATGGCACCGTTCCCAAACCTGTTTCTGATAACAATCTCTATCTTTCTTGGGATCGATGTAATAATCTACTTGTTGCTTGGCTCTTACGATCAATTTCTTCATCTATTACTTCCACTATCTTTTATATTTAAGGCAAGTAAAATATGGCAAAAGCTTAACCAGAGGTTCTCACAACCAAATGATTTAAAGAATTTGTCTATTTTCTTCAATTACACAAGGATCTAAGTCAGTTGATACTTATTTTATAGAGTTGAATGATATTTGCAAGGAGTTGAGGAGTTTTAGGCCTTTGCCACATTGTTCATGTGGCAAATGCAATGATAGCTATTTTCAAGCTTTTGTTGATGCAACTCAAAAGGATTTTATGTCTAAATTTCTTAATGAACTCAATGAGTCTTATCAAGCACTCAGGTCACAATTCATTATCATGAAGCCTTTTCCATCCTTGGATCAAGTGTATAATATGTTTCTTAAGGAAGAGACATAAAGAAGTATGCTTTTACAGTCACGAAGCTTTAATGATGGAGTAGTTATGACAGTTAAGAAAAATCTAAATAGTGACAAAGTTTGTTATCATTATGGTAAACCTGGTCAAATTAAGGAAAAGTGTTTTTTCAAGAATCCAAGGAATCAAAATCAAGGAGTTAGAATAGTTAATCAAGTTTCAGTTCCTTAAGGTGTTTCTCAAAGTGAGAGTGATAGTGTTGGGCATGCTACTAAAAGTCATGATGATCTTAGTCTTTTCAAGGATCAAGTCCAGAAACTAATGGTTATTCTAATTGATGAAAGTTCCTCTAGCAATATTAATCCCCCCAATTTCAATGCATCTACTTCTTCTTCAATGCATCTAGCAAATCTTATAGGTAACTACTCTCAACTTTTAATGTTCAGAAATTCCAGCAGGTATTATTTTAAAAATTCAATTATATTCCTCAGATTGTTGACACTGGGGCCACAGACCGTGTATTATGTTCCTTAAATTTCTTTGATTCATATGTTCCATTGCATAATTTCTTTGTTCAGTCACTAAATGGAATTCATGTTCAAGTATTGCACATTGCTGCTGTGACTTTTAACCAATATCTTACTCTTCATAATGTCTTTTTAGTACCTTCTTTCATTTTCAATCTCCTATCTATTAAAAAGCTTCTTCTTAATGTTCAACTTTGCCTTGTTTTCGTATTTCAACATTGTTTCATCCAAGTCTACTCATCATGGATGATGATTGGATTGGCTGAAATGAAAGAAGGGCTCTTTTATCTGTACCAAAGCTTTAATCATCAAAATCAATCAAACAAAATTGTTTCTTCACATTCTTTAAAATATGTTTGTAAGGTGTCCATTAACACTTAGCACCATAGATTAGGGCATATTCCAATAAACAAAATTTCTTCTATTGTTCCAATTGTAATAAATAGTGATTCTTCTATATGTACTACTTGTCTTAGAGCTAAACACAAAAGATCTTCATTTTGTGTACATATTAATAAAACTAGTGCTTTGTTTGATCTCATTCATGTTGATGTTTGGGGACTATATTCTTAACAAGATCTCTATAGAACCCTTATTTTCTAACTTTGGTTGATGACTTTTCCAAATGTGTTTGGGTTTTGCTTATGAAAAACAAGTCAAATGTCTCTCATATATTTCCTCGGTTTTATCAATTTATGCTTACTCAATTCCAAGCAAAAATTAAGGTAATTAGGACAGACAATGGATTAGGTTTTCATTATGTTCATTTTATCATTCACATGGCATTGTACACTAAACTACCTATCCTTATACTCCATAGCAGAATAGAGTAGCTGAGAGAAATCATTAGCATATCCTTAACATAGCCAGATCCTTGCTTTTTTCATTCCTCATTACCAATTAAATTTTGGAGAGATGTTGTTCTAACAACAAGTTATCTCATAAATAGAACATTAACCTCAATCCTTAGTGGCAAATCTCCTTCTAAAGTCTTATTCTCTAAAAAAAAATCTTCATACTCACATCTCAAGTCATTTGGCTGTTTAGGATTTGCTGCAAATTTGATTTCTCGCAAAAGGAAATTTGACTCTAGGGCTAAAAAATATGTTCTCTTACAATATTGTCCAAATGTCAATGGCTATAAACTATATGATTTGGATACTAAGATTGTCTTTAATATTGGGGATGTTTAGTTTCAAGAAACTATTTTTCCCATTTGTGTCTTCTTCTACTGTAACTTCTTTACCAGAAATTCAGTTCCCACTTATTCTTCCAATTATACCAGATTCTATATGAGATCATTCTTCTTTCTTTAATCAATTTCCTCCACCTACATTACTTACTAGGGACATGCAAGATCTACAAAATTCATCTTTAACTTCATCATCCATACCTATACTTGAACACATTGATGATGCTAATTTTACATCTCTTGTTAATGTTGATCATACTGATCTTCAAACATCATTACCTGTTTCCATGAAACTAATTCCACCTTCATTCTTAACTTTATCACCCAATTCAAATTCTAAATTTGAGTCATTTCAACCATTTGTATCACCTATTTCAGATGATTTAATTCCCAACATTTCAAATTTACAACCAGACATCATTGCAGCACCTATTTCAGACATTCCCTCTTCTTTAACTCATATACCAAGTTCAACTAATATTCTTTCTTCTTCAATGTCCAATTCTTCTATTAGAGAAAGTTTTAGAATCTCAAAACCACCTTCATATCTTCAAGATTATCATGTTCAACTCAAAACCACATCAGCTCCTCATTAATCTTCCATTTCATCTGTCATGTCACTTCTCATCCAATCCAAAAATTTGTTTCTTTTGATCATCTTTCCCTTTCTCATTGAAATTTTATTTTCTCTATCACTTCTTCTTCTGACCCTATAAGTTATGATAAGGCTAGTCACTTTGATCATTGGAATGATGCTATTAAATCTGAATTTACTGATACCAATATGTGCTTCAAGAGCTATATATTAGTTATGTAATAGTAGATATTAATTCCCTATAGCATTATAAATATATTCATTATGTGAAAAATGTTTCATATTATTGAGTATAGTCCTTAAGTATTTGTAAGAGATTCTATTCTTAAATGTTGAGAATATGAGTGACAGATTGCTCTTATACAAATATTTGAAAGTATGTTTGTGATCGTAGGATTAATGTCTGGGGCTTTATTAATTCTGGAAGAAGATCACTTCTTTCTGTTTTCTATAATTAGTATGTGATATGGATGATTATAGAAGCAGCAAGTCTCATAGTGCTTGACATGTGATGTCGATATAAACACGTGGATATTCATAAGATGAATAATCGAACCCTGATGTTAGATGATAATAATATGGAGTTTTACTACTTGTCAATTATTCATCATCTAAGTTACAATAGTACATATAATCTTTTGACTTAAGGGACACTATATCTTATTCATAGGTGAACAGGATTTACTACTACTTACATATATATATTATTCATGTACGGATATATGGTATGTAATAGTTCTAATTTGTTATGTATAAATGTAAGTAATCACCAAGATAGAATTCATTACCTTAAATAAATAAGGTTAAGATCTTATGCTATCTAGTTATTTTTAATACTTAAGTTCCTAGCCAAGACAGAAAGATTCACTAGAAAGAGTATCTAGTAGGAATCTAATCTCATCAAAAATTAAAACCGAAATAAGGACATAGGATCAAGGCACATTAGAGTTTAACATAAACCATTACTATAGCCAAGATTGAGATTTTTAATGAAGGGATTTTAGTGTAGAGACAAATCTAGCATGGGGCAATAAGGGCAATTGCCCCATTGGCCCATGGAAATCCTTGTATATATATCTGTATACAATAATATTATTTCACTAAAATTATGAAGTTTACCACATTAAATAGTAATAATTGCTCCATAACTCATTTAATTTTAAATTATTTATTTATTATATTTAATATAAGTTAAAATATATATTATTACTTTGATTTTGCTAGAATATTAGGGAATTTACACAAAGAAATAGAATTAATAACTAGAAGTTAGACATTTATTTATTTTTAACTATAAAAATTTTTAAGCATATTATTTTTTTTATCAAAAATTTTGAATATTATTAATATTTTTTATATTTTAATTTAATTATATATTTATACATATATATATACATACATATCGTCTCCACTGACCAAATTTTTTAGATCTGTCACTATTTTAGTGCATGATAATTTATGATCGATAGTTCATGTGATATTTAAAGTAATAAACTATAAATACTCATTTCTAATTAAGTAGTCGTGATATGGAATGATAGTTATCACTCATAACTTATAGAATTAAGTGTAAAATGGGGATTTCACATTAGCATAAAAAATATTTTCTCATTCCTATTACTAATTAAACAAGAATTTAGAAAGTCATACACCCAATAGTGATGAATTTTCAAGTATAAAAAGTTTATCATAATAATTAATTAAAGTGTTTAATTAATAGATTAGTTGTAAAATAATTAAACATATAATTAAATTTATAAAGACCTTAGCATGTCCTAATGTTTAATCTGAAAAGATTTTGATTTAATTAAATTTTAATTTGTATATGATACAAATGAGAAAGATTAAATTGAATATGATTTGAACTAACTAAATAAAAAACTTAATTTTAAACTTAGTGAAAAACCTTAAACACATAAAATGTGACCTAAACCCATATGTGATATAGAAAGGAGACAAGTTAGGGATTAGAGAAAATTCACTATTCATAAGCCCATTTGATGGGTTTAAGAGTTAAAAAATTTTCTACTAAGGTTAAAATTGTAATTACGTCTTTTAACTAATAGAAATAGCTATTTTAGGTGAAATGGCCATTTCACCATTTGAAGTACCAAAGCACTTCAACTTTTGCCTCTTCTTCAAATGATGAGCTAAAAGGGTAAAAGAGTTTTAGTGCAAATACTTAAAGATTAAGTCTTGAAAAGGATATAAAAGCTATGAGTTTTTATTTTCTTAAATAGATGAACACATTTTTCTATTTAAAGCATGGTAGAGAGGGAGATTAATAAAGAATAAGAAAAGATGAAGAAAGAGTTTTTTCAGTTTTTCTTTTGATCTTCAATTTTTTTCTTTGTTCTTTGTTAAAGAACAATTGCTTGCAAATTAAAAAATGGTTTAATCCAAAACAATCCAAAGAGGAACCTATCTTCCAAAGAGTTTTTGAAGGAAGATCTTGAATCAAAATTGGACAACCAAGAGAGAGATTTAAGTACACAAAGAAAACTAAAGGGAAACTTAAAAGTGACTTAAGTGTGGATGATCTATAGGCTTCATACTTGAAGAGCTCTTTGTTAAAGAAAGAAGGAACTTTCAAGAGATGATACAATTACTCTTCCTTTTTCTTTCTTTGCATATGTGTTTTACACACAAATTAATTTATTGTTCGAATGAATGTTTGGATCTAATCGGGTGAAGTGAAATTTTAAATTATTTGAAATTTCACCCTACTACATTGTTTCCTCTACAATTGGCTCCACAATTCCTTCACTTACTACATTGGAAACTAATCAGACCTGGCAAGTTGTTCCTTTTCCATTAGGCAAAAAGGCAATAGGCTGTAAATGGGTATACAAAACTAAGTTTAATTCAGATGGAATACTTGAAAGACACAAGGCCAGATTGGTTGCTAAAGGTTACAACCGAAGAGAAGGTTTTTAACTATCAAGAGACCTTTAGTCCAGTAGTCAAACACACTATTGTTAAATTGTTTTTATCTTCGGCAGCAATTAAAGGCTGGCACATTGTTTAGCTTAATATGAACAATGTTTTTTTAAATGGTGACTTAAATGAGGATGTCTATATAGAGATTCCTCTTGGCTACCATATTCAGGGGGGAGAATGGGAGTGAATCTAGTTATACAAGGGATCATAATAGCCACAAAAACAAAGATAAGTTAGTTCGCAAGCTTCATAAATCTTTGTATGGGTTAGAATAAGCTTTTAGGCAATGGAATGCCAAATTCACAAAATCTTTACTAAAACTTGGTTTTAAATAATCCAAGTCATATTAGATTTCGTTTTCAAAATCCATAGGTTCAAATTTTGTGGCATTCTTAGTATATGTGGATGATATTGCAATTGCAAGCAATAATTATTCACTGCTTAAGCAGTTGGAAAAAGGATCTTAAGTCACACTTCAAAATGAAGGATTTAGTATCCTTAAGATACTTTCTAGGGTTGAGATAGCTGGGTCAAAGCAAGTATTTTAGTTTACCAAAGAAAACATATTCTTGAGTTACTCCAAGAATATAATCAGCTGGGAGCTAAGCCAAGTAATGTCCTCTTAGAGGTAAATCATAAATTAGCTCATTCAGATCAAGGTTTGCTGACAGATGCCACTGAATATAGGCACTGGTTGGGAAACTGATGTACCTTACCTTGACCAAACCTAACATTAGCAATGCAGTACATGTACTAACTCAATTCATGCATAAAACCAACAAATGTCCATTTACAGGGTGCATATAAAGTGTTAAAGTATATTAAGAAACTCCTGGGCAACGCATCTTGTTCTCTACTTCTTCAAACCTCCAATTAGCAACTTTTTCATATAGTGAATGGGCATGTTGCAAAGAAACTAGAAGGTCTCTAACTAGGCTTTTTATATTTATTGGAAGCTCGCTAATTAGCTGGAATCCTAAAAAGCAAGCAATGGTGTCAAAGAGCTTTGCAGAAGCAAAGTACAAGGCAATGGCTTCAGTTATTTGTGAGATAATGTGGCTTATGTTTATATTGCAGGATTTTGGTATAAAGCACACATAATCAGTTATTGTTTATTGTAACAATATTTTTGCAACTTAAATTGCCAAGAATCTTGAATTTCACGAAAGGACAAAGCATATAAAGCTGGATTGTCACTTCATTAGAGAAAATGTTGAATTTGGATTGGTATAGCTTAAGTACTTAAAGACATAAGAGCAAATAGTAGATATGTTTAACAAAGCTTTACATCCCATTCACTTCAGCTATCTCATGAGCAAGATGAACATTCACAATGTGTATGTACATCATGAGGGGGAGTGTGAAGAACAACAAGGAAGCTAATGTGTCATGGAGCTATTAGCTAATATATTTATTAGTCAATAGTTAGTTAAGCTTTAGTTAGTTTGTTTCGAAGTCTGTTTCTAGATTAGTTAGTTTGTGCTCCCTCTTTAGCTTAGTTGTATATAAACAATACTGTACTTGAGAAATTTCATTTTTCCAATTAATTATTTTTCATCACATAGCTCTTCTTGTATCATAAATCTCATAATAAATTCTTCAATCTAAAACTTCATTTTTGATATTATGAATATTTAATACGTGTAATAAGTATAAAACACATTAATTATGATTTTACTTATTTATTTATTTAAGTGAAATGTGATTTATTAACCACTTGAAATAATGGAATGAATATAAAGATTAATATGTGTCTTCAAAATTATCATAATTTTGAAATATATATATATTTCTTCTCTGTCTTTATATGTATTTGTATGTATATGATTAAAAAAATAATGAAATGGATTAGAAAAATAATTTTTTCGTTATAATAAACATAAATTTCATAGTTAAAAATTCAAAAAATAAAAATAAAAATTCAACGCCTAATATAATCAAGCATTATACAAATATCTACAAAATATAATTAAGCATTATACAAATATCTATAAAATATAATTAATTTTTCCCATTTTTTCTTTTATTTTCCTTCCTTTGCTAACGGTCAAACTACAGTTTTTCCATATTTTTCCATTTTTTGCTTTCTCAACAACCAAAAAGCAACAATATTATGTAGAAAACGAAAAGAGAATAAGGGCCAATAATGACAGCAAACCCAGTGGCCAAAAGTTGTTGATTTTTATGGATCTTTCAATTTTTTTTTTTAGGAATTCTCTTATTTTTTATATTTATAATCTCTTAAATTTTTTTTTCATATTTATACCTTTTTAATTATTTTTTTAACTTTTTTTTTTGTTTTCTCATTTTTAATCTCTTAGATCTATTTTATAATGAATTATTAATTTAATAGAATTTGTAATGATTTTGAATTAGTCCAATTTTTGGAAAATGATCTCATTTAAACATTTTTTTTAATTTTCTTAAAAAATAAATTTAAATATTAAACAGTATTAGATACTATTTATTTGCTAAAAATATAATTTTTTTTGTTTAATATATAATGTTTACTATGACTTTTTATTTAGTTTGAAATAGATAGTTTGTATAAACAATAATAGATACTAATTTTATTGTGCAAGTATATTGAATTTTATTTAATGTATTCCATAAATTAAATGTTAAAAAATATTAGATACTAATTATTTTTATTTAATGTATATTATTTTTTATTTAATGTATACTTTTTGTTGTGGCTTTTTATTTTATTCAAAATTCATGGCTTATATAAATAATACTAGATACTAATTACATTTTGAAAATATACTGAATTTATTTTACATGTAAATTATATACTAAAAAAAATTAAATTTTATGATAATGTATATTGTTCGCTATAATTTGTTTTTTTTTTAATAAGAGATTAATGTTTTTAATTTTATATTATTTTTTAAATTTAAAACTTGATACTATATACTTTTTGTTTAAAATAAATCGAAACCTAGCTAATTTGAAAATGGCAAAAACAAAATAAATGTAAAAATTTGTGAAATGTGAAGTAGAACCAGCACAAATGTTGTGATAGATATATCATCATATACCTTTTCTATTAATCAAATCAATAAATAAGAGAAAAAATTTTGTTTAGACTAAAATAACAAAATTATTTAATGGAGGAAAAACATATAATTATGATTAAAACTATTAATTAAAAATAGAATAAATTAAAAGAAATTAAAATAACAAATAATATACTATAAACACATAAATACCACTTGAAATTTTGAAAAACAATTTCATACGATATTAATTAATTCTATTAAGAATTAATTTTAAATTTTATAAAATAAATAATTATTTATCAAATAATGAATTTTCAACCAAATTTATACAAATATAAATAAATCATATTAAAAAATTGCTTATCTTAATTTGAAAATTATTCGGATAAGTATTGACATAAATAAATTTTATTTTAAATAAATACTTGAAGAAAAAGGATGGGGCGTGGATGAAGTTTACGAATTGAAAGCTATAAATATATATATATATATTTTTTTATGTTTATAGGTTATTTTTGCAAAAAAAAAAATTGAGGTGGTGAAAAGTAATTTTTTATGGTTTTAGATCATTTGTATAAAAATCCCCTTTTTTAACTCAAAAAAAAAAAAAAAAAAGTGGCATTAAAGTCTTGTTTGGGATTGAATTTGAAAAAAATACTTTTTAAAAAAAATTATATTTTTTAAATTATTTTTAAACAGAAGTAAGTAATTGATATTTTTTCCTAAAAACATGTTTGAAAAAGTATTTTATAAAAAATAATAAAAACTAATCAATTAAATAGAAAAATTTTAAAAATATTTTTTTAATCCTTAACAGCAATCCTAAATTCACCATTCGAATACTACTAACGATGTGATGCCTTTTTTGCCTGATTATTTTTTTCAACAAAAATATATGTTATTAAAATTAAGAATAATACATATCTAGAAATACAAATCAAGAGCAAGTAATACTCTTTCAAATAAGAGGGTTTCCGTGATGCAAAACTACCAACTCGTAAACACACACACATATATAATTTGCATATTTATTAATTTTAAATTAAATATATTTTTATTAATTATATTCAAATTTTGAATCTAATTAAAGGAAAAGTATAAAAAAAAAAATACTTTGTTGTTTGTATTTGAGATTTATGAATTTTTTTATTTTTTTTTACAAAAACATGTTTGTAATTTGTATCATACGCAATTTAGGATTTATAATCTTAATAATGTTAGTGTATACTGATATTATACTTGTATGACAATAGTACACTTAAGCTGCATAAAGGCACTGTCGGCATTGATTAATGTCGTTATTATTCTAAATTTCATATTGCTAATGAATTAATTCATAGATGATATTTTATAAAAAAAATATTTTTCACAGACGTTGAAATGTAGAAAAGTCAAATAATATAATACTTTTTTGTACTTCAAATCACATGTTTTTTTTTTTTTTATATACCTTTCCCTATAATTAAACAGAATTGCCTTAGAATATCATATCCAATTCTGGACATGACTAAAAATAATTTAAATGCAGAGAAAAATATATAAAAAATGTAATAATTATTTTTTATTTAATTTTTGAAGTGAAATTATGCAGGTCACAGGCTTCAAGCCTTTTCTTTTTCTTTGTTTTTTTAGAATTTTTAAAGTGCTCTCACGTGAAATTCTGCAGGGCTATTGGTTGATTGGAATTTTACGTTCACGAACAGATATTGAATTTGGGTTTATTTAGCACTTGAATCATTTCCTGACAGTTTCATATATATATATATATATATATATATACGTAATTTGTATACTCCTTTTTTTTTTTTTTTTTTTTAACTTTAAAATCTTAATTTGGCTTTAAGGTCTTTTTGTTATCCTTTTTCAGGGGTGTGAATAGGTGGCAAGCAAGGGCTAAATCATCTCTAACCAGAAACCATCTGGATCCGAAAGGTGGCACAATTTCTTTGCCCAAAGACTAAAGTGCCCCCTTGAAGTTGGGCCTCTTTGTTTGGTCTTATTTTGTAATTGCAGTCTAATGATGTAATTTAATTTTTTTGTTCAGTGTGATATTAAAAGATAAGTGAATCAATTTTGATATGGTTTTCCTCTCTTTTTAAGAGTGTAGGAAGTATTCAAATATTTAATTTATTTATATAAATATACTAAGTAAATTTATAAATATAAATTTACAAATATTTTACTGTAGTCTCTGTTGTTTTTCATATGGATTTTTAGGAAAAGAATACCCAATAGCTCCGACCACTGGATGGGAACTCATTTTCTTTCTTTTCCTTTTGTTTCTACCACTAATAAATAGGTTTTTTTTGTGGTTTAGTGCGTATTTTTTGCTTCTGTATGTCTATTACAAGTTTGTTTAGATTTATGTTTGTTTTTTGTTAAATGTAAACCTAAGATTTTCTTTTGGGGCATCATTGTTGCCTTGTCCATCTTCAGTTTTGTCCTGCTCTCTTACCATCGTACTATTCTTGAAGAGTGCATCTTTGATGCCTACAAATGAGAGGGAGAAATGAAGACTAGCAAAAGCTTTGAAGGCTCAGATAGGGATGTATTGAAATTTTCTTTTCTTTGTTGGTTGAGTTCTAGAGCCAATGATGGTAGATCTACCCTCTTGAGGCGCTGGCCAGTATATGAAAAGGGAGGGGTTAAAACACCCTGAATTTTTATTTATTTTATAAAATTTTATTTTGATACGGAAACGTATTATTTTATTATTTTTTTTATTAAAATAATAATTAGAATTATATTTTATTAAATTATAAATATTCATACTATTTGAATATGTATTATTAATGGTAATTTTATTTAAGTATTATATATGTATATTATTATGAAAATGTTAATGTGGATTTTTGGAGAATTGTATTTTGGATTATATTTTGATATTTGAGTATTAATAAAGATATTAATTAATATTATAAGTTTGATTATAGTATTTTTATCGGATGTTTGGATTCCCGTTATAATTACTATTATTATGAATAAATTATATTAATTGAATTATTATTACTGTCCATAGTATTATTGTTATATATATATATATAAGTTTATGTTGTAAAGTATTATAATTAATATGTATATTATAAATTATTATTATTATTATTATTATTATTATTATTATTATTATTATTATTAGTATTAGTATTAGTATTAGTATTATTATCACTATTATTATTATCATTATTGTTGTTGTTATTATTATTATTAGTATTATTATTATTGTTATTATTACTATTATTATGGTTAATTTGTATATAAATATATATATATATTGTGTTAGTGTTACATATATATATATATATATATATATATATATATATATATATATATATATATATATATATATATATATATATATATATATATATATATATATATATATATATATATATATATATATATATATAATTGTGTTTTAAGTAAGTTAAAGAAGAAGAAAAAGGTGGTATCATGTGGTTGGCCAGGGAGTGAAACGGGGTCGTTTAGGAAAGAAGCAGAAACAGGGAAGGAAGAGAGGAAGGAGGAGAGAGAAAGGGAGAGGCCGAGAGAGAGAGAGAGAGTGCTGGGTGAGTTCTGGTGGGCCGTGGCGAGCACCGCCACCACCGCTGGGTAGAGGATGGTCCGGCGATCTCGAGAGAGGTGGCAACACCCTGATCGGATGGCGCACAGCGGCGTACGCGAGGAGAGAAAGACCGCTGGCCATCGAGACTTCAATTGCAGATTTCGGCCGACTCCGGCAGCCAAATCAAGCAAGGTCGGTCTTGTCCAACTCCTGAGGAGGAGAGCTTCATTTTGGTACCTACCTTGTCCCCTGAGAATCACCGGAGGAGGAGATCGGAAAACACAACTCAAAACTTTGGAGGCGTTTTCCGGCGGTTGGAGGGCGAGTGACGGCGAGTGATGACCATTTCTGTGATCCTGGCATCTAGGCGAACCTGCTGGTATGGAGTTTTCCCAGATCTGCCACCAGCAGCGGTGGCGTGTGGCTGGCCAGCGGCGGTGCGTGGAGCAGTTCAGCATTCTGTTTCGACATTCCGGCGCGATTCTCGACATCCGTATGGTTGGAATTTGTGAAGATTAACCCAAAACCCTTGTATTTCAATCGTTTAAATAAGTTATTCTATGTTTAGTAGTCCTTAGAGTAGTAATTGTTAGGTTGTCGAGTCTGTCTTTGGGTTCAGTGTGGTTCTTATCCTAATATTGTCCATTGTTGCGAGGTATCGGTGTCTAACGTCTTCCTGGTTCCAGGGTTGCACTTCCGAGAGAAGCCAGTCAGAAGCGTCGTCAGTTAGGTGAGTAATACTCACTAATGTATTATCCTGTTTTCATTTATATCTATATTTCTGTGTGTATATATATGTATATTATGCACTACTACTGTATATATAAGCATGTAACATTTGACTGTGAATGATAACTTAATATGTTGTATGTTGTGTTGTATTGTATTGTGATTGATGGATGGAGGCCAGGAGGATACGGTACCACCTAGGATTATGGATTTGTTATGATTATGGTTATGATTGAGATTATGATGGATTGAAAAGATGAACTATGACTGGTGTATAAGGGGATCGGTTCCCTCTATTGAGTATTAGTGTGGTACTGTGGACCATACCCCATCCTTACTTGATTGGATGATCTGTTTGTTTCTGTGACATAGTGCAAAGCATGTGCATTAGAATTCTATGCATTAGAATTCTATCTCAAGATATCAGTTTGATATATTAGCTGGTATCATTCACTTAGTCGAATGCTCATTCCTGTTCATCTTGTTATTTTCAGGTCAGGGAATAAGCTTGTGAAGAAATTGTACTTGAGCAAACTGCCAATTTCTCTTCGGCAGTAGTTTGTATTATTGGATATTAAGAATACATGTAATAGATGTATATTTATAATTATAACTCTAGAACTCCGCAATGTTACACTTTGTATTTGTACGTTGTTGATTATGCAGTTGTGTACCTAAGGAGTTGTGATTTATTGTTAAGCAAAACCTTTTTGTAATTTATTATATTTATGGAATAAATGAGTTGTTGGCCCAGCGAGTAATTATTTTATATTAATATTATTTTGGATCTGCTTATTTCATTTGGGTCCATAGCCCTTTCAGTTTTGAGCTTTCTGTTATGTGTTTTGAATTAAACTTACTACGGGCATTGGTAGTTACGTGCATTTCCCATATCCTAGTGCCGATCACGTGCCCTCAAATTTGGGGCGTGACAGGGGTCTTTATCATCGATCCACTACTTCTAAGTTTGTTTTGCAATGAAGGAAGAAAACTCAAGATTTTCAGAGCAAGCTTATTCAAGTTGGCTCAAACACAATTCCTCTTATCTTATTTTCCTTTAATGGAGACGGTAAAGTTCAAGGTGGTGGAGACAAAGCATTCTTAAAGGAGATACAAAGTCAGGAGCAAATGCGTAATTAGACTTTCAGCATATACTTTGTGTATGATTATCATTGTATGAGTTTTAAGCCTAAGTAAAAAAAAAAAAAAAAAAAAAAAAAAAAAAAAAAAAAAAACCCTTAGAGATAGCTGTTTGAATATGGACTATAGGTCCTTTCTTGTAATTTCAGGCGGGGCTTTTTATGTTGTACTTACCTTTATGATAATGAATTTGGGCTTCCGGCCCGTTTAATGCTAGTTTTACTTTTCTTTGCCAAAAAAAAAAAATTTACAAATACTCAACCGCTGCTATCTCAGCAAAGACACCGTTATTTTTGGATTTAATTTACCGCGTGTACGTGAATTGTCTCCGTTTATAAATGCTCTCCTCTGCTGCCAGTCACGCCCCACGCGCCACCGCCAATTGAAATTCGTGGAAACATGAGAGGAGGTAAACGGCGAGCTCCTCCGACAAAACACTCCCGCGCCACTGCCCAAACCAAGCACAAGCATTTCGATGACACACGGCAACATGATAATGAAACTAACTCAAAGAGGCAAAAATTAGTCTACAGAACCGAAACCCTAACTCTAAAGCCACAGAGCTTGCATTCAAATATGCCCAATTCGAATAGGTTTCGGCCCATTCACTCATCATCTTCTCGAAGGAGTAAAAGAAAGCATAATCACAGCAGAAATTCGAGTATTCCAGAGTGTAATCGCAGATGGGTCTTCTCCGACGGCGATTTCTCTTCTTTTAGAGGTATATGTATTCACTTGTACATTGTATGTATATCTGAATTTTGCTTAATAATTGGGAGCTTCACTGGCAGCTAATTAATTGATTCGTTATGATTTATAAGCAAGTTTTAAACTTTCTGGGTGTAGTTTCTTTGATTTTTTGAAGTTGTAACTTATTCATTATGGGCTATAGTCAAATTTATGTTTGCCCTTATTTTGCAGATAGAGTGGTTGTTGTGTCATACAATATACTAGGTGTTGAAAATGCTTCAAAGCATCCAGATTTATATTTCAAAATCCCACCTGAATTCTTGGAGTGGGATAGGCGAAAGGAGCTAATCTGTAGGGAGATCAATCATTACAATGCAGGCATTCTATGTTTCCAGGCAGGTTTTATATATATATATATATATATATATATATATGTATATATACAAATGCACTTAAAGAATGTACATACTTTGTGTCTGGTCTATATGTGAAGCAGAAGTTCTCTTGGTGTTAATGAGCGTTGTTATTATTATTTTAGGCTTTTTATAATTTTTACAGTGACAAAGGGATTCATAGCCTCCAATTTGTGGTGTATTATGGAGCATTTGGTATTGGGTATGTGCAAATAGCTCATTCTAGTAAACCAATGTGTACAACGTCCGCATCTACACTTTAGCATCCATTTATTTTATTTTAAGTGCATATAAGGTTGCCATCCTGAAGGCCATGTGGATTTAATGCACATAGTGTGTATTGTGAAGCGTAGTTGGAAACTTTTTTTTTTGGATAACATGCCACTCTTGTAATAATGATGTTTAAGAAAATGGAAAGAATAAAGGAAAGAAGAGGTTCCTTGATTCTTAGAAAGTTCTTTGACAGAAATTCCATTTTGTTTGGTATTTGGAGTGCAGAGTTTCTTGTCTTCAACTTTTTGTCCTAATTATTTTGAAATTTTAAACGTGTTTTAGTCATCTTGCTCTCCTTCTCATCTCAGTGAGTTGCATGATTGCTTCAGTTCCTAGTCCTTTTTGGTAAATTCAAAGTTTATCATGTAGTGTAGCCACTGTTTCTCCCTAAAGTCTGCAGTCTTGCAGTTCTCTTCAAAAAAGGACTTTATGTACTGTTGACATTTGCATTATTATGATGAATCTTTTTATATTGATGCAGTTATAGAAAATGCTTAGCAAAATAGTTGAATTCTCATAAACCACTCTTCTGGCTTTAGGAGGTTGATCGTTTTAATGATTTGGACTGTCTTCTTCAAAAGGATGGCTTTAGAGGTGTTTACAAGGTATTCTGAAATATGGTATTTGTGTAACTTCTCCTAGTTCAGCAACTCTATCAATTTATTTTGAGTAACCTTGTTTTAATTCCAGGCCCGTACAGGTGAAGCATACGATGGCTGCGCTATATTTTGGAAAGACACACTGTAAGGTTTCTGCACTCAAGAAATTCCAGATGTTTATCATCAAGTTGTGTTTTCATGAGTTCTATAGTTAGCAAATTTGTTGCTTCATTATCCGTTATGAAATTGCTTTGGAATTATTTAGTTGTCCTTGCTTGTAGGTTTGGTGTGCATTTCCTAGGTTTATTACATAGAATGAAAATTATTGTACTTTATTTGTTAGATTCAGTTATCCAAAGAAATGTGATGAATCTAGTAAATTGTTTTAGTTGCACATTTGAATTTTCCCTTCCCAAAGATTGGTCCATTTTCAGAATTTGGGTTCTTCCACTATGTTGTTTGTGGTGAAAAATTAATGCTGAATTGCTTACTTTTTTCTTCTATTTTCATTTCACTATTCATATCTAAATTTTAGCAAGTCATATTCTTAATACAGATTTACCCTTTTGCATGAAGAAAATATAGAGTTCCAGAGGTTTGGCCTCCGTAACAATGTTGCTCAACTTTGTGTTTTAAAGGTATGCAGGGTGTTATTTTTTTTTTCATATGACTATATTTTTTTTTCCATTTTTACCTTTTCCTCTTAATAGCTGAAAGTTCAAATAGTTAGTTAAAAAAAAAAAAATCCAATACAGTATCAATCTATCAATACACTTCTGTTCTCTTTTGGCCAATTTGTTGGTGGCTCTAATGTTCAAAATCATAACTCAAGAATAAAACTTGCAAATTTTAGGAATATAGGATCCTATGCAAAGTAGGTTTTGAACAATTAAACTGATATCTGGGAATCCATTCAAGAGTCTATTTTCATATGATTCCATCTTAAAGTTCATCAGGATATTAAACACTTCTACGATACTTCAAAATCTCAAAGGATCATTTTGATGTTTTACTTTTCAGAAACAATCTAGGTTAATATCATTTAAACTTTCACTGAAAGCTGTATAGTTATTCTTCGAAAAATCCATTTTGTTGTAAAAAGAATTATCCAGTGCAACATTAAATTTCTAGTGAGACAAATATCATCCAATACTTTTATGTGTGAAGATGTGAACTAATTGATGATTTTTGTAGCTTGCTGATGTAGGACTGATTTAGATAATCTGTTCTACTTTGAATTTTTCAGAAGTTAAAGGTTAAAATTGAAAATCCAAGGTTGATTTACAAGAATCCAGATCTGGAAAGGGGATTATGGAAGGGAAAAAGGGAAAAGAAATTCTAAGAGTCACATTTAGAGGGTCTAGGAGTCACACTTAGGGTTAAATTGAGTCACACAAATCTTAGCAATAACGCAAGACTTATTTTATTGAATCTGAAAACTGAACTAAATTTTAACAATACAAATTTGTGTATTTATATACTTAAAAAGCTTATCTTAATCATACTTGGATTAGAAATCCTACACAAGGATTGTAAGAGAATAATAGGCTAATACTAATTAAAAAATACTAAACCAACTAGAACTCCTAAATAAAATAAAGACTTCCAAAAAAAATAACTACTTTTCCAGCAATGCTGAAATCACAGAAATACCCTTTGGGTATTGAAATTGTAAATATTAGACCAAAATTCGAAATCTCTTGATTCTTTGAAAATTATTTTTCTTGATGTTTTCCTTGTCCTCATCACTTGCTGTAGTTTCCTTGGTTAAGATACTGGCTGTCTGACTTTTTCTAGTGTTAAAAGCTCTCCTGCTGTTGAGATTTTGTGAAGGTCGTAAGGTTTATATTGCTACTACAGTTACATTAATTGTATATAGTGTATTTTAATTGAAAGATTTTTCAAAAGAATAAGAGAATGTAATAGACATTAGAGGATTCACAGGCATTGCATGACTTCAACCAGAGAATGTGTCTTCCTCTATTTATTTTTTCTGCATGACTTCCTCCATCGTCTTAATATGTTATCACATCTATAATTTTTCTGTGGGAAAAGTCTTTTATCCCAGATAAATTTCAATGCAATCTTTAAACTTTCAGTGTTTTGCCAAATTAATCTCTCTCTCTCTCTCTCTCTCTCTCTCCCCAATAATGCAGATGAATGAAAATCAATCAAAGTCTGACCTAGATATGCAATCAACAAAGTAAGTTCAAATGTGTTGCATTATATATTGTTATTGCATTATAAGTTCAATATTTGAAATAACCAAACAAAAATAAAATAAGATGAAAATGAAACATCTTGAGTGTTTAGAACTTCAATGTTTGAAATAGAAGCGAAACAATGATGAATAGGAAAGGGCAAAAAAAAAAAAAATTGAACATGTGATAACTTTGAGGAACTAATTATTATTAAAACATTATTATTGCTCTTTCATTTGAACCATGGGAACTTCCCCCCCTCAACATATGCACTTTGTACTATGATCTATTAGCAAATTGATCTATAATTTATGATTCTTATGTTTTGCACTTCTTGCACTCAATAATAATACTAAATGAACCCTTGGTAAGCAGCATATGCAAAAATAGGTCAGATTTAGTCCTTTTACATTTTTTCTTAGAGTTATTTTGGTCTTCTTTGTGGACACATGGCTTAATTATTCTGTTGTTTCTATTTTGGTAATCATACAAGTGATTTAGCTGTTGACAACATCAAAACATGTGTATAGGGCAACAACAATTACCCAAAGTCGAAGATTAGTTGTTGGAAATGTGCATGTTCTTTTCAATCCAAATCGTGGAGACATAAAGCTTGGCCAGGTATTCACTCTGCTGTGTTGCACTGTCCTATCTTTCTGAAGTAGCCAAGTACTCTTTTGAAGCACTGAATCTGAAGTGGCAATTAATCTATGAATGTGCTCCATGCATGTGGTTGAATACTTTTTATTTATTATTTTTTCCGGTTTTTGTTTTCTGAAAGATGGTTGTGGGGCTTGGGGGGGTAGAGTTGGAAGATTCAGAGTGCTGACAAATGATACTGCAATCTTGTTTTATATACGTATATATATATATATAAAGCTTTGTTTTTAATATTATCAACATCTGTAACATCTGAACATGTGCTCCCTTCTGATGTAGGTTCGACTATTTCTTGAGAGAGCTTACAAGTTATCAAAAGAATGGGGTGGCATCCCTGTTATCCTTGGTGGAGATCTAAATAGCCTTCCACAGGTGAGATCTTATGCTCCAGTTATTAATAGAACAGTTGTAAATTAAATGTATGCCGTGCTATTAATGTCAAATCAACCTTACGTCATGCTGTTAATCTCAAATCAACCTAGTAACTGTATTTTTGTTTTTATCTCATGGTTAGAGTGCAATGTATCAATTTCTGGCTTCATCTAAGGTGAGTTTTGGTTATTGTGTAACTTCAAGCATATAGATTTTAACTTTCTTGAGCATTCTCTTTGATTTGCATGGCCCTAAGATCCATCCTTTTTTCCCCTTTTGTGCTGTTGGTTGAATTTTTGGTAGTTGGACATCCTAGTCCATGACCGCAGAAACATTTCTGGGCAGCTTGAGCATCCACCACTGCACAAATACTTCAGATTCCCGAACAAGAATGTTGAGAGGTTACCGATTCTATTAAATTCTTACAAAGTATTTTTGAAGCATATTTTTTGAGACAATATCATATTTTCCAAGACAACATCAATTTGAAATGATTTACTTGTAATCATCGTGTACTGATTTGTAGAGTTCAATAATCATATAATTGATGCCTTAGCCTAGTAATAAAGATGAGATTATCTAGGAGTAAATTTTAGGTTCACTTTTAATGAGTCCCCTCCCCCAACTATCATTAAAAAAAAAATTAAAAAAAAAAAAGGGTACATCAATGATGAAGATTGGTATGTTTTAACTTGAGGGGAATGGAAGAGAGATCCTCTGTTGAAAGATTAAAAATGAGGTTATCTTTAAGGTCACAGACAGGCGATGAAGTGATAAACCATGGAGTTTCTAATACCTCTTAAATGATAAACCATGGAGTTTCTATTACCTCTTAAATGTTCTTCTATGGTGTCAAATGTAGGATTTTTTGGCGTTATTTAACTGATCGGTTTATATAAATGCAGCAATATTATGTCCACCTCAAGGCGATCAATGCATGTATGGAATGATGAAGAGTTAAGGCTCGCTACTGGTAGCAAAGGAGTTACTCATCTTCGTCACCAATTAAAGCTTTATAGCACATATATTGGGGTTCCTGTAAGTCTATTACTTAATTATGTAAACTTTTGGGGGACTTCAATATTCTTAGTATGCTTAGATTTCCAACTTCTTCAGGGATGTCAGTAAAATAAATATGGGTGCTGATGTCTAATACATAAATTGTCAAGTATGAGAATATCTTAGAGCAGTTTTTGTGGTACTGAAGAATCGGTCAATGTAGGTGTGACCTGTCCTCATATTTATTTGTCTATTGAAGGTTTTTTTTTTTAATCGAAAAAAATTATTGATGTGGTTTTGTCATCTTTTGTCGAGAAATAACAGAGTTAAATTCTTCAGGGGACCTGTAGATCAAGAGACAATTGTGGAGAACCATTGGCAACATCGTACCACTCCAAGTTTATGGGAACTGTTGATTATATTTGGTAGTATGCTTACACTATGAACAAGCAGAATACTTATTGTTTGTATAAAAGACTTAAAGAGTCTGATTTCATTAATTGTCACAGGCACACAGAGGGCCTACTTCCCGTGCGAGTTCTAGAAACCTTACCGATTGATATTTTGAGAAGAAGTGCTGGGCTTCCTAATGAGGTGCCTTCATTTTGCAAATGGATGCTTGATCTTTCACATTCTATTGAAGTGATGTTTTTCAAGTTTTTGCATTTTACTGGTGATTGCATGATATTTCATTACTGTTTTCCCCTTGAGGATGAAGAACACCCATTTCACTGTGGCCCAAACTCTTGCAGCATGCTGTGGCTGCTGCTACTGATAATAATGATAAAGAGGTGTGCATGATAATGGCAAATAATTAAAAGATGATAACTTGTCAACCAGATATGGTTTTTCAATTTGTGGAAGCAGGAAAAAAATGTATCCTGCGTAATCCAGGCCATGTCTTTGAATGTGGTCATCATTAATCCTCTTCTTTATTTTAAAATATTTAGAGGCTAGTTCTTCATTCAAATTTGCTATCTGCAACTTCTTCCATCATATTGAAATATCTTTGATCTGACATTATTTCTCTCCCGAAAATAATAAACTCTAACTCATAATGCTACAAATTCTCTTGCTGCATTCCCGATTCATTGCATTCCTTGAAACAATTTCTCTTTCATCTTTGCAGAAATGGGGAAGTGATCATCTTGCTCTTGTATGTGAACTAGCCTTTGCAGATGATGACAATAGCACCTGAGTTTCACATAAAATCCAAATCCATTACAGACCGCAGGCATCAGGGGAAGCTTTGCTTCCTTTGAGCAGTATGCATCATTCACCGACAACTGGTATTGCAGATGTGGATCACGTGTCTCTTTGGAAGAAAAACGTTTTCTCGTACAAATAAAATTTGCACTTTTATATTGGATGGGCATCCAAAAATCACTTGGTTATAATAACGTTATTTTAGGTAAGGAGCATATTACAATTTGACATTGGCTTTGTAATTTATACAAAGTCTCATTGTACTTACAAGTCAGTGTGTTTGTGTTAGTACCCCAATGCTTATAAGAATAAAGATGTCAGTTGTCGGCAGATAATTTCTTTAAGAGTTAGCATTGAAGCAGAAAGTTCGACTTGGCTCCTGGCTTGGGGTCTTAGAGTGGTACCAGTGGCTGAGTCGTTAAAACCATCATTATTTAATGTGGGCTGTTGATGATCTTTACACCCAACCTCTTTAATTAAATAGTAGTTGTCATATATAATTTATGTTTTACATAATCATCATATGGAAAAGTCAGACGTAGAAGATGAGAGAAAAATCATGTCGGATTCAAGAAAAGTCGGAAGAGAATGAATAAAAGGACCCAAAAATCAAAATGCCTTTTGGCTGAAGAAAAGTGGGGCAAAACGTAATTATATGGTTGGAGGAGGACAAGGAGACCCTCAATAGTCAAATGTCATTAGAGTTGGGAATTGCTGTTTGTAGAAGCTGTAACAAATTGCTCTAAATATGCCTCCGCCAAAGGAAATTACTCTAAATATGCCCCCATCCGTAACAAATTACTATCGAGAAGTAATTAAGTCAAATAAAACAATCATATAATATGTTTTTTCAATGTCAAACCACCGTCTGGATAGTGAATGAAATGAAAGTTATTATAGTTGATTTAAATGTGAGCCATACATAGTTGTCAAAATTCACAAGTTAAAAAAAGACTACCTTCTTTGTGATTGTTTTTTTAAAAAAACAAAAGATATAGATTATATTCCAATAGAGGGAAAGATACCCAAATTACAGTTACAGTTACAGGGCTTTTTTTATCCCTGGGATGAATGAGGACGGGATACGATCCTCGAGCGGGAAATCCCTATCTCTACTTAGTTAATAAAAACCACCCAAAGACACTCATCTAGATCTTGGATGAGAGGCAAAAGTGATAGATATACAATTAACGTCAAGATGTACAAATAAGACTATATTAGAGAAGATTTTTGCTGAGATCTTTGGTTGCTGTATTGATGTGATGACGTTTTCTATTTTAAATGAAAGTTATAGCAAGGAAAAGTAGTATGGTTAGACATTATATTAGCGATGAACGTAAAGTTAGTCTCTTCGTATAAAAGGACTGTCATGATATAAAAGATGAGAGAGAGTTGGAAAGAAAGGAGTTCTATATAAAATTTGTTGAAATGAAGAAAAAAAAATTTCTGTTTTCTTTATTCACAATTTTTCTTTATTTATACTTTATGCTATGAATATTTTATTTTTCCTCCCATCCATCTTCAAAAAACTAGTTCTTTGTAACTGTTGAGACTCCAATTTTTTGGATTAATATAATACTTTCTCCGTCTCAATAAAATTACCCACTTTTTTTTGCTCGTACAGTTTAAGAAAAAATTATTAATTTTTTACCAACTCATAAATTTTATTACATTTTTTTACTTATATTTTTGTATATATTCATTTATTAATCTATTTATTATTAATTTTAAAAATATATATATTTCAATTAATAACAGATAAATATTTATAACTATTTTTAAAATATATATATATATCTTAAAATATTTTTATAAAAAAAATAAATAATTTTTTTAATAGGGAGAGAATACGACATTAATGTCTTGTAACAAGGGAATAATCAAATTTTTGACGATGATGGATTGGTTTAGAGGAGGCATGTTGGCGGTTGGAAGCGGTGGTGACCCACATTTTGGCCTGGCGGCTTCAAAGTATTTACTTACTATTTAGTGTCTTGTCTTCCTATTTTATTATTTATTTCGTCTCATTTTATTTAAAATATTTTTTAAAATATATATCTTATTTTAGTTTTAATATTTTTTATTTTTCATATTTATTTTATCATAAATATTAATTTAAATTTTTAAACAAATAAAATTTAATTATATTTAATAAAAAATATAAAAAGAAAAAATAATATATTATTAAATATATTTTTAAATTTTATGAAAAAATATATTTTAAATAAAATAAAATGGATGAAGTATTTTTTTAACATTTTTATTTTGTGGCTTATGTTGCGGTTCCTACTATTTTTCTTGTGTACAAACACAAACTCATTTGCAATTCCGCTTTTACAAAAATTGCAATACAAATTCTACACTGAAACTATAAGAAGTAACTTTGATGATTATTTTTCTCTTACTTAAATCATGATTTTTTTGTAAATTTTTTTTTCTTTAAATTTCTTTATTTAGATGCGAATAATTTGCTTTTTAATTGAAGAATAAAATAACCTTAAAGTAAATTTAATACTATTTGTTTCAAATATTTATACTAATTCTAATTTTTTAAGTATTGATGTAAATTTTCTTTAATATGTGTTAATATTATAGCTAGCATTGAGATATTTAATAATCAATTAAAAAAAAAAAAAAAGATAAACTGTGGAGGAATAATATGAAATGAAATAGGATGTAGAACATTGCATATATAACCACTATCTTTAAAACAATTAAAAAAAAAAAAAGACTAGGCAGTACTTTGAAAACGGGACAGCTCAGCCGCCAAATCATTATTCTTTATACTCATAATTTTGAAAATAGTGAAGTTTGGTTGGAAGTTGGAATCTGTCATTTTATACGGTGACCGCCGTGCCTACATAATTTCTAATTATATCATACCATGAATTTCAAAGATAGATTTCATAAAATATATAGAATACGGTAATTTAGTTTTAAAAATTTAACTGACCTATCATTGTAAAAAAGAAAAAAAAAAAGAGAAGATAAAAAAATATATATATTTTTAGCACTTCTCATTTTATAATTTATTAAAATTTATTATATTTCAAATTCTTTATTTTTTGAGAGTTTAAAAAATTTACGTAGAAGATGAATTTAGCTCAAATCAATATATTTGAACAAATGATAAATTTTATTAAAAAAATTTATATTTTAAAATTATTTGTATTAATATTTTAATATTTCTAAATTAATATTTACCCTAAAATTAAAATTATTATTTTTTTATGGATACTGAGGATAGATTTGAAATTTATTGCTTATGATAAATTTGAAATTTATTTATAAAATCTATAAAATTATAATTATTTATCAAATATGAATCTTATGTGTTTTAATCCTAAAATTTAAGATTTCATTCTTGTCAATGAACACAAATAAGTAGAGTTTAAACTTGTAACCTTTTAGAACCGTTTTAGAGTTGAATTTAAAAAAATGCCTTTTAATAATTTTTTTAAATATTTTTTTAAATTGCTTTCAAAAAAAAAAAGATAATTTTATTTTTTTTTTTAAATAGGATTGAAAAGGCAATTTATAAAAATAAAAAATAAAAATTAATCCCCATAACAGCAACTTTAAATGCACCCTTGCTCGTAAGGTCTCAACCTTAACCATTTACACTAGACCTCGTTGGCTTCTTGCACTCTTTCACCCCCACATTAGCGTATTTCATTTGCCAAAATTTTCAATTAAGTTGCTTAGGTTTTAATTAAGTTTCCACATTACCCTTTTCTTGTTTTTTCATTTTCCTCAAACATTTATGTTTTAGGAGGCCATAATAATATTATATTACATTTTATTACGATTTAAACATCAACTCTGCCTAAATAAAATTTTTTCAAAAATCTTAATCAATATTATTTCTTGAATTAATATTACACTTAAAAGATTTCCACAAGTCTAATTTGTAACTAAAACTTATAATTTTAAAGTAATTTACTGAATATTTTCACTTTTTTTAAGGGAAAAACAAGTATTTTTAGAGCTCTTAAATTTATTTTGTTTTATCTATTGAATTTCTTAAATTTTTATCTGTCCAAATGTAAATAGTGACTTCCCCATAAAATTTCAGGTTTTTCACTTCTGATTTTTTCCTTAAAATTACCATACAAAAAACAACCATGGCAGAAAATCCTCCATTGAATAAATCATAAGAAAAGAACAAAAAGAAAGAAAAGAAAAAGAAAAAGAAAAAGATGCCACCTTCCGAGATCTTTCCACAGCATCAAGCAAACAAAGCTTTGGACTTCAAAGCCCCTGTATATGTACTGTATGAATATTCATAAAAAATTCATATCTTTCTTCGATAGAAAAAAAAAATTGCTTTATTATTTCAAGCAAAGCTAACAGAGTCTTTGAATATATAATAAATAAATTACAGAGAGTTGCAAAAATCTTGGATGGCCTTGCAAAACCAAGAACTCTCTGTTCTCTCCCCCTAACAAAGACAAAAACTCTCAACATCTCTAAACCAAGTTCTTTTCTCTGGTCAATTGGAGACTCTGACTCGATATCTTCTTAGTGAAACATAGACAAAATTTTAGCTAAAATTCCTAAATGCAAAAAATACTTAAAATAACTCATAATTCCTAACTGCAAAAATTATAGGCATGTAAAATTGAGAGTTTCCTCAACAAAATCAAGAGTCTCAAGTTCGATATTGGGAAGATCCATTACACCATCCATAGGAAAATCCACCATCTCACCACTTTCAGCCATGGAAAAATCTTCTGCAAACTGCCCAAAATCACTCCCAAAATGCGAGTAGTAGTCACTACCCAGCAACTCTTGACTAACAGAAGGTGATAGCATTGGCTCTTCCCATAAATCAGATATAGATTGCCTTTCTTCAAAACTATCTTCTACCACTTCTCTTGTAGCCCATTCTTTTGCTGTCATTTCCACTTTCCTTTCTTTTTCTTCTTCTTTAATTGAACTTTCGACCCTCTGACTAAGTGAAGTTGTAGTAGAGACATCAAGCACAGAAGACGGCGATGGATGAGAAAACAATTCGCTAGATTTTACTTCTGTTGCAACTTTTGAAACAACTGAAGAATTCTCTAGTTTCTCCATTGCCGATTTACTCTCAAACTCCTCTTTCTTTTTTCTATAAGCAGCAGCAGCCTCCTCCGCTGTAGTGTAAGTTCCAAGCCATACACGAACTTTTCGAAATGGATCTCTGATTTCTGCTGAATATTTCCCCCAGGGTCTTCTCCGAACGCCTTTATAACTCGAAGACAATATTCGAGTTTTCTTATTGTTAATTCTGATTTTGCCTCCATTGCTATTGTCTTGTGAAGAAGTCTCATTGCTTGTTTCGTATGGCAAAATCGAGAGATTAATTTCTTTCACAAATCGCTTGCCACCCATCAATCGGCTGCTACGATCAATATGTCCAGCATCTTCTTCATCGCTTGAAGAATCAGTTGCCTCAGGATCATAGCATATTATGCGAACTCTCCTTGTGGCCATCAAATTGTTCTTTATTTTGTCAGATTTCTTCTTCTCTAGATCTTTGTCAAAACTCAAATGTTCATCCAAAATTGGCCTATTAAGGCCTGGCATTATGTGAAATTGAAATTTATCCCAGAAATGGAAATTAACAAGAAAATATAAAAATTTAGGAATGAAAATAAATAAATAAAAAAGGAAAGCAAATCTTTGACAAACTTGATTATCAAGAAAAGACCCACAACCCAAAACCCATAAACCCCTAAAAACCCAAAATTGAAAATAATAAATATTTTCCCACACAATCTTCAAAGAATCTATCCCCAAGAACAATTCCTGCACAAGAATCATTGACCAAAATTAGAGCTTCAAATATAAACATATATAAATTGATGTTTGAACTTTGAAATGCTGGATGAGAAAACTTCAAAACTAAGAGCGAGAGAAAAAGAAAACCCACGTACCGTTTTGACCTTAAACGTATAAAAACGATCAAGAAAGTCTGTTTATTGCTACTTTGAAGGGAAAAGGATCGCTTGCAAGAGATCAAAATGAGGTACAAAATGATGCAGAGCGTGTGAACAGAGACCCAGAGCTTCTTTGGAGCTCTAGTCAACGGATCAAACCCAGACGACATAAATCCTCTGTTTTTTTTCTCAGAGAAAATCTTTTGTTGGTACAGAGAGAATCTGAAATAAACAGGAAAGTTACCAAACAACAAAATTAAACTAAAAATCCTAAAAATAGCATAAGAATCACAAAAAATAATGCTAATTAATAGATATTTTATTAGACGATTCGTTTCTCGAAAAAATTAAAAAAAAAAAAAAAAAAGACATATCCCAATAATAAAGAAACAAAATATCAAGAAATCAAGCAAAAAATGCCAATTGCAATTAAAACAGATATCAAAATTGAAAATCGTTTCTTACCCAAATTACAGTATCTCTCTGTCTCTCGAGCTCTGCTTCTCTCACTCAGTCTTTCTCTCTCTTTGGTACAAAGAGGCTCTGCTCCTGTTTCTGGAGAGAGAGCGAGAGAGAGTGGACAGAGAGAGAACGAGAGAGAGTGGAGACTGAACTTAAATGAGAACGCTTTGAATGGGTCCTTTTGAAGCCCCGTGTAAGCCAAGCAGGACCAACTCACTTCCCAAATGCAACTCCAACTTGTCCTTGCTGCCCCCGAAAAATGATACCTTTTCTTTTTAGAAATAAATATTACCATTTTTTTTAAATAATAATAATAATAATAAAAACCAAAAAAGGAAAAGGACAATGTGAGATTGAGTCGGGTTGCCACAAGTTGAAAAACGTGTTAAATGATACCTTCTCATTTAAAAACACACACAGGTGATATTTGAATTTTTGATCTCTCCTCTTAAGATAATTTCACCTTATCACTATACTAAAACACCAAGTTATAATAAATAGAAAGCCATTGGCACTAAACTGCTGCATTAGCGATATGATAAGGTGAAATAATTTTAAAAATAATAATTAGATTTGTATTTTTATGGGTTAAATTATCTTTTTCAAATACTAAAATAGAGTTGTCAACATTTTAGAGATATATATAACATAATATAACAACTTTTAATATTATACGTATTCTAATATTTAGTCATATTTCTTTTTTTCTGTTTTTATTAATTTTTATAAATTATTTATATTAAAATTTTGATAAAACTCATTTTTTTTTTATTGTTTACCTGTATATTGCGTGTGTTATAATTAATTGAAGAAAAATTACTTTAATGATACATAATATAGTATAATCGACTATTATTTTAGTATAATGTTTAAATTAAAAATATATTTAATTATATTATATTATATCTCATTACGATATATTAAACATTACCTAAGTATTATGCATCGAGAGTGGAATTAGAAAAATATAGTAGGAGGTAACAAAAAATATAACAATCTATTATTTCAGTATTGAGTGGTGATGATGATGATGATGGTGATGGTGATGGTGATGCTTATTTTGAGGGGCTAACGCGCGCGCGTACACACACACACACACACACATATATATATATATATATATAAGACAAGAAAAGATAAGATAAAATATGATTGTATAAATATTTATTTTATTTTGCGTTTGATACAATAGGTGGCAAAGGTCGTTACTATATATATATATATATATATATATATATAAGACAAGAAAAGATAAGATAAGACAAAATATGATTGCATAAATATTTGTCCTATTTTGCATTTGAAATAATAAGTGGCAAAGGTCGTTACTATATATATATATAAGACAGGAAAATATAAGATAAGACAATATATGATTGTATAAATATTTGTTTTATTTTGCATTTGAAGTAATAGGTGGCAAAGGTGGTTACTATATATATATGTAAGACAGGAAAAGATAAGATAAGACAAAATATAATTGCATAAATATTTGTCTTATTTTGTATTTAATGCAATAGGTGGCAAAGGTCATTATTATATATATATGTGTGTGTGTATAAAAGACAGGAAAAGATAAGATAAGACAAAGTATAACTAAATAGATATTTGTCTTATTTTGCATTTGATGCAATAAGTGGCAAAGATCGTTACTTAAATATAACACTCGTAACTATAGGATTTGTAATGCCTACGAAATATTGGTAATCTAGTTAATTTCGTGTCCGTTTAAAATTCTTGATTTATAATTTAAGCATAACACCCACGAAAGATTTGTAACGCTTGTTGATAATTGCATTTTAAGAATTAGACAAGTGAGCATTGACGGAGAGAGAGGGTGACCAAGGCTAACATCTAAAATTCAAAAATTTTTAGTTTAAAATTTTTAAAATTTGGCTGTATATTATATTTGGCTTCTTATTTTACTGTGAAAATTTTCTTAATTATATAGAAATTTGTTTATTTATATATATTACCTCTATATATATTATAATATAAAAAATTTGGCTTCTTAAAAAATTTTTAGCTTCATCGCTATAAGTGAGTCATCAATAAAATTGAGAAAACTGAAAAAATAATGAAACATAACATAAGATGACTCTTGCCTAATTATATTCATATATAAAAACTCGCTAAATACTATATGAGTGAAATTTATCAAACTCTATTTCGTCATTCCATGTGAAACAAATTATGCTCATATTCTACATTAATTTTCTTCTAAATATTAGGAATGAAAATTTAATATTGGTGAGGTTCAAATTTTGACATTCATTTCTTATATATATATATATATATATATATATATATCTGTGTGTGTGTGTGTTATGATATATTAAAAGATTTGATTGATATCTTTCTATATACATGAATATTCTAGTTTCCATATTAGTATTGATTGTATTTTCCTTATTGGAAAAACTTCCTATTTCTTGTATTTTCCTGATTGGAAAAGCTTCCTATTTCTTTCTCTTCTGTACTCTATATAAAGGGCTTAATACTATTGAATGGAACAACTAGAAAAATTATTCTCTTCTGTATATTCTTTGTTCATGTTCTTCTCGATTTTATTTATAACACGTTATCAGCACGAATCGTTCTACAATATTGTTTATAATTTTGGATAGCTTGTGGTTTGCTACAACCCAGCTAAGACGAAAAATTTGAAGAAATAAAATTCAAGATTTATGGTAAATAATTTTTGTCTAATTAATTACTATTATTAGTAATATTTATGTATCAAATACATTTTTTTTTAAGAAAAAAAAACTAAATCGTTTTTTTTTGAAGAAATAGTTTGAACATATTGGGCTGATTAATTTGAAAAAATTATTTTTTCTTCTCTCTTACAGTCATTTATTTCAAATCCTTTTTTTTAATTTTATAAAGATTTGATATACTATTTAATGATTAATCAATTAAATTCTAGTTCCTGAAGAGCTAGCATTATATTTTAAATACCAATATTGAAGAACTAGTATTATTTATAGTTCCTAAAGAACTAATTAAATAAATAACTAAGTTATGAGTTTCTAGAGAATTAGTATTATATTTTAAATTCTAGTTCCTGAAAAACTAGTATTATTTATAATTCCTAAAGAACTAATTAAATAAATAACTAAGTTATGAGTTCCTGAAAGACTAATAATAATTACAGTTCTTGAAAAATTGGTATTCCTTATAGTTCTTGAAGAATTGGTATTCTCTACAGTTTTTGAAAAACTGATATTTTCTACAGTTCCTGAAGAACTGATATTCTATATAGTTTCTGAAAAACTAATTAAAGTAAACAAATTCATTAAAGAATCATTAAATGTTCATGAAAAACTAAATACATTATCTACAAGTCTTTAAAAGACTGATTTTATTATGATTTTATATTAGACAATGTTAATTGATGAGCCTCGACATCATGACTAGGAATTATTTATACTAGTGTCACTCTTTCGAGTAATCAAATAAATAAAATAGACATCCTTGGAAAATTGATATTTTATGTTCCTAAATAACTAATAAATTTGATTTAAGCTACACAAATTGAATAAATTGGATATCAATAAAGTATCTGCGTATGGCCATAATATTAAGGTAAACCCTTTTACTTTGATTTTTCTGTTTTGGGTGTTTCATTGTTGTTTATATGTATTGGAATGATGGGTATGGCCTATTTGATTTACCAACCAAATTGCAACTTTTAATTGGTTATCAATTATAACAACACATTTTATGTATAATTTTAAAGTCATGGCTTATATTTTTTTTTGGCATAAAATCCGACCCTATATTATTCATTTATGGATTGATTGACTTGCTTTATGGGAAAATGGTGATCTTGCCTTCATATTAATAAGTTTACTTGATTCATTAAATTGAGATTGATTCTACTAGTGTATATATTATTACATATCCTTCGGTCTTAGCATCTCAACTCAAAATTTATTTTATGGACAATACATGTCTCATACATATATATATATATATATATATATATATATATATATATATATTTGTTAGTTGAATAGCCTACAAGAAAGTTGTGTGTGTTATATATGTTTTGAATTTACTTATATCAATATGTATTAGATATGAAAACAATTAGAGATTTAAATATGAGATGAGATTAATATAAATTATATAAGTAATATGATTTTGTTAATTTGTGAATTGATGAATTTATTTCTGGATTGCATACATTGTTGGATTTATGTTGATATAGAGAAACATAATTAGTGCTTACCTTTCTTTGGTAGGATAAATTATGAATTTAATGTTTGTTAAATTAATATTAATTTATTTTCTGATTGGTCTATTTAGATATATTTTAAATATATGCAAATTAAGTTATTTAAATAAAGTGAAGTATAGTGAATTAAAGTTTGGTTGATAATTTTTATATGCTCTTGAATTCAATGGAAATAATTTTTGACATGAGTTATTGATAATGAAATGCATTTAGATGCTAGCAAAAGTAAAAGCTATTATCTACTTAAACCTCATTTAAGTGAGGATTTAAAGGTTGAATATTTTACTATTAATGATTTTTATATTTTCTAGAAAAGTTTTAAAGATAGATATAATCACTTGAAATATGTGGTACTACCATAAACTCAATATGATTGGTTAAACCTACACCTACAGTACTTGAAGTCTATTTGAAAATATAATTTAACCATGTTTAAAATTACTTCACAGCTGAAATTGTGCTGTAATAAAGTTACATGCTCCTGTAGTAGCAATATAAAAAGTGAAAATTTACAAATATTATTTTTCTAGTGGTTGCAAAGAATAATTGTTAATAAGAAATCATCAAACAATGCCCACTAATACAACTGTATTCCCTGAAGTGAATACTATAAATTATTTGGTATATAATGAGAATTCTAAAAGAATAATTGCTAATGAGAAATCATCAAATAATGTCCATTAGTACAACTATATTCCCTGAAGTGAATACTATAAATCATTTGGTAAATCATGAGATTTTGAAAGAGGAACCGCCCATATAGAAGACACAACTCAATTTAATATTGATGATTTTATGTAAACTCCTTGAAGGAGTAATTTGCAAGGATTTTATAAGTTGTGTATTATAATGAGTTATTTAATTACTGTTTTATCCCTAGTATACATGCACAATATATTGCGTTGAACCTGCAGTTCAAGCATTGAACTTATAGTTCAATAATTAAATCTTGAAAGTTTGGCATGAATGCCATTATGTACATCATATATACTCTCCCTTGAAACTTGTATAAGGACATGAGTCATAAATTTTTTCTATGCCATGAATATATTAAATCTATCTCAATGTGTGATAATGGGTCCACAAAAGAGACTATGAATTTGTTTTGATGAGGCATATTTTTCGACATTAGGGGGAGGAAAAGCACCTGCAGTACTAAAGAATGTCGAGAAATTTATTAGAAGAAAAACCCTTTAAATAATTTTGGTCCATGTAAAAGTTAGAGTGAACCAGAAGTTCATAAAATAATACAGTTGCAACAAATTGCAACTTAACTGTCAAATGCATTTATAGATGCTAAAAGAGTGACAAAGTCTCATATTACAGCTGCTAATACCCTAGCAAGGGTTGTGATTCTAATTGCAAATAGAAAATCAATCAATCTCACTACACGCCAGAAGCGTGGATAGTAAATTGGAACTAAAGACAAAAATCCGCGGAAAAGAAAAGCAGCGCCACTCATAAAATCTCCTGAAGAGAAACCTCCTGAAGAGGAAGATCTCAGTCAAAAAGCTATAGCTAATTATGAGACACAGACTGAAACAACGGAACAATTAGATCCTCCAGATGTGACTTCTAGAGTTGATGATCATATAAATGAAAACTATGAGATCTCAATTATTTTATGATATAAGAAAGAGTTGATAGAAATTTAATTATCGTCGACGATGAATTTGCCTCAACAGTAGCTTTTGCTGTGACAAGAGAAAATATGGATCCATAATCTATAAGTATAACTGAATATTAGCATAAACATGATTGATCATCATGGAATGAGGCAATTAAAGTAGAGTTAGACTCGTTCTATCATTGATTATGAGAAAAATAATTCTCTTATTATGGAAATGATCATGTTCCGATACTTAATTAATATGGCAGTTAATGAAAGGCTTATTGTACGCCTTATGAAAGTAATAAGAGTTCCAGAAGGACTAAGTATATTATAAATGAATACATATTAAACATATGATATATATTTCATGAAATTGCAAAAATCTATGTATGGATTAAAGCAATATGGACATGTGGTATGATTATTTTGAGTAAATTCTTATTGAAAGAAAGATATGTGAATAATACACTATGTCCATTTGTATTCATAAAAGACCATAGAATGGTATATGTTATTATTGCAGTATAAGTTGATTTAAATATCAATGTGACTCCTAATGAACTCAAATAAATATGTATCTGTTTGAAAAGTGAGTTTGAAATGAAAAATTTAAAGGAAATGAAATTTTATATCGGCCTGCAGATCGATTATTAAGGAGTCCTAATACACCAGTATGCTTATGTGGAAAAGATATTTAAATACACCAGTATGCTTATGTGGAAAAGATATTTAACCAATTTTTGCATGGATAAATCTTCTCTCTCAACCACACTAATAGGTGGTCCACTCACTAGAAGTGAAGAGAGACCCTTTTAGACCTAAAAAAGATAATAAAGAGCTGTTTGGTCTTGAAGTACCATATATAAGTGCTATATGATACTCTTGTGTCTTGCAAATTGCATCAGGCCTGATATTGCATTTGCAAGAAAAAAAAATTTCTAGCTAGGTATAGCTTTGCACCTACAAAGAGATATTAGAGTGGTGTAAAAAGTTATCTTCAATATACTATTAATATTATAATTCATATTTGAAATTGGTCTATATGCAAATATTGGTTATTTGCTTAGTTTCTATGATGGTGGATTTTAGACTGGCTATGTATTCACTTATAGTGGTACTGCAATTTTATAAAAATTTTTATGGTCTTGAAGTATCTCACTAAAAGATACTCCCATTGTATTTTGAGAATAATGCAATTTGAATTGCACAAATTAAAGGTGGTTATATTAAGGGTAACGAAGTAGACATAAACTTCACCCAAATTCTTGTATATATATAAGCTCCAAAAGAGATATCCACCAAATTCGCTTGAGTGACAATTTAACAGACTTATGTATTAAGTTTTTACCTAATGTGGTATTTAAACGGCATCGTTTCATCAATTAGTATACGCCGTGTTAAAATCTGTCATCATCAGGGGGAGCGAATTAGTATATGATTGTACTCTTTTTTCTTAGTCAAGTTTTTATCCCACAGGGTTTTCTTGGACAAAGGTTTTAACGAGACAATATGTGCAATGAAAAAATAGCGCATGAAATATACTCTTTTCCTTAGATATGTTTTTTCCCACTGGGTTTTCTAATAAGGTTTTTAACGAGTTATATTCATAGTGCAAGTAATATCCTAAGGGAGTACTACAAATAAATTATTATATGTGGATATTACTTAAACATCATTAAGTATATGATTTGACAACTTGGCAGATTTGTTTACAAAAGCACTCCTTACAATCACATTTGAAAAGTTAGTCAACAAAATTAGCATGCATCAGCTAAGAGATATTTGATAGAAATCATATTTTCATGAGGAGGAGATTTTAATATACTGTACTCTTTTTTCTTTAGCCTAGGTTTAGTCCCATTGGGTTTTCCTAATAAGGTTTTTAACGAGGCAGTGTTATGGCGCAAATGCCTACAAGAATAATGTACTCTTTTTCGTTTACTAAGATTTTTTCCCACAGGGTTTTCCTTAGTAAGGTTTTAACGAGGCATATTCTTTGTAAAAGATATCAAGGGGGAGTGTTATGATATATTATAAGATTTGATTGATGTCTTTCCATATACATGAATATTCTAGTTTCCATATTAGTATTGATTGTATTTTCCTTATTGAAAAAACTTCATATTTCTTGTATTTTCCTGATTGGAAAAGCTTCCTATTTCTTTCTCTTCTGTACTCTATATAAAGGGCTTAATACTATTGAATGGAACAATTAGAAAAATTATTCTCTTCTTTATATTTTTTGTTCATATTTTTCTCCATTTTATTTATAACAATATGGTAATTTTTTATTTTTTTTTTGTATTTCCTAGATTCCTAATATAATATGATTGTCAATACCAGAGGGGCCGAGTCAAATTCTCATTAGACTGCCAAAAATATTGTGGAAGCATTTCTCTACTATTTGGGGTTATCTTCCAATGACGAGGCATTTCTCTAGTTTTTTTTGGGGGGTAAGATTTGTTGCCTCCTATTCTCAAAACTTCTAAGAAAGTCAACTATGTAATCTAATAAAGTGTTAGCGTGTGGTATCGAATAAATCGTGTCTTGTCGAAATATTATATAATATAAAAATAATCAATAATACGATCTATTTAATTAATTATATCGAAATATTAAATTTAAATATAGATATATTTATTAACTAAGTTATATAAATTAATCTGTGTAACCCATTTGATAAATTAAATTTTAAAAAATATATTTTTTGAATAAAAATTAATTATTTAAATTTTAAAAAATATATTTTTTTAAATATAAAGTGACTCAAATAGTGTATTTTGATTTTTATAAGTGATAAAATATTTTTATATATATATAGAGAGAGAGAATAATGTGTTTACTCGTATCATAAACTACTTGTTAATTTATTAATATGTTTAAATAAACGTGTTTAATTATGTTATTCGCGAATTAAGCAGGCCAACCCTTTAAATTTAATTTTTTTTTTATGTCATAAACGGGTTGATCTGTTTATAATCGGAACATATTTATTTTAAACTTAAATCCCTTTAATTATATATCATGTCATTTATTTGAGTCATGTCAAAAATTGCTAGCCCTGTCAAGTGCTATTATTATTAGTTGTCAATTTCTTTTATAGTGATCACTTAGTATTTTCATTGTTATATAATTGCGGTATTATAGTTTGTCCAGTGAAAATTTTTCATAGAAAAATTGAGATTTAATTTAATTAATTATATATTTGAAATTTAATTTAATTAAATATATAAAAAAACCGAAAATATTTCCAACTAAAAATTAAAAAAACATCACATCATGTCTTTTTTTTTTTTCAATCAAACATCTAGTCTCTTTAAACATCTAGTCTCTTTACTTAAAATTATTAAATTATTATTCTTTTACTACAAGATTTCAAATTCTAAATTTCTGAACATAAAGAAAATTATAGCTTTATCTTCTTTTTTTTTTTTTTCTTTTTCTTCTTTTTCAAAATTTGAAAAGGGTTAAAGCAAAGAGGATATGAACAACCAGAATTATGCTAATTGTTCTAGTCTTTTAATTGCATAGCTCTGTAACCGTAAATGTTTTAGAAGTAGAGGACACTCGAGTGCAACTGCAGAAATTCACTAAGTGAGAAGCAAATTAAAAAGGAAAATTACAAAAAAATACTTTGTAATTTGAGTTTTTTTTGCATTTATGGGTCTTAGAATTTTTTTTTTTTTGACAAAAAAGGTCTATAAATTATTATGTTAATAGTCTAGGGTCTATACTATTAAAACTATTAGCCAATACTGATACGATATAATTAACATTGATATGACACTGATATAACACTTATGAATTGGAGTCAACAAAATTAAAATAAAATAAAAAAATTAAAGTGAATTAACTGATTCAGTTTAGTTTTTTCAGCAAATCTCTTCTGTTCAGTTTTAAATATGATCAACTGAATTAAATTTTAGTTTGGTTTGATTTTTGGCCAAAATTTTTAGTTGAAACTGAACCGACCGAAATTTTAATATATACAAATGTTTATATATTTATATATTTATTTTTATATTAAAAATATTTATATTTATATATTTACATTTATATTCAAATTAAACAGCCAAAAATCCAAAAAATAGAGAAAAAAATCCATACCAGTCCAAACCGAACTAAACTTTTCGATTTTCATCCTAAGTTTGGTTGGTTTGGTGTATTAAAAATGAAATTTCAGTTTTCATTTTTTTGTTAAACCAAACTTACCCTTTGCTCAATCCTGTTTGCAGAACCCACTTTTTTTTTTTATCTATGTGAATATCTAAAAAATAAAGGAATGGAATCTACAAGTATCACATTGTTACCACATCAGAGTTGATATTAGCATTGACTAATAGTATTAGACCTGTAAACTTTAAAGTGTTAACAAATCAAACCATAGACCCATTTTTATCAAAAAAAATTTCATATACTCATAATTATAAAAAGATTAAATCATATAGTACTTTTTTTGTACTTTCTTCAAAAAGTATAGTCTTAAACTTTTCGGTACTGTTTAATAAGCTATAATAACATGTAATGTAGTCAAATATATTTTTAGTATAAATTTATATTAAAAATACATTTGATTACAATAAATTATATTTTATTACGGGTTATTAAACTTACTCTTTATATCTTATCTCTGGATTCTAATTTTTAAATTTTTATTTGCCTAATTAAATTCTTGATTTTTTTATTTCTTGTTATTTCTATGTTGAAAACTTTTTTCATGGAAAAAATATAGTTGATGAGTAATTATTGATATTTGTTTACAAATTACCAAAAAATTGCATTTGCCTTTCAAAATATTACACTATGTACATGTAAAATTTGAAAAATTTATAAATACAAGAAGTATTAGAGAGAGGCGAGTTTTCTAAGCGAAATTGGACAGCATTTTCAGGCCCATGGACACGTCTCTAAAGGAAACGGCTTGCCTGTCATATTGTCTCCAAGTCGGCTTAGTTATAGAATAAATCTTACTTATAAAACAAAAAAACATATCCCCTTTTTTCATTAAAATAAATAAATAAAAAATTATATTGGTTAAAATATCTCATCATTTATTACTTTGGATATACAAAATAATATTGTACACTTTGCAGAGATAAAAATTTCGTAGTTTCTAACGCAAAATAATAGGCAAGAGTTCAATTTGAAAGTCATCACTATGTGCCTATCAAGGATGCTGAAAAGAAATAAAATTGACATTCAGTCATTTGGAAACAAATCTTTCCTGTGCATAAAAGTAAAGAGAGAGAAGATGAAGAAGAAACTTTTATATCTTTATTTCTAGACACTCTCTAGAGACCTTCTCTATTTTTCTCCACCAACTTATTGATTGAGGCATCAAAGGCTCTCCAGCATATTATTCTTAAGAACTCCTAATCCTTCTTTGGATGCTCAGTGAAATAAGATGATTGCTGCCTCATCAAATGTCAACTATTAAAACTGATGAATGTTCAACTACACCTCAAGGGCTCTCAAGAATGGTTCCTTTGCTTGTATAAATATGATACTTAACAGAGTAAGGTCAATTTTTATATATCCTCTTGTTTTTGTCAATGTCACTGGACTTCATAGATTTGTCTTCCTCAATTACAGACAATTATCCTTCCATCATTCCATGCTACGAAAGCCTCTTTAATTTCTTGAGTTGTTTCAGGCATTGTACCTGGACAACACAAACACATCTGATTCCATACAAGCGGCAAGCAAGGTCATTAATACCTAAAAAATGATTGTTGTAATAGTCTTTAACCTTACCATAACCAACAATTGATTAATTATTTAAATTAATAGGAGAAAGCCTTTGAAGAAAATTGTATTAGATAAAAGTTACAAATTTAAATAAAACGCAATGCATGTAAGGAAACTAAAACCCTCCGTTCAAGTACTCTCATGTAAGCCTAACATAATGAATTGCTTGCTTAATAATGAAACTAAGATATTGCTTAAGCATAGATTTTGCTGACCCTGAAACAAAAATTAAATGACTCTGCCGATTCATTGTTAAAGGGGAAGACTACTTCTATCGTGCAGCCTTCAATGTTATTTTGACTTGTTGGATTTTAAAAAAAAAAAAATTCAATTAATGGTAATTCAGAATACCCTTTACAGAAGCCATGTAAAATCTTGCTTTTTGATGCGTCTCGAAGAAAAGCTCTTGAATGGAGTATCCGTTGCCTCTTCTTTATTGCAGCTTTTGTCGTCTTTCAAAAAAAAAAAAAAAAAAAGGATAGTTCTGATGTCGTTTGTTGAAGGATTCCATTACTGCGTTATTTTTAAAGGATTTGCGGGTTCTTTTATTTTGGTCGTTCACGCTTAAGGCAATTTTACCAAGAAAACGAGCGGTCGTTTAGTTTTGTTCTAGCCTTATATGTAATTCTCAAAATCCAATCATGCCGCAATTTCAAACCCAATTAATCCTGTGAGTTTTGCTCCTCACTGTTAAATGGAATTTTTTTTTTTCTCTCTCTATATTAGTTCTGAATTTCTCAATCCATTTTCATGTATTTTTCTCCTACTGTGAGATTAACCCTATATTTGAAAAAGAGAGAAAAGGAAGAGGGAAAAAAGTATGGGTAAAAATAATGAGGAAAATGTAATTTTCCTCTATTTTTCATTATTTTCGGCATTCGAAATCCAATATATTTTTGAGTTTCTTATTTCTTGATTTAGCTCCATTCTGATTCCCTTTCACAACACATACTTAATTTCTAGATTAAAAATGGCATAGGGTTAAGAAAAATTTAATACACACACATATATATATATATATAAACTAGTTTTTGTTAAACGTAATTCGCATGTTAATTCTCATTAAGAATCATTGTAATATAACTCATAAAAATTAAAATATTGAATAAATTTGGTAGTAAAATAAATTTTAATGTCTCATCTAACTAGTTAATTATAATTAATTAATTCATGTACTATTTGATATTGTGTCAATACTCAACCAAAATAATACACCAATAATTGTCCATATTTTTTTGCTAAAAATTAATTTCTGAAAGAATTTAGAGAAAATTAAACTTTTTAAATTTGAGAAAATTGAGCATTTATAACATTTTATAAACAAAATATTTAAACCTAATTAAAGTAATATACATGATACACATAACATAAAAATTCTAAAGTTTTATTCTTTAAATAATTTTTTAACCCATATGTAAGAAAATAAAAGTTCAATTAAGTTTGATAATTTTTAAAGCTAAGTATTAAGGAATTTAATTTTAATATGACAATTTATTTAAATAGATGAAGTTTGAGTTCGAATCGATTAAAATAAAGTTTATTTCAAGTACATAATTAATGTTTTATAAGATAAAATGATACTGAATAATCAATCGAGTTATTTAATTTAATTAGTTTTTTATTAACTTGCTTTGCACATGATACATTATAATTATACATATACTTAATTAATTAATTATTTAAATTATGATTTAAATAAAATATTAAATTCTTATTAACATAGAAAATTTGGAAATAGACTCAAATTTTTTAGAAATTAATAAACTAAATTTTAAGAATATGAATATAAGTTTTTTTGCAAATTTATTTTACTATATATTTTACACAGTGGCATATATATATATATATATATATATATATATATATATATATATATATATATATATATATATATATATATATATATATATATATATATATATAAATAAGGGGATGTTATAACTTTCTAATTTCTGTTACAGTATAAGCATCTATTTATCTTTTTTTCACAGAAATTTCCATCATAATTAAACTTAGAAATATGTTATTGCCTTTCACTTGCACTGCTACAAATATTATATACATATATATATTTGAATTACTTACGGTAAAATATTCTTATTTGTTACTTGTTAATTGTAACTCTTTAGATGATTGAAATAGTAGAATTTTAGTTAAGAGAAAATTTTGTTATGTAAATTTTTAGTGATATTACCAACAAATTAAATATGTTATCAACTATTTTTCATTATTAAGTTAGTACATGAGTTAATTTTTTCTTTTATTTGTATTATTTTCTTATTCTAATTGTGATGATTTTTATTATAATTAGATTATATATTAATTAATTAATTATTGTTATCTGATATTCAATCAGTAAATACCTATATTAATTCAATTTAAACAAATAATTAATAAGCAATCAATAAAGAGACTCTTAAGTAAATTTGTTTTCCCCGTTCTTTCCTACTTAAATGAGTATATCAAGTAATTTACTATAATAACATATAAAAGCATCTTAATAAATTTGTTTGTCTATCCTCTTATCCCACAATGAACTTTTAATAATTTGACCTGTTAGTATAATTTTTAGTTTGTAATATTCATCTAAGTTCAACTTTTCTTCTTAAATAGATCAATAAATTAATTATCTTCTAAGCACAACTAGTTTTAATTATATTAAATTACCTAATCATAATTAGTTATCATTAATATTTATTAATTTTATAATTTTAATGACCAATCATTGAGAATTTTTTTATTTATTATCAGTGGTAATATTTTAATTAAAATAAAAATATATTTAAGATGACAAATAATTAGGAAAAATATGAATAATTTTAATTTGACTTTATAAGATAATTTATGTATGTTAAAAGTTATCATTAATACTATATATATATATATATATATATATATATATATATATATATATATATATATATATATATATATATATATATATATATATATATTTAAACTCATATTACAATATAAAAAAATATAACACTTTACTAAATATTCACCTGATAAAAACATAATACATCAAACATTTTTAAAATATAAAATACTTTGCTAGCAAATATTTTATACAAATAAATATCTACTATTATCTATTATAAAAAACACATGTCTATTATTTTTTAAATTGAATAAAAATCATACTGAAAATGAATGAATTTGTAACAATAAAAAGTTCGTTACATTGGAATCGTTCCTTCCACATAGATGGGAGTGGGAAAGGTATTTCTTTTTATTTATTTATTTATTTATTTATTTTGTTTATGCACATTTAAATTAATAAAACTTGAATTAGCTCACCATACTTAATTTACTCCCTATTTCCTAAGGTTGGAGATGAATTTGATTTTTTTCTGCATTAGGTATATAATTTATTGCCTCTTTTTATTTAAAAAAAACTTTATTATTTTATGAATTATTTTTCCTTATTCAAATTAAATTAAATATATATTAAATAATAATTATGTTATCATTTTTTATTCTAATTAAATTATTTTTTATTTAAATTAAATATAATTAATTATATATCAAATAATAATTATTTTTTTTTATTCTAATTGAGTTTATTCTTTTTTATTTAAATTAAATAATTATATTATTATTTAATTAACTCGTCATAAATGTATAATTAAAAAAAGCTTATAAAATAACTCTTAAATAAATTTGTCTTTCTCCCACCTACTTGCACACTATATATAGTGTCAAATATCACATAAGTGATAATGCCAATTTTATACAATATGATATATATATATTAAAGGAGTTAAAGTATCACATGAAATATTATTATATTTTATATATATTTTAATATTTTTCGTTAAGCATTTATGACGAATATTTAGTTGTGTCAATTTAAAATATAACATCTTTTGTGCATGATACTGTCACATTGAAAATTTTTTAAATTTATTTTAATTATATGATTATTTTATTCTTATAATATAGAAAAATTGACATATAATAATAGCACTTTTAAGAAAAATAAACATGATATCAAAATTTTATTCTATAAAATAAAATAAAAAGATAATAATAAATAAGGGGAATTTATTAATCATTCCATCTAATTATGCATATGCAATTCAGTATGATAATTCAAATAAGTCATTATGATATTTAAATTATTAAATAAATATTAATCATTATGCATAATATTTGAGATTATTTGTTAATGTTCTCGAAATTCTTTTAGATTAATTATTATAATAATTTAAAAAATTATTCATCTTAAATAAAAAATAAAAATAATGTAATAACTTAACTTATTTTTAATTATTATCATTTAAATAAATTTGCAATATAAACTGTGAATAAAACATTATCACCATTATTACTATTTAAACAATTAGAAATTTATATAACTGTGATTTATAATTTAAGAAAAATTAAAAATATTAACTTTCACAATTATTATAATTTAATAAAATTTAAAATTTAAATCATTTATATATATATATATATATATATATATATATATATATATCAAATTATAAAAATTTACAAAATACATGATACATAACTAATAATATAAATATAAATATAAAAGAGAGCAAAAAGTCTTGTTGCTACTATAGTCGAAAAGGGATAGTATAGGGAGTCATAACCCCTATATATGCTAGAACAGTGGGTATAGGCTATTCCACAAATAAACGGCTATATTTGACGGATGATGGCTCCATATTCATTTTGGTATTATTACTTTATGTTTCGGAGTTAATTGATCCCTCGATCAAGTTTTAACTGGAAATATTTTAAAATAAAAAAAAACAAGAAATCGTTTGGATTCAAGACGAAACCCTTCTCCGTTACGAAGTTTTTCTGCGCTCATTTTCAAAAATGAAAGTTAAAGTAAGGAGGATTTAGTCTCATTCCCATAGTTGCCCCCAAGAAATAGGATTTAGAAATTGTCCACCTAAGCGCCCTTTTAATTATTATGTATATCTTATACCCCACTTAACACGGACCCAATTGTTTTGTCAACGAGGGTTTCTTCTCTTATATTAGGTGAGGTGAATCAAAGAGAGAAGAAGCCCTCATTGTACTATTTAACCTTTTATATTTTATCTAATTAACTAATTCATTTCTACTTTTTTGAAAAACTAACTAATTAGTTGTTAGTTTTGATTTCATCTGACTATTTAGTCATTTCATATAATTTTTGTACCCTTTTCCCTTAAATTTATGCAAAATGACTAAAAAATGTCCTTGCATATAATAAATAAAAAAATAATTTTATTATTAAAAATAAAAAATAAAAAATTTAAATTGATAAAATTAGATAATATTTATACAATTATATAATAATTATTATTTAATTTACTAATATAATTTTTTATTTTTATTATATATAATAATTATATAATTATATAATAATAAATAATTTTAGAATTTGATGATATTAAATATAATTATTATATAAATATATAAATATAATTTACTTTTATTAATTTAAATTTTTTTTTTAAAAATAAAATTATATTTATTATATATATATAAGGACATTTTCATTTTTTTATAAAATTTAATAAAAAAAAGTATAAAAATTAGACAAAGTGATTAAATAATCTAATGAAACTGAAACTAAGAGATTAATTAATTAATTTTTCAAAAAGAAGAAAAGAGTTAATAATTAGATTAAATCTCATAGCTAGATAATAATTTACCCATTAAAAAAATTGCCATGCATGGTTACCACTCAAAATGGCGAGTCGGCGACCATGACAAAAAGTTAGTTATAAAAATAATAATTATTATTATAAAATAATTAGTAAATATATATATACTTAAACAAAAGGTTACTTCTTATATTTTATTAAATGATAAAAATTGTGGAAATTCAATTTTACTTAATTATTTTTATTCAATATTATATTATTAATTTTTTAATAATTTATTAAATAAAAATTAAAAACTAAAAAATGTATGGCAAGGTCTCTAGTTAGACTAGCGACCTTAGAATGGTTGGGTGTATGACTTGCCACTTGATTCAAAAAGGTATAGTTATTTCTTCAATTAATCTAGATGGGGAATTTTTTATTTTTTTTAACCTAGTTAGGTAAAAAGCCCATTGATTAATGTAATTTTTTTTATTTGATATACTTGTATTTCGATGTATTCTACAGCTCCATGAGTGTAGAGAATGATATTCTTTTGGCTTAAGTGGCAATTAATAAATGATGAATATGTATTAATATATGATTACTAAAAATGTTATACTATGTAATTGACTAATGAGTAAGTGTAGTTATGTGAATGATAAATATGTGTATATGGATGAGATGAATTAGATGTGTATATATGTGTTTAGGTTCTGATCTTATGAAGGAGTATGTGTGATTAATTGTAATGATACCATGTGGATTGAATTGTAGCATGTGTTATACGGATTATCAATGGCCTTAAAGATTGATATGCTTTAGAATTGTCACATCTTCTAACATGGGGTATGACACTTCACCTCTTCAAAAAAGTTAGACATTATTTATTTCTTTAACAATCATAAACTTTTTAGGGAAAACCTTGAATTCTAGACAATCTATTTCCTTCTACTGTTCATAGAAGTGTTAACTAGATCAAGGGTTGATTTGTATCTGATTAAGCCCAACATAACTAAGTTTTACACCATAGAAAGATAAAAGTTGAATAAGGTTTCCCTTGAGGTAAGTTATAAAATGTATTGATGCACAATAACCTGCTGTGAATTGTTATACTTATTCTATACTACTCATACCCTCATAAGAATAATTTATGGATTTTTCCTTATAAATAAGCTTGGCTTCAATCCAAAATTGATAATAAACATTTAATTGTTCATTAATGGCCACTTGGACCGAGAAACCATGATTGTCCAAGCATCTTAAATGGAGGGAGAGGAGTTTTTGCCCTAAGATACTAAAGACATCTCCTATAAACTACAGGCAGGTTGAGACCTTTGATATTCAAAATGCTTAACTATTAAGGTTCATATATAGTAAGAGATAAACTTTTTCAATGTTTTCTCAAACTATTAGTCATTGATTTCCTAAGTTACTTTCAAACAGGCAGCACCCAAAGGTACTCTATTGGGTTGATCACCATCTGGTAGAGTCGGAGGCTACAAAGGAAGTCTTAATTGACAAGACTATTCTATTAGGCTAACTGATTGTTATTGACTTCATCCTACCAAGCCAGTATCAAATTGAGCCACACTTGACAAAACACCTATGCTAATAGGGAAGAATCCATGAGATCGTGTGTATTGGTAACTTGATTGCTAGAGTCAAAGTATCAATGTCCTATTAAGGGAGGGCTTAATAATCTAGGCGTGTGCTCAACTAAGCATATGTATAAGAGAAGTTACTGTCATGATGGATTTACTGAGTATTATGGGGTCAACGGAGTAGTCTTGCCTATATTTCTCTAATGATTATAGTTCTTGTTCTGTAGTGGTAGATAGCCCCTTAGTGCCTATTCCTCTTCAACACATACTAATTGTTTTATACCTTGATACTTTTAATTAGGAATGACAATTATGTCATGTTATGGATTGATTGATTAACCTAAAAATGACATGTTTAACCCATTAATATTCATATATCATGTTGTATTAACATATTTAACTTAATTTATTTATGACTTATAAAATATGTATATGTAATATCTCAACTATACATTGATCATATATGCAAAGAGTATGGATGAGTACCATACATAGAGTGCCATGCTATGATTTTGTGAGAATTTTTTACATCATAAGTCAAGTAATTTCCAAGTATTATGGTAAATTAAAGTTAAAACACAAAGGTTCTATGATACTTAAGTTCATATGGGCTTTCTGTTGATCATACAAATGATTTATAAATGAACAATGTGAATATGTATTGAATTGTGCAGTTTAATTGAATTTTTATGTTTTTGTGGCTATTAAATGAGTCATAGGAGCTACTTTTGAAGTCATAGGAGCTACTTTTGAAGTCATGTCCATGACTTATGTGTTCATAAGTTAAAGAAACTATTGGATGTAATTCATGGCAGTGAACTTTTAGTTCACAATGGTGTACTCAAAAGTTAAGGCAGTGAATGCAAAAGTCATGAGGTGAACTTTATCAAGACAGAATTGTCAGCTAGCATTATAAAAAGGAAATTATGCCCAAAAACACATCATTTCGCATTTCTAACTTGTTCTAAGCAACCTTAAACCCTCTCCATTGTCTCACAAGTCTAGATATTGCATCGTTATACTAAAATTACAAGAGATTATAAGGATGACTGTAAATCATTTAACCATTCATAATTTGAAAAAGTTCTGATTGGAGATTTAAAGGAAATCTTTGAGGTAAGAGTCTTAATAAGTGATTTTCTATTTGGGTATTGTTTGATTAGGGTTAATGTAACTTATGAATTTAATGGATGATGTTTATAAAACTAAATCCAAAAAATGAGCTAAATTTGTAGAAATCATAATATGTTTATACCTTAGAATCAAGTCTATTGTTAATAGTTAAGAGATAATTGTTACTAAAACTTAAGAATTGAGAAATTGTGGTTAGAATTGAAGAAAACAAGCTATGTGATTAAACTTATATGGAGTAGAGTTACTGAGAGATTTGGAAATTCATGGGTAGGCAATATAAAACAATGAGAAGATGAGTAATATGCATGGTAAATGTGATATAAGCATTGGAAGGATAGAGCAAGAAGTGAGTAGAAAATGTACTAGTATATTTATATTTGAACCCTAAATGCTTATAATTTCATTATATGTGCTACCACAAATATAAATTATTGTGTTGTGAAGTAATCCATTTTGAATCATGGATTATATTACCATTACTATTCATTCATATGAACCCTTATGCTTATCTAAAGTCTTTTGGGCCATATGCCATTATGTGAACAATATATCCATTTGATACATGTTATATGTTAGTAATCAATAGTTGTTCATGAGTCATGTACATTTGAAATTCACAAGTATAAGATCCATGATATTCGCTATTAAATTTTTAATTTTTCCTTATGCAAGAGAAAGGTCAGATTTCTTTCTTCACTTACACAACTACTAATAAAGAGTATAAGTTAGATTGAAGTGGAAAGAATTTGCTTAGTTTGGAAGAGGTAGGGAAAGAGATGGGAAGGAAGTCAATGGATTGATGCTAACTCCCACTAGGGAAGCCCTAGATGGCATTGATGCCTTAACTAAGTGAAAGAGTTACTCGTGCATTATGACTTCTTCTTTTATTGGCACAAATGAATCAGTTAGACTAGGGATCCTTGAGAATTATTTGAAATTCCTCAAGGGTTGTAAAGTCTATTAGCATATTTTCAAAAGTAATGAGTATTAGCATATACTAAATCTTATATATTATATTTTATATGCCTATGAGTATATAAACCTAAAACTTCATCATTGCTATGTCAACCTTTATGAGTATGTGAACATGTGAGCCAGGAGAATCCGTGTGAACATGTAAGCTATGAAGATCCATGTAAATATCTAAGCCATGAGAATCCATGTAAAACACATGAGCCATGTGATCCATATGAAATATGTAAACCTTTAATGGGATAGAAATCCTCAACTGATGTGGATTAATCATTGGATATTATGCATATTGTAACCCGATAGATAATATATAATATTCTACCCTATTGTGGAAGAGTAAATTATCTTAGACATGAAACCCGATTAGTTTCATGTATCCACGTGGAAGAATATGTTAATGAAAAACCTCTACTCTTATTATGTGGAAGGGTATGCTAACCTGGCTTTTACTTTTATTTTCATGTGAGGAAAATGTTAATATGATGTCTTTACTCCCAGATCTTTCATATTTATGAGCTATAATTGCCTTATAAGTTATATACATACTATTAGTACATTATATTTGATAAAATGTCATGAGTCATGCAACTTTCTTCCGTTAATACAAGCTCAATTGATTATGAGAACCATATTAATTTGCAAGTCAATTGAATCACAAACTAAAACATATATGTTACAATGATTTTATTACTTATCTTCTATATATACATATGTTAATTGATTTCAATACTTACAGATAATGTGTTTTCAGTATATATATATATATATATATATATATATATATATATATATATATATATATATATATAACTTATAAATTTACTGAGTTGACGACTCACTCAGTTATCGGTGTTTGCAAATGATCAAATTAAAGAGTTTCTAAAGAAACAAAGTTGAATTTCAAATTATTTTCTTTTCAAAAATTTTCTAGTAGTTTTAAATCTCTTCGTGCTCTAAAATGATTATATCATTGGATTTGATGTGTGACAATAATAATAATTAAATTTAAATTCTATTATATAAGATTTTTTTGTGGAATAATAATAATAATCTAATTTGAAAATAGGGAAATTGGTATGAGCATTTTTATTTATTAATATGCTTTTTCATACATTTATATAGATTATAGATTATATTTATAAATAAATTATAGATAAATATATACATAAAAATTTGTTTCTTAATCATTATAATTGGAAAAAGATTTACTAAATAAAAGATTAATTGTTGTGCAATGTTTTAGTGATTTTTAAAGTTTTAAATAACTGGGCTCTCATTGTAATAAAACAAGTACTCAATTATCGGCGTAGAAAAGATAATTTGCGGTGCTTATTTTTTCTGCCAAGTCATCTGAAACTGGGTCGGCCATTTTATAGTTTTAGGCCACTTGTCCTCGCGCTTGAAACTGTGGCCCTTCTTTATTTTGGATTTCAGTTTCCTTCACAGATTTTTTTTTTTTTTTTGGAAAATTTTTGCTGAATTTTTTCAAACACTATCCTTTTATTCTAGAAAAAAAAATCGATAAATATGATAAAATATAATAATAATAATGGGTGGTGATAAGGCCTAGGGGTGTGCATTTGATCCAAATCGAGTTGAAATAATAAAAAATTATAAATCAAAATCAAATCAAATCAAATCGAACATTTTAAATTTAATTCAATAAATTAGTAACATAACATTAATATTTGCCCTTATGGATGATGCGCTCTTAGTTTACACAGGTTTGATATTCAGCTATTGCTCATTTTTTAATTTTTTTGTGTAACTAAAAAAATAAAATTGAAATTTAAAATTGTCATACATCAAACCTGAGATATTTTTAAGACAAGAAATTTCTAATTGCACCCAACTTAGAGAAAATAATTAATTATTTAAGGCATAGTGTTTATATATATTTATAATTGGTTTGGTTTGATTTTTCAATTTCTCTAACACAAAAATTGAACATAATCAAATTTTAAAAATTTTTCAACATAAAAACCAAAAATTGAACAAAATTTCAGTTCGGTTCAGTTTTTTAATTTAAATCGAATAATGCATACCCTAATAAGGGAGTTATGATAAAAAGGAGAAATAATAAAAACCAAATTACATATAAATTATTAATGTAAATCATTCAACATTAATGCTTTTATGAAATAATCAACATATAACATAATCATATTATTGTTAGGTTTTAATCTCTATTATGTGGACTTACATATTTAATAAAATAATTATATTAATGTGCTATTTTATAAATAAGCTTAATTTAAATTATTCATTTATATAAAATCCATAAACTTCAAGAATTAATATAAATTAATAAATAAATACTTATTCTTGAATTATATAGGAATAATGGGATCTTAATAGGTTAGTATATAAAGAATTCTAGAGTTATGATTCTAAATATGTCAAATCATTTAGCCACTTCTTGTTCTTTTTCCATCAGAGATAGAGAGTTAAGTAACTTTAAGAAATTAGAAATTGGACTGAAAAAGACTATACATGTTATTCAAGTATTTATTTATCGTTTTTCCCGCAGAGGTTTAACTGTTATAATGGATACAAGTATTAATTTTAATCTTTTTAATAATTCTAGCATTATAGATTTTAGACATTAAAATAATAAAAATTTATGTCATTCTAACAATTATAACTGCTGTTATAGTATGAATTGTGTTGCTTTAGTAAAGTGGTTAAAATAAAACCACTGAATAAATAAACCCAAACAATACAGAAACCTAAAATCGAATAAATTAATTAGAAAAAAAATAATTAACCATATTTAGGAGTGTGCATGGTTTGGTTATAATCGAATAGAGTATTTGAATTGAACAAATAGAATTTGGATTAAGTTATTGATTCGTAAAAAATTCATTTTCTATTATTAGTTTCATTACCTCAAAAATAGTATAAAATATAAAGTATAACTTTTATTATTTATATATTACTTTTTTTAACCAAATGCTTATCTCTAACCAAATCAATGGGCTTAATTATAATTTTTAAGTTTATAAAATTCACAGTTAATTAAATTAAATTCAAGTTATATATATATACACCGAAAATCTTAATATTTTCAAGACTAAATTATTATAAATTTATGATTTTTTATTTTATATAATTACTTTAGAACAAAGTAATATAACTATAAAAAAATATATGGGTTTATATATAGTTAATCTCATAATAAAGGCTATTATGGGTTTATAAAAAAAATTATTATTAAAAATTTTACAAGTAAAATTTTGATTTAATTCATTAATATTCTCTATCAAATATGATTCACTTAAAAACTAAAAATTTGACCTAATATGAACAACTGAAAAATAAAAAATTTAATTAACTAATTAATTTATATATATAATAAAAGTTGAATCCAATAGTTGTTTGTAAATTTTTTTTATCACATGTCAATAATTTTTTATATCATTGTGTTTTTAAAAGTTTCAATTAAAACTCGTATAGATAAACACATAAAATATTTTTTTTGATTGATGCATATATTTTCTTTATATTAACAAATTGTAAAAATATTTAATTTAATAAAAATAATACTAATATTTAATTACGTAAAAATATTTTGTGAAAACGTAAATTAAATAAAAAAAAATCAAAATTTGGACCAAATGTAGGCCCGCAACTAATTAACATTAAAAAGTTAAGCAAAAAAGTCTATATTAATTAGATTAATCAAAGCCATCATCACTTTACTTATCACTAAAAAAAGTGGGACCATTTATTGTGTACATCAAAATTAAACATAATATCAATCAATTCAGTTTTAAAAAATAAAAACTTAAAATTCTAAAAAATTTCAAATCGAATGTAATCAAATTAAATAAATTTTGTAAATCAAATTTTAAATTTTGATTTCATTCTATTTGGTTCAATTGAAAATCTTTTTTTTTATTTCAGTTTTTATTTTTATATATAAATAATGTATGAAATATATAAAATATAAAATAATATATAATACATAAATATATGAATATAAAAATATAAAATAAAAATAATATTAAAAACATTAAAAATATATTTAAATACATAATTTTGATTTTTTCGGTTAGTTTTATTTTCAAACCTAGACAACTAAACCAAAACTGAAAATTAAAATTTTTTAAAATTTCAAACTAAATGTCCCTATTATTTATCTGATAACCGAATTAAATATGTAATTTTAGTTATACCTGGTTTGAAAAATCATTTAAGTCCGATTTTTACATGCTCCTAATATACTTCCATGATACAAAGAAATAAAAACAGAAAAGCATAATCTCAATAATTTGATTAGCGTAAATATTTGGCAAATTAAAAAAGGTTAGAGTTGACACCACTGACAACCATTTTAGACTTTTAAGTAACCTATTGCTATTTGGTTCAATTCAATTGGTTAGTTTTCAAAAATCTTCCAAGTCAAGTTGAGAAATTATTCTCTATATTGGTATAAAAGTGAATCCACATAATCATGAATCTATTTTGAAGTAAACATATTTCATTTTTGTGAGTAGATTTTTTTTTTCTCATTTAAAAGAGAATTTCTATAGCCACAAAGACTAAGCAGACAAGTTTGCATCCAACAATTGAACAAGCATTAAAGACTTTTCATACAACCAATTAACAGGCAAGCTTTGTTAACTCTGCCTATTTCAATCAATTTACAGGAAGATTTAAGCTCCCCAATCAATGATACAACACTAATCTTCCAATGGATCTCACAATCAGAGCTGTTACAAAAATCAACACACACTTCTACAATCTTTGCGTGAGTAGATTGAGCATTCTCCTATCTAACCTAATAATTTCTTATGATGCTTCAAAATTCAAATTTAATGCCAATAGTGATATTTATGGATCACGAGTCGCGAGTCGCGAGTCACTTCTTTTTTCTTAAGAATTATTGGTGTGTTTGGTAAACTGTAATGAGATATAATATAATGTAATCAAATTAATTTTTAGTATAACTTTATATTAAAAATTTATTTGATTACATTACATTATGTTTCACTACAATCTATCAAATGCACTCTAATAATATATTTAGTATACAGGAATTACCTAACTAAGTCATAATATTAATAAATAATACTATTTTTAGTATATATGATTCAGACAATACTTAATAACACTACCATAGAATATGTGTTATCTAAAATCTAAGTTATATTTGGTTTGCGAAATAGAAAATATAAAAAATAAAATAATTATTCTTGAAAAATATAATAAGTTAGGAATAAAATAATAATTCTAATTTTATAATTTGGTTTATAGTATAGAATAACTATTATTTTCTATATAAATGACCATAATATCCTTATAAATTAATTTCACTATTAATATTAAAATTAAATATAATTTTTGCAAATTTTATTTAAGAAATAATTTAAATGCATAATAAATAAATTTTATTTGACTTAAAAAATAAAAATAAAAAATCTAAAAATAAAAAATAAGGCAATAGTTGTCATGACCAGAACCCAAGAGTTCGTAATCAGCACTACGACATGGGTGATGCACGTGGCTATCAATACTCGTAATAAGCTTTATTCTAACTAAATGACAAACCATAAAAGCAATTATTAATTCCATTTCAAAATACAGCCCTGGGCCCATAGGTTAAGCAGACTCATTCAATTCTACATACAATGCCACTTTAATTTATTATATCATACATTTAAATATATCATATCAAATAATTTTTGCTTAACCAGGCATTCACAATCCCAAAGTGATTACAAGGAGGACCAAAATTAAATTACATCAACTAAGATAGCAATGCGAAGTTCTAAGATCATAATACAATTTAATACATAATACTGCTGAAGAAGTAAAGCAGATTAACTCTATTAATAAATTTTTCAAGAACTCATTTCATGACCTGGAAAAATAATATAAATAGGAATGAGTATTTGACTCAATGAGTGATACTAACTAATATATTAACTTAGTGTCCTATAACCATGTATTTAATGTTCATGCCATGCAACGTATCACAAAAATAAACAAATCACTAAATAAATATGGATGAAATACAGTCGATAGTATCACACTGAATCTTAATATGGGGAACCGATCCCCTACCCTGACTCTCTTATTCTCAAGTTGTCTCTTATAACCAATGTATAAGGTCCCAATCGTCAATGGCTAATGCCATGCAATGCCAACCTGAATGGCAGCAATGCCGGGCGATGAGCAAACTCCCAAGATGTCATACACCAGTTATAGCTCATCTATCAGAATTATTATCACAATCAAATTCACATTCCTAAGTGGCACTATGTCATCCCAATCACATCCGACAACCACAACCAATATGTAACAACAAATATTAATTAATCAATTACAATCAAATGCTAACATGCATCTATGTGATAATAATGCATAATTATACATATATAAATACATACAATAAATGCAAATGTATGAAAAGAAAAAAGAATATATTAGGGAGTATTACTAACCTACTTGATATCACATTTAACTGACTTTCCCTTTAAAGTGCGACTCTTGGTAATAGAAGGAAGCTAGAGGTATCGACTCTGAATAATAGATCATATTATTACAAAGAAATGACTTCTCTCTAAAGATATAACTAAATAATTCTTAAAATTCTTACCGGAATTTCAATAAAATTTTTCCTAAACTAGGACTTAGTTCAATTGTAACAAATAAAACAAACACTTCTAAATAACCTCAACAACCCACACAACCCAACACAACATCAATGACCTCTTCTTGGTCCACCCAACTCACAATCACAATTCAACCAAAATCCAATTCTAATATAAATTCATAAAATTATCAATCACTAATTAAATCTAATAAACATAACTTAAATTAATCTATAACTCAATAATAATTAAAATTCAAGAGTTTTGAATTTATCTACGTAAAATTCAATCAAACAAACGTCAAAAATCACACCAAAACAATGAAATGAAGTCGCTGGATCTGCTTCATGCACCGTTGCCAGAGCACCGCTGACTGGCCACGCATTGCCACTACCGGTGGTGAACCAGAGCAATCTTCATACCATCTTGCTCTCCTTGATACCAAGAGCTCAAAAACAACACTTGACGCCATTTCACTAGAATAAGCCTCGAAAGTTCAGGTGCATGTTTTTGGATCTTCTTCTCCAACGACTTTTTGGGGGTGAAATGGGTATCATTTTAAAGCTATCACTGCCAGGAGTCGAATGAGACCAATTTTGTTAGATTCTGCCACTAAAGTCAGCTAGAATCTAGATTTGAAGTTTGGGCGATGGCTAAACTTCTCTCATCGCATGGGCCGTACAATAATAATAATAATAATCTTGAACCTTAATTAATATAGAATTAATTCTTGTAAAATTTTCATAATTGTTAAATAAAATCCAATTAAGTATTTTCATAATTAAATAAATAAATAAATATTTTTCTTAATTTGAAATTTCAAAAATAATAATTTGAATGGATAATTACTTAACTCATAATAACCAATAAAATTTTAAATTAACTATTTTATAGTAATACATTTTTCAAATCATATAAATATATAAAATTAAATAAAAATATAAATTTTAATTATGCTTTAGTAAAGAAAATAATTAAATAATATATTTTTGTATAAAAATATAATTTTATAAAATAAACAAAAATTCAGGTTATTATAATAATAGTGAATTTGGACTTGTTAATATTTTTTAAGAATAAAAATAAAAATACTCTACTTCATAGTCTAAAAATTATTAATTCTTTATTTTTTTTATAAAATATGTATTTCAAGAAAATGGTAAAATTATTATTTTATGAAATTAGTATTCTCTGTCTAAAATTTGAATTAAAGTTCAGAATAACTATTCCACATAAACAACTATTATATTTCTTAACTATTCTATGAACAAAATATAGCCATATTTTTTCATATTTTTAGTAATCTCTATCCAGTGGGATTCCTTATGTTATTATTTATGATATTTTATTTTTTAAAATAGTCTCATTTTTTTTCTATTTATTAATTTTAGTCTCATTTTTTATTCTATTTATTAATCTATCTTATCAAATATATGATTATAAAAGTATGATTATTTAATATTATAAATTAAAATTTTTATATCAAATAAAAATTTAAAATAAGTAACCCTATGTTTAATTAAGTATATGATAAAAGTTAATTTAAAAAAAAAAGTTAATTCTAAAGATTATAAATTTATAAAATTTAAAAAAAAAAAAAAAAGTCTGTAACTCTTCATTACGTTATATATATGGCTCCACGACCCACCTACAAGTCAACGGCTCTAATCAATGCAATGAAACTCCTCTTTAGTGTTTCTGATCTGATCAAATACTGTAACCACCATTGATCTTAATCATTCCATTGAATTGTACCCTGTGGACCCACTTCAGCTTTAGGTCCAAAGATGGAACATTTGTTATGACAAAATTTAGTATATTGTTTCTTGGTGAATTCGTCTCCCTATAACTTGAATCTAACACCTCGCATGTAGGATTCTGACACCTTCAAAGTAGGATTGAAAATGACCCAAATTATTATTTGTGAACGGTTTAGTTATGTACTCAATAATTATTCGTATTTAATTTATTTTATAGAAAGGTAAAATTTGAATTTTATTTTAAAATTTATTAAATAAATAAGTTAAATTTGAGTAATATTAAATTCAGTTTAATTAGATTATGAAATCATAAAAAAATTCATAAATAATTAATAAGTTTGTGAATAATTTAATTATTATTATTATTATTATTATTATTGATACTCTAAAAAATATATTATAATATTCTTCTAGAATTTTTGTTAATTCAATTTGATTAAAATATATATACTTTTAATTAAAGTAATTTAATATTTTTTTATTATATAATATAATACTCTAATCTTTAAAAATATATTTTTATTAATTAATATTTTTTTAATATATATAATGCTCAATTTTATTATTGAATTTTTTTACTAATTAAATATTTTTGCTTTTATATTAGTTTTAAATATTTTTATTATAGTTATTTTATTAGAAATATATATTTAGGAAGTTAAGTATTCTACTAAATGGTAAACAATTTCAAAATGAGTTAAGCTCACGCTCGAACTTAATTCAATTACAATTTACTAACTAATTGAACTCGATTATAATTTATAAACAAACTTTTGATGAGCCAAAGTTCAAGTTTAGATAAGTCGAGTTTCAATATGATTTTTAAACTCGATCCAAACTCGAGTTTAAAAAAAATATATAGAGATAAGTCTGAACAAATTAAAGTTCAACTCGACCTAGCTCAACTCGATTACAACCTACTTTCAATCATATCGAATCAAATGCCATTTCAAAATAAATTTATACAATATATATGATTTGCACTTTAAAATAACTGAATATTTAAAATCTAAAAGATAACTGTAGGATTTAAATTCTGAACTTTTCTTACATTATGAAACAAATGCTACTCATATTAATAGAATTTATTTAATATCATTTTTATTTCTAATTTTTCGTTTATATTTTTTTGTTAATTTTTTTCAGCATTGATTAAAGGAATCAAATTTAGGTCAATTGTTCAAATCGTATCTATATTTATCATTAAACTATATCCAGATGTACTTTTATTAAATAATAATAATCATAATAAATCTCATATGTATTTAAATATCTTTTAGTTAAAATTTTATATTTTGGAAAACATATTAATTAAATAAATAATATATTTTCATTATTTAGTTATTGTTGATAGCTCATAGTTATTGCGGTTGTTTGATTTAACTATTATTAGTAGCTGATAGCTCATAATTAAAAAATATAATTGTTTTGTAAAATTTTACTAGTTGTTATTATTTATATGTAAAATAATAATTATGGGCAATTATTATCTATGCTAATTTTTTTCTAATGTATTATATAAATCACAATAATAATTAATTAAAAATAAAAAATTACAATTAATTATTTTAGTGTATATTTATTTTTTTCTTTTAAACATGAATATGATAATTTTATAAATATTATTTATAATATTTTAATAATTATGAGTTATTATTATAGTTGTATAAAAATTAATTTGAAAAAAATGTTTTATTAGTAATAATTTTTTATAAGGATGATATAGTCTAGATTTCAATCAGGTATCAACTAGTGGGAAAAAAAAAATCTAAAATGCAGTTTTTTAAAACAATTATTTGGACTCCAAATAGCTATCAACTATTATTTTATTTTCTTTATCAAATAGATTGGTCTGGTTGTTGGAAACCAGTTAACAGCTTTCTGTGGCCCTATGTACGTACTTACTTTATGTGGCAATAAGAAAAGGGCAAGCTACATAAGAGTGAACCGAGCCTATTAGAAGTGGTGTCAAGGTCGCAGTCCTCAGTGATCAAGTTAAAATTGGAGTTCAGCTTTTGTGAACTATTGATATTATATGATTTTGCATAAACAGCCGACAAACAGCTTTCAGAATCTCTAAATATATAACTCATACCTATTTTATTTGATTTCTCTAAGATATTCAAAATTTTATATATAAACTGAAATTTATTCTTTCACACCAAATGATTACTATTATACCACAATGACAGCAAACCATCTCTATAGATTCAAGAAAATATAATATTCTCTCCGTCCAATAAAAATAGGCATACTTTGATTTTCATACATATTAAGAAAAATATAGTTAATACAATTAAATCAATAAATTTTATTAATATTTTTTTATTATACCTCTTCATTAATATTAAATGATACATTAAAATTAAATGACTCATTTTGATGAAAATACACATTAAATAAGGGCTTATTAGAAAACTAATAAATTAATTACTGTATTGAAAAAGAAAATAGACTGTAATTTGAAATAAGTGAAAAAGGAAAATGAGCCTTTTATTATGGGATTGAAGGACTACTTATATAAAAGAAGCCTTACTAAAAATTTTTATGAAATAAGACTTATAAAATTTTGTAAAAATGATAGCAAAACTCATAAAGTAAATGACAAACAACATTCGATCTATATCTAGAAAGGCATATATTAACATATCTATATTATTAAAAATTAAATAAAGAAAAATAAACTACCACCTATCTCAAGGTCCACAATGGCTCACATAATCGACTTTTAAGATAAAATCAAGAGAAAAAATTAAGAGAAAACAGTTTTTCATAAAAAGATTCTCACCAAGTGAACCACTTTAGCTTAGTAGGCAAGCAAAAGTTAATTTCGGAAAAAAAAAATTTAATTGGATAGTAATGCATTATAACTTAGTTGAAACATTTAAGATAAAAATTAAAATATACTGAAAAATAAATGTTAAATAGTTTTATTAAATACTTGATCCTTTTGAATCGCGAAATTATATTTAAAGAGAAGTTACTTTTTTTTTTTTTCTTTCAAATCAAGTTTCATACGAGAGATTAATCATAATAAACAATTGTCAGATTAACACATAATTTTTGTCTTAATGATTAAAATCATATAAAAAGGCAATATTAAGATAATAAATTTTATGATTTTCTTAAAATCTCCATACAAAACTTGAAAATATTAAGAAATCAATCCAAAAGGAATTCTGTTTTTTAATTAATTAATAAAAACTAATAATAATAATAATAATAATAATAATAATAATAATATAAAATTTCAACTTCAATTAATTAACCTTTTTAGTTTATAATTCTTTTCAATCTCAATCGCAATAAATTAATCTTTAATTTCACAATTAAAAAAAATAAATGTGTAAAAATACTAAATTAAAAATATGTAAAACAATTTATATCTAAATAAAGTATATTAGAACCTTTAATGTTGACTTGAAGAATATTCCAACAAAAAGTTATATAAAACTTAAATTTAATTTTATAAGATAAAATATATCAATAGGTAATATATTAACACAATATTTTTGCAAGATGCATGAGATTAATTCTATTTAAATTAAAAATAAATAAATGTAAAATTAAATAAATAATAAAAAAGTATACCAAGCATAGTTGTATAGATCACATTTATATCTTTAAATGATTATCAATTAAAAATTAAAAAATAAAATGAAGAATAAGACTATAATTGAAATATAAAAATTGAATACTAATAATAATAATAATAATAATAGATATGTGAAACATTTAAAAAAATTTTAAAATTTAATAGATAGCTAGATAATGTAAAAAGTTGATAAAGGAGTTTTTTTTTTTTGTAATAAATTATAAAATAAATCTAAATTTTAATACAATAAGATTTCTTTATGTAATAATAATAATAGATGTTTAACTTAGGAAATATAAAAAAATAGTACGAGTATTTTTATATATATACAAACTTGTTCCCCCTTTTTGTACATTTATATATAAGTGACTTCAATGTATTATATCATAGATTAATTTGAAAATCAAGTTTTCAATAATATAAGCGATGAATTTTTTAAATTATAAAAGTATTTAAAAAATATAGTCATTTATTGTATTCAATGATCATTTTAAATGAAATTTATTTTAATTGTAACTTTTAAGCGGTGTTTACCAAACAATTTAAAATTAAATTTAATAAGTATTGAAAATTTTAATTTTAAGTGTTAGATAGTATTATCAAAACACCTAGTTTGATAAAAAAAATATAATAACTAACTATAATAGTTGTGATACATTTATTTTTTTTTTCATTAGATTAAAGTAAAAATACCATTCATTATATTTGAATTTTAAAGTACAAAATAATAATTTTTTAAATACTTAGTTTTCACACAATATTATTGAAATCTTTCATAGTTATACGAAATTATAAATTTAAACTATAATTAAAATTTAATTAAAAAAATAAAATAACATACATAAAGTAAAAAAAATTTAAAGAAATGGTTATAGATTCGTGGCTGATTTTAAGAATATCAAAATCGAAGGATAAATAATTATTATTCATTAATTTATGATTTTATTTTTCAAAATAAATTATTTAAAAAACATAATGCAAAATTGAACATAAGTCATCATTAAAACATTCCCTTTAACTTTACAAAATAGTCAAGTCTTCCGCTGTAATTTCGTTGGTTTTGCTATGAGGTTTCGTTTGAGGTAGAGTTGAACATATAGATTAAAAATTTTATTAAATTAAATAATTAGAATGAGAATATTTAGAATTAGATTGATTCATTGATATTTTTATTTTTTTAAATTGAATTGGATTGAGTAAAATTTTTTAGTATGATTATGGATTTTAATGTATATTCGGATCGAAAATTGAATCAAATTGAATCGAATTACACCGAATTAGATTGAACCAAAATAACTAAAATTTTTTAGTTTTTTATTTATAATATATAAGAAATGTTAATTGAATAATATATAGATAATACAAAAATTATAAGATTATATATGTCATTATAACAGTTATCAAATTATATCAAAATTATATGAAAATAAAATTTAAATGAATTATAAATCTATAATTAAAAATATATATACCTTAACTCAATGGAATATAATTATTAATATTTATACAATTTACTTAAATATTAGATTCATTAAAATTATATTAATGAAAAATTAGTAATATAATGTGAATTAAGTTTTAATAATATTAAGATATAACCACGTATTACAATTAAAAATTTTAAATTCATAACTTATATATTTTAAAATAAAAACTTTTAATATATGTTATAACTAATCAATAAGTGGTTATAAGAAAATACGATATACTAATAAAGTTTATGCGATATTAATAAAATTTTTTATTAATTAATTTTTGTTAGTATGTAATATTATAATATTGAATTTTTTTTTATTAATTAATATTTTTGTGATAAGTTATCAATAAGGAAGTATTTGTAATAAATAATTAATGGTTGGTATAAAAAGTTAAAAATTAATTATAAGAAATTATATATTAACTTTAAACAGTATATATAATTATATTGAAAAAACTATTAATATATAATTTTGATATATAATTATATATATTAATATAATATATTCATTTATTAATATAATTATTTAATAATATAGATATTATAATTATTAGTATAATATATTAATTTATTAAACCCAAATTTCATAAAAAATAAAACTTAAAACTATATAATTAGTTATAAGAAATTAGTTATTAAATACATTTTTTCGACTCTTCTTTTTTTATTAGATTAGATTAGACTGGAACTGAAATATCCGATTTCTGAATCGTATTATCTCAAAATTTTTAAAATAATACAATACATAAATTTTTTATTTCAGTTCTAATTCTAATTTTTCAAAAATTAAAATTTCTAAAATTTAATTTAATATCTAAAATTTTTAAATTTTCATATTGGACCAAATGGTGATGAACCTTCATCATTAAAACATTCAACTTTACAAAATAGTCAAGTCTTCCACTGACTTTTGGGTTTTTGGTCAATTTGTAATTTCGTTGGTTTTGCTATGTGGTTTCATTCATAACTAAGAATGAGGTTTAATAGTAAGCGAAAAAATAAAAGGTTTGGCTTCTCAGAAATTTCATGCATATATAAATTGCATGGACTTATAATTAATTGAATTAAAAATATAAAATTATTTTTATAAATGAAAAAACAAATATTTTTGTTCAAAAAAATTTGTGTAGCTCCATAGTAATAATATATTGAGTTACTATAAACTTTTATTACAGTCTTTTATTCTTTTACAATTGTACCAAAATTTTAAATCCATGACTATTGAACTCGAAATTAGATTATATATTGACTCTTAAAATTTTTAAATAATTTTGTTATAATCTCCAAAAGTTTATATTTTAAAACTCTTTATCTTTTAAAATTTTATATTTTCCCCCAATAATAATAATATAAGTGTTATAAGTAAATTATTATATATGGATATTATTTAAACACACTTGACTACATAATTTAGAATATTATAATAAATAATTATTTTAATAACATTATATACACCAAAATCTAATTATTTCTATATATAAAGAATGTTATATTTAATAATAAAAATTTTAAACATCATTTCTCTTTACATATTTTTTTTATTTCTTTTCTCTCTTTATTTTATTGCCTTATATTTTATTGTCGATCCGTTCTATTAATGAGTAGATTTTTTCAGCAATAAGGAATAAAATTACTATTTTAAAATATTAATAACTGAAATACTTCCTCCATTATGAAAAAAATGAATATTAAAAAAATTAGTTTTGTTTATAAATAAGTGGCCATTTAGCAATTCAATAAAAAATAATAAAATGACTAATTTACCATTTCATTTTTCAAGTATGAGAAATATTTTCTTAATTTATACTGCAATTAATAGAGAGTCTTTTTAACAACTTATGATAAAGTTATTATTATTTTAAAAATTGTAATTTTTTTTAATGACCATTTTATTCAGAATGGAGGGAATATGTTTTTGAAGGAATGATTAAATTATTTTTTTTTTAATAGCAGAGAGAGGCAACACCCAATAAAAATACATTAAAATGATAAAATTAATTAAACCACTTTTTTATTGGCTAACTAAAGTATGTTTCTTTAGAGGCTTTTTATAATTGGCCTCTTTATATAGCCTTCCTTTAATTATGTGCGGCTCATTTTTTAAAACATAAAATATGATAATATATTCATGTCATTTAATTTGATTGGTAAATTGGATTTCATATATGATTGCTTTTAAAAATACTATAGAAAATTTAAAATATAATTGAGTTAAAATAGAAACTCAATTTATATAAACAACATTAAAAAAAATTTGAGACTCGACTCAAATTTGATTTGATAATGAAACTTGAAATATTTTAATTTGGCTCAATTGAACTCAATCAATATTGAAATTTTATGAGTAAAATTAATATTAGAATTTAAATAAAATTATTTATTATGATTATCAAATTAATATTTGAATAAATTCATGTAAGAATTTGAGTTTGATTTAATAAATTATTATTTAGATAGTATGTATGATATAAAATATGTTTAAAATTACTTAAAATATAGATAATTTACTACAATTTGTATATCACTAAAATAAGATATTACAATATTTAAATTCAATTCAAACAAATATTGAAAACAAGAAATAGAGATTAAATTCATTTATATTTAAAGTAGTGTTTTTAAAATTGAATTGATGACTGAATTGATTAGCTACTAATTTACAATTCAACTAATCGGATCAATTGAGTCGAAGGTCGAGCCTGAGGTCGAGCCTGTATTTCTTATAATTAAAATTATACTTTCCAAGTAATTTATAACCAATCCAAATATATTTAATAATCTTTCTAAAATAGATAATTTTATACCAAACAAAGCCAAAATAAATAAAAGATATATATAATTGAAAAAAAAAAATAGTGGTGTGAGAATCCAATGCAAATATTGGAAAAAGAGGGTGGGGCCATCTAATCTTCCGAGACACACAACGCGCTAAATGCTGTGCGCGTGAAATGGACATTCTCGTCAAATTTTCAAGCATCTTATAATTTACATATCGCCATGTCGATGACGCCAGCTCACCCACTATCTATGACGTCAGATCCACGAGTCTCCATCCAACGGCTGGAAAACGACGCTCCATTGTTTATCAAATATCAAAATCCTCCGTCTCAACCGCCCCATAAAATCACAAAAAAAAAAAATACATTCACTCTCTCGCTACCAACCGAATAATTTTTTTTTAAATTATATAATAAATCAACAAAAATAAAAAATAAAAAAAAAAAATATATATATATATATATATATATTAAACTAAGACCAAGTTTTCAGTCTTCTTTATCAAATTTACAATGACCGCCATGAAATTTTTGAGCAAGTTCTTTTAATTAATTAATCACATAGTTCCTTTCTATATTCTAATCTTTTCGTTTCATTTCAATTTTCTATATGTTGACTAGCTATTAGCAGAACAGAGCAGATTTTGGTGGTTCCCGGTGACCGGAGACAGATATGGATAGTAAAGGAAAAGAAAAAAAAAGACGGATCGATAGAGAATCCGATGAATCGAGAAATAAAAAGGTAAGACAAGGAGATCAGGTGGAGGCTACGGAGGAGGAAGTTGAGGAATTCTTCGCAATCTTAAAAAGGATGCAGGTGGCTGTCAAGTACTTCGAGAAAGGAAATGGAGAAAGCTGGCGTGCTGCTGTAGAGGCCGAAGTCGTGGCGGTGGTTGGTGTTGGTGACGAGGAGGATGACCAGAGGAGGATCAAGCAAGGAGAGCCGGAAACGATCGGGCCGATTGTAGAGGAGGAGACTGCAGTTTTGGATTTGAACGCCGTTCCGGAGGTGGAAAATAATGAGATATAATAAAACTGAATTTGGCGTGACTTCCAGCGGTTGAGATCCAATTAAGCCTCCGTCGTGCGTGGTGGTGGTGGTGGAGCAGTTCCTGAGTTCCGCCATCGTGCCACGTGTTTGACATGAGCGTGGGTTTCTTTTTTCTTACTTTAATTCCTTATTTTTCTTTTTATATCGTATGTTTTGTTTAATTATTATAAGGATTAACGATTCCGCTAATATATTAATTAATTTAACTATTGTTTATATTGGATCATCGTGAAACTTAACTCTCTTAAAATTAAAAGAGAATTAGATGAAAACTGTGTTTTTAATGTTATTAATTAATAGTCTTGGCCTGCTGCTGTTGATTTTGGATTTTTTTTTTTAATATGAAAAGTGTGGAGTCAGTGTTTAATGATTTAATTTAATTCAAGTGTTGAATTCTTGGTAAACAGTTTTGGTTTTTCTAATTTTAAATTATTTAATTATCAACATGTGTTTGGCAAGAGGGAAAGTCCTTTTTTTTTTTAATAGTGTTACGTAGTGTGTGATTTGGAGTCCTATATACATTTTAAAGTATTGTTTAGTATAAACTATCTATATTTTTTAGGAAATAATTTAATTATTTTTCTCAAAAAAAATAATTTTCATAATAGAAGAAAGAAAAAATATATATTTTTTAAAAAATAAATTTAATAATAAAAATTAAATATTGCTCGTTACTAAACAACAATTAAATGTTTCTAAATCGAATTTTGTGAAAGTTATATTTTAAAAAAGAAAAATAATTTATTAATTCAATTTTAATTAAAAATTGAAATTTGCTAATCTTTTCATTTTAAAGATTTTTTTTTCAGAAAAATAGAATTTTCTATTTTTATTGGGAATTATTGTTATTTTTTTTTAAATATTTTTCTTAAAAAGGTGACATGTTTTTTATTACATATTAGGTGTTAGACGCAGATTTTCCACTGGTTGGGGGGGAAAAAAGACAATTTCAGTGTCATGTTGAGAAATTTCTCAAAGACTGTTCAACACCAAGGTTGTTAGCTTCGCCCTCTCCCCTCTAATACTTCAAAACTAATTATATATATATATATATGTCAAAGACTATAATATCATAGAAAAATAGAAGATGGTTATAATTAAGTCAGTCAGTACTCAGTATTGACCAAGAAATAAAAGTTTTGTACTTAACATTATTATATTTAGACTAATGAGTTTTTGATAAAAATTTGATATTTTTTTGTCAATAACATTGTTTTTAATATATATAAAATTGTATCAGATCGCATAAATTAACTTGTAAGATGGCTGTTTTAGTTTAATCAAGGTCTTGGATTTGCAGATGTATATAACAAAGTTAATAAAAACAAAACTTTTTATAACCAAAAATCTAAATAATTAACCGGACTAATAATTTAAGGGTAAATTTTATGAAAGAGTAATAATTAAATTAATTTTAAAAGAATCTTTTTGCCTCCAATACTTATAAATTTATATGATTTGATTTTTTATAGATGATTTTTATATTTGATATTGTGTTTTTTTACATATTTTTTCGAGCATCGAAAATAAAATTAATTAATATTTATAAAATTAAATTACAATATTCACTATTAAAATGATTTCATTTATTAGAGCATCAGTTTATTTTTCCATTTTTTTTTTTAGGAAATTGTTTTTTCCTTGGTCAGAGTTTTCTTTTTGTAACTTTCTTTTACATATATATATGTGTGTGTTACTTTCTCTTTTTCATGTCCTAATTCTGAATATTTACGCCATGTGTCATTAATACTGAGTTAGGTAAACCGAAATATTAAAGAAGATAAAGTGAAAATCAAATCAAAGCAGAAAGTCAGTTTCGTGGAAAATTATAATGTTTCCGTGGAAACAAATTTTTGAGGGAATAAAAATAAAAAAAAAAAAAAAAAAAAAAAGGAGTAAATGAGAAGACCTTTCCTGAAATGGTAATTTGTAACGAAATAAAAGCAAGGATTTTAAAAAATTGCGTATATAGAACTAAAGTGTTTTTAACTCTCAATCTTACAACGAATTAAATTATGAATAATGTGTTTTTGAAAAGAGTTTTTTTTTTTTTTTACTATTATATTAAGTGAAAATTTAAGACGAAATAGCAATTTAAAATAAGTTTAATAATGAAAAACCTTAATTTTTTTTTTTTAAATATCATAATCATATTCAAAATTTCTTAAATAAATTATTTATTATACTTTTAATTAAAATTTAATTGGTAATTGTACTCATTGAGTTTAATAATGAGTTTTTAGCATTGGGGGATGTATGTATAATAACAATTACTCTTCTAAATAATTAAATTACTCATATATTATCGTGTTATTTTATGCTTGTCCCACTAAATTGATCTTGTTTGCCCCATAAAATCATAAATATGTCTTATTAATTTTCACTTTAATATTTTCTTGATTGTGGTTAGAATTATAATTTAAATATATTTATTATTTATTAGATTTTTAATGGAAGCAAAGCTCAAGTCATTGTCTTTTTTTCTTTAATATTATGAACATTTTATATATTACATCTTTATTTAATTTGATAAATATGTGATTTATTTAAAGTAGTGTATGTATGTTTTGCTCCACTAAGAAATTTTTTTAGATTTGCCACTGATTATTAGAAAAAATAATAGGTATAATGGGTTAATTTTCATTTTAATTTTGTTAAATGAATACAATTGAAATTAAATTTTAATGAGAATTATTTTAAAAGTTTTCAAAGTAAACTTATAATTTTTTTTGAAAAATATAGAATTTCTTTTATAATTAGGTTTTAAAAAAGAGACGATATTAACATTATCCAAATAATTTTTAGCACTCTCTTTTTAAGTTAATTATTTAAATGGACTATTCTTTCCTTCTCTATTTTAAATGAATCTTAAAATACCAAGCATGCTTATTATTGAAATTTTTTGTTTAACCATTTCTAGTTTTCTACTATAGTTCTGTTTCTTCTGCGAATTATTATTATATTTTCTAAGCTTTATTCTCTTAATATTATTTCAATCTTGCTTATAAAAAGAAAATAAATATATAAATAAGACCATCTACACTTTTCTCTATTTTTTTTTAATGACAATAAAAGATTAATGGCCTATGAACACAATATTGAAAATCAAAAACTTTGTCTAAGTTGTGAGAAACCTCAAATCCAATAAAAAAAAATTTAAATTATTAGATGGTGAGATTCAAATATTATATTAAATTATAATATTTTTTATTATTTTTCTATGTGAAATTTTTTAACTCTAACACAACTAAATACAACCCATTTTCTGAATCAGAATTTCAGAAAATATGTGCTTGTTGCCTTTAATGGAGTAAAAAAAAAAAAGGATTTGCCATGTTCTTTATGTGCTGTGCATGAGTCAACAAAAGGACGATCTTGTTATTGTCGGATTATGTAAAATGGAAAAAGATAGAATAGTCCATTTGTACAAATACAGTAAAACCTCTATAAATTAATAATATTGAAATAATAAAATTTTATTAATTTAGAGAGATATTAATTAATTGATAAATTAATAATTTATTAATTTATAGAGTGATTTTAAATTTAGCAAAAATAAATTTAAAATTACTAATGAATGTTTACAAATTTAAAATTTAGAAGAAATTGTGGCTACTGCTATGGAAAATTCAATTGATAATGATTCAGTATATTTGGAATTAATCACGAGAAAAAAAACAATCATAGCATCAATTATTCTTTACAAATTTTTGTTACAATTTGAGAAGATTACGCCAGAACTTTTGAATGCAGTAAGAAAAATTAGAAATAAAATTCACCTAAATTTAAATTTTAAGAAAAAACAAAATATTATAAAGTCATATTTTACTAAATTATCCTAAGTATATCTATATGTATTAGGCATATTTGAGAAATTATTAATTTATAGATGGGATAAAACAATGTATTTATATAAGGTTATTATGAAAAATTATTATCTTATTAATTTATTAAAATTGTTCATTTTTTGAACTGGCCTGAGTCGGGACTGAAGAAAATAATTATCTTAGAGAAATTATTAATTTATTGAATATTAATTTATATAAGTTTTACTGTAATAAATTAAAAAAAATTAGTGCTAAAAATTATTTAAAAAATGTTAATGTTGCTTTCCGTAACAAATTACAATTAATCACGTTATCCTTTGGGGGAAAAAAAAAAAGGGACGTAGAATAACCTCAAAAGTCAAAATCTCTTATCTCAACTGAAAAGAAAATCTGAAATGCAAGAAGATAGAGCATTACCTATAATCGGTTGTTATCCTTATCCTTATCATCTTTAAGTTTAAACTGTCTGGAATCTAAAATTTACACTGGCATATATAAAATGTTTTAGGACAGTGGGAAGATAACATGCGGTGGAAACCTCTGAATTGATATTTTTGTTCATAAATTTACTATTAAAACTCCTGATATTTATTTTATGATTATATAGGACCAAATAATATATAGGACCAAATAAATATGATGTACCTTATCCTTATTGAACTTTCTAGAGATAAAATGATGGAATTTATCTTGTCCCAATAATAAACTATTGCCTTCCACCGATAAGAAGGGCAAATTTGTCCCACCAACAGTATCTCTAATAATACTTTTTATTTTAAAAAATATATTTTATATAATAAAGAATATTTAATTGATAAATAATAAAAAATTTTATTTATATCTAATAGACTACTTATATTTTACTATTTGTTTTATTTTATCTAATAAATATTAATTATTTTTATTTTTTATTTTTGAAGTTTGTCTAATAAAAAAATAATAATAAAATTATTTTAAATAAAATGCATATAAACTTATATTGCATTAATTAAAATTAGAATAAAGAGTTATATTTAGCTCTCTGAATGTGGAGAGTTAAACTAACTTCCTTCTTTATTTTTTAAAAATAAAGAGTTAATTGAAATTTTATTTTTTAAAATAACTCTTTATTATAAAGAGTTTGATATATATAAATAGTGCATTGAGAATGCTTTTCGGAGCAATTGACTTGGTCTATTCACTGAATAATTTTTATTAACTAAATAAACTAAAATTAAATATTAACCTAATTGAACCGAGTAGAAACAATCACAACTTAATAAATTGGTCACATTTTTTTTATCAAAAAATTTGAATATCATAAAATGTCTTTCATTTTAAATTCAAATATACTATAAATATTTATTATCTACAATATTGAAATTCCTAGTTTATTTATATAAGAAAATGAAAAAAAATTAATTAAATCATGGCATGAAATATACCACGTAATATTAAAAATATATATTATATCAAATATATCATAAATATAAGCATACAAACAAATTGTGTGTCAAATAAAATATAAATTTAAATTTATAAAAGAAACTAAAAAAATGAAAATATACAAACTAATTGGCAAATTGATTTATTTATCTAAAAAATTCAAGAAAAAATAAATCGATCGATTTAGTTAATTTGGCAAAAGTAACACTTTAATGTAATCGAAAATTGAAATTTCATTTTTTAATCTAATGGAACTTACCATATTTTACTTAAAAAGAACCGATTTAATTAAATTATTTCGAGTGGGTTCGGTTCAATTTTTTGGCATTTACCAATTCGTACTTATCCATAGTCATACCATGAATAAGATTTTGTCTTTTTCGATTACAAGAAATACCTTTCGGCGTATAAAATATTAAATTTATATTATTTAAATAAAATTGAATTATAATATAAAAATTTTAACAATTTAAAAAAATAAATTAAAATTAATATAAATAAAATATTAAAATAACATAAAAAATATTATTAAAAAACTAAAATAGCATAATTAAATATTATTAATATTAAAATAAGATGTTTAATATTACTAAATATCACTTTACGTACAAAATTACTAAGATTATTAAAATATATATTGAGAAATATTAAAATATGTATTGAAAATAATATATATATATATATATATATATATATATATAATAACTTAAATATTTTCTTTTAAATTTTAAAATTACATATTAAATAATATTTTAATTAAAATATGTAATTAATTTTTTAAAATTATGAAAAAAAATAAATGAAGAGTATTATAGTCATTTTAATTGATTATTTTGAATTTCTATTTATCTCGCTTGTTATATACTAATTAGTAGACCATACAAGACAAGCCACTTGTTTAGTATATTATCATCTAGTTTTTTTGTTTTGTGCAGTTTTAGTATTAAAACCAAACCCACCTGTAATGACTTATTTAAGCAATCTTCTTACCTTAATTGTTGCTAATTCAAATTTTTTTTTTAATAGAAGTGTTCCATTAATAACGCTGATCAATATAATATGAATTGGAGAAATAAACTTACTGTTTTTGAAAAATACATATAAATTTTATCATAAAAATGAGTTTTTCTTCTGAATTTTATTGATCATATTGATGAAATAACTATATTTCAGTATATGTGTTTGACATGTCGATAAAAAAAATATATTATCATCTAGTTTTTTTGTTTTGTGCAGTTTTAGTATTAAAACCAAACCCACCTGTAATGACTTATTTAAGCAATCTTCTTACCTTAATTGTTGCTAATTCAAATTTTTTTTTTAATAGAAGTGTTCCATTAATAACGCTGATCAATATAATATGAATTGGAGAAATAAACTTACTGTTTTTGAAAAATACATATAAATTTTATCATAAAAATGAGTTTTTCTTCTGAATTTTATTGATCATATTGATGAAATAACTATATTTCAGTATATGTGTTTGACATGTCGATAAAAAAAATATATTATCATCTAGTTTTTTTGTTTTGTGCAGTTTTAGTATTAAAACCAAACCCACCTGTAATGACTTATTTAAGCAATCTTCTTACCTTAATTGTTGCTAATTCAAATTTTTTTTTTAATAGAAGTGTTCCATTAATAACGCTGATCAATATAATATGAATTGGAGAAATAAACTTACTGTTTTTGAAAAATACATATAAATTTTATCATAAAAATGAGTTTTTCTTCTGAATTTTATTGATCATATTGATGAAATAACTATATTTCAGTATATGTGTTTGACATGTCGATAAAAAAAATATATTATCATCTAGTTTTTTTGTTTTGTGCAGTTTTAGTATTAAAACCAAACCCACCTGTAATGACTTATTTAAGCAATCTTCTTACCTTAATTGTTGCTAATTCAAATTTTTTTTTTAATAGAAGTGTTCCATTAATAACGCTGATCAATATAATATGAATTGGAGAAATAAACTTACTGTTTTTGAAAAATACATATAAATTTTATCATAAAAATGAGTTTTTCTTCTGAATTTTATTGATCATATTGATGAAATAACTATATTTCAGTATATGTGTTTGACATGTCGATAAAAAAAATATATTATACTCAGTGGGTATATTGAGCACCAAAATGACTTCATCATTATTCAAGAGTTTTAAACGACTCTAATATTCTAAATATCATATTTAAATTCTTAATAACTTTTATAATAGAAGATAAACAAACTACAATAAAGAAAGACAACAAAAAATCTCATACCATATCATCAACAAAATTAATAAACAATTAAGAAAAATAAATCTAATAACATAAGATTCTAAATATATTTTCAGCCCAATAAAGTTATTTTCATTATTGGAAGACCTTAATTTATCTCCATATTTTGAAACCTTAGCACTCTTGTAATATTCCTTCATATATATTTGATTTGTCATATATTAATCCAAATTCATTACCAAAGAAACATAAAAAATTTTAAATCTATAAATACCATGACCAACTCATATAAATAAAATGAAAATATAATTTTATTATTTATTGTGACCAAAAAAAGAAAAACTACAAGAGAAAAGGAGAAAAAAAGATAAGAGTGTAAAGTTAAAATTAGCTACTGTCAATAATAAAGATAAGTTGTCAATGACGGCCAAAGAGAGAATTAAAAAGAAGTCTCTACGATATATATATATATATATATATATATATATAGAGAGAGAGAGAGAGAGAGAGAGAGAGAGAGAGAGAATATAGTGATTTTGTCAGAGCAAGTTTTGTTATCGCCAGAGCAGGTAATTTTATAAAATTATACATATATAAAATTACCCCATCTTCTACGCACCTTAATGATCAATAACACCGAGATGGTTGGCTTTTCTTCTAGGATATGTACCCAGCCTTTTATAACTATTACAAACATCTTATTTATTGATAAGATCATGATTTTATAGCCTAGTTTTTGTTTTTGTATTTCTACACTCATAGCATCAAGATTCCCTGTAAATCTAAATTCTAATTCTTCTAAGCATAGATTCAAAAATTTCCATGTATTGTGGTTTTTGACTCCACTAGAAATGAGGTACAAAAAAATATATATATTCAAAAGATTGCTCACATATCCAACCATGGCATTTGGATCTAATCTTTCAGATGCACAGCACTAGAGAAAGAATTACAGAGAGTAAAAGATTCAAGTAAAACCACCAATTATATATACTTCTTCATTAATAGAATATTTTCCTTTCCGTTATATGAGTTCGAAATTGTTGAACTATCTTCTTTCCATTATTGAGGGTTTCTTTTAGAAGAGGCGATGAAACCATGAAATAACGGAATTTGAAGTTTTTATTGTTATATATTTGTTAGGAGAAGAAGAAGATAGAAAGAAAGGTAATTTTTTCTACGCATAATTTTATAAAGCCAATTGCTCTGACAATAATAAAACTTGCTCTGATAATATATTGTAAACACATTTGAATGAAAGACTACAGTAATTAACATTTTTACAGGTAAGTTTTGAGTCAAACCATATAAATCTTTTTTCTATTATTTCTCTTATTTTATTTATTTATTTATTTTGATATTATTTTAAGTCTTATTATGATACTTGAGCGAGATAATTTAATTTAATTTATATAAATTATTGTCTCTATTATATTATCTTTTTGAACAATAATTTTATGGGTACGTTCACTTTTAAAATAATTTAATTTTATCAGTAAATTAAAATACCATTTCTCTTTCCATTACATTTTATCAATGTCCTTATTTATGTGCAATCACGTTTTCCTTGTAATGCCATTGGACCAATGGAAAATATCCAACCTGCTTTTTTAACTTGTTAAGCAATATTTGAC